>CM044008.1:28158541-28226041 GCA_024085815.1 Flaveria linearis
TATGTATGTATGTATGTATGTATAATAGTAATAATAATAATAATAATATAATATAATAATAATATTAGTAATAATATTAGTAATAATAATAATAATAATAATAATAATAATAATAATAATAATAATTAACAATTATAATAATAATAAATTACAAAAAAAACCAAGAGGTCACGTGGAGGGCAAACCGTGACCTCTTGAGATATTTTGTGAATCTGACTTCTCCTTGATTAGTGCACCTTCCACTCGAGTACCGTCTGTGTAAGAGGTCACGTGGAGGCCAAACCGTGACCTCGAAGGTACTGGTGTCTACTTCAACCGTTCGACACCCCATTTCCACACACAACCACAACACAACCACCGCCGCTCACCACCACCACAACCACCGCCGGTACTGGTGTCTACTTCAACCGCCGCTCACCACCACCACAACCACCGCCGCTCACCACCGTTGCCGCTCACCACCACCGCCGCTCAACCGTCACCGCGAGCCCTCCCCGTGACACATTCATCTTCCACCACCACCGCCGCTCACCACCACTGCCGCTCACCACCATCGCCGCTGACCACTATCGCCACTGACCACCATCGCCGCTCACCACCACCACCGGTCACCACAAACGCCGCTGCACCACCGCGTTTTCGGTACGTAATTACAGGTTTAAACCATAGATTTGATAGTTTTTCTCAAATAGATTTGATAGTTTTCCAAATAGATTTGATAGGTTTTCACAAATAGATTTGATAGGTTTTCCCGAATAGATTTGATAGGTTTTACCAAATAGATTTGATAGGTTTTCCCAAATAGATTTGATAGGTTTTCCCGAATAGATTTGATAGGTTTTTCCAAATAGATTTGATATGTTTTCTCAAATAGATTTGATAGGTTTTCCCAAATAGATTTGATAGATTTTCCCGTGTAACGTAGTTTGTCGACGGTTATTATTATTATTAGAAATAATATAAATAATAAAATAATAATAATAGTTATAATAGTAATAGTAAAATAGAATAATAATAATAATAATAATAATAATATAATAATAATAGTAATATAATAGAATAATAATATAATAATAATAATAATAATAATAATAATAATATTAGTATTAGTAATAATATTAATAATAATATTAGTATAATAATAATAATAATAATATTTGTATAATAATTATAATAATAATATTAATAATAATATTAATAGTAATAATAATAGTAATAATAATAATAATAATAATATTAGTATTAGTAATAATATTAATATTAATAATAATAATAATAATAATAATAATAATAATAATAATAATAATAATAATAATATTAGTATAATAATAATAATATAATAATAATAATAATAATAATAACCGTCAACCATTAATTTTATAAACATTGTAAATAATGATAAATACGTCTTTTTTCGCAGATATGGATGCCGACGATGCTTTTATCCTCGGCATTGAAGACTGCCCGACGCTGCAGTTCGAGCAGGGGACTACACCGTACGAGCGGTTCAGGACCCTGAGAGCACGTGTGCCAGCACCGGGGACCGTCCTGTCGGAGGACTTCTTACAGCTCGTTGGAGAGCGCGACCGGTTTTTTGAGATCATCGGCGAGGACGGCTCGTGGGAGCAGCTGTTCCGGATGTCCGACGATGCCCATCGAGAGCTCACCGTGGAGTTCTACTGCACATTCACGTTCCGTCCACGTGACCAGGGACTTGCGGAGCTGGACGAGGAGGACATAGCAGACGGTCGTGAGCCCGCGGAGGTTGCTTTCCGGTTGTTCGGGGTCGTCCACCGCATGTCACTTAGGCGGTTCGCTGTCGTCAGCGGCCTCTACACGGAGGAGGAGACCCGACAGCCGATGTACACCACCGCCTTGATCCGCGGGCCAGACGACTCCGATCAGGTCTGGTGGCCTGCGATAGGCGACGGACCATACGGCGGTGATACGAGGTCCTCTCATATACGAGACCCTCTGTATAGATACATTCACCGACTCATCGCCACGTCCGTCGCTGGTCGTGGGGCGGGGACCGACAGGGTCAACGCCGCCGACCTTTTTTTTCTTCGGTGTGTACTCACACACCGACACTGCCACCTCGCGCACGCCCTCGCTGATTATTTTGCTAGTTATTATCATCGGCAGTCGCGAGGGGCGTTAGTGGGCGGGAACATCGTTTCCCGGATCGCTCGGGGCTTGGGGTACGCACAGGCCGTGTCCCAGCTCCCGCTACCTCCGACTCCTGTGCGCGTGGCCGGCCGGACCACCGCCACTGGGATGAGGATAGTTCGGAGGTTCCCCGACGGCACGTGGCACCTGCTCACCAGATACCACGAGCTCGTGCCATGGGTGCCCGAGCCGTTGGTGGACCCACCCGAGCTGGCGGGGGCTGAGGTCCACCTTCAGGACGCCCACGAGGCCCTTGGTGGCAGGGAGGATCAGCCCATTCCCCCGCCGCACGACCAGGACCCGCCCCAGCATCCCCAGCGCGTGTACCACGCCGTGCGATTGCCTGCTCATGTTCTTGATATGATTCAGGACACACGAGACAGGGTCGCGAGGCTGGAGGATACGACCGCGAGGCTGCATGATACGACCGCGAGGCTGCATGATACCACCGCGAGGCTGGAGATACGACCGCGAGGCTGCATGATATGATGGACTGGGTCATCCAGCACATGGTCGCGGACTATACCGCCTCGGGTACGCCGTTGTTGTCACAGCCACCGAGGCGGTTAGACCATGACGGTGCTGGCCCATCTGGCGCGGGCGGGTCTGGTCAGGGTAGCGATCCGGGGATGATTGATTAGATAGATATTTTGTTTGTATTTTATTTCTTTTTGTATGTAAAAACTCGTATATATATATGTGCAGTTTCAGTTATGATGATTTGTATATTTGGTTGTGTTTGTTTGGTTGTGTTTCTTTGTTTGTTTGCTTTATATTTGCAATGTTGATAATGTTAATTGTATATGTTTGATAACAACTGATTTTTACGATTAGGTTAACCATGTGATAAAATAACAACCAACTTGTTTAAAATTACTTGTAATATGACCATGAATTGCAGCAGATTATGTTAACCATGTGATAATGTTAATTGTATCTGCGTTGCGTTTTGTCTCCACAAAGATTAAAGTCAACGCGTTCTGAATCAAGATTAAAGATAACAGATTACAAAGACTAATTAAGCAGATTAGAAAAAAAAAGATGAACTGAATCGCACGTTTGTTAATGATTAAAACCATAAAATAGTGTTTGTTAATGATTTTAAAAGTATATAAACATGAGGATAAATCGGTGCACCACCATATGCAACATCAACTTTCACACCAGTTTCATAGCAGAATTTCTTAGCTTCTTCAAATATCTAACGAAATAATACAGATCATAAGAACAATAGTTATATTATATATTCACGAAAAGATAGAAATGATGTGACGGTGAAACTAGTAATCGATAATCAATCAAACTCCGATCGAGCGGTGTTTCCCGCCTTTTCATTCTCAAGTTTACAGTGATAAAATTACGGAAATAAAAATAAATGTTTAATCTTTAAGGAAGATACACGAAATAAAAATAAATATTTAATGCTTAAAAGAATAGAAAAAAAATAAAAGCAATATGTCACGGTTTGGTCAAACCGTGACATATAGGGCGCACAATCAATACCCCCATAATTACATACCCAATCAATACCCCCATAATTACATACCCAATCATTGACCCCAGATCTAACTGTCATGGGTAGGCTAAACCGTGACAGCTAGATGTCACACCTGACCTAGCGGTCACGGGGAGACCTAACCGTGACAGCTTGGGTCGGTTTTCTCCAGGAAAAACACGGTGCGCCTAAAATTTCCGTTTATTTTTACATTATAATTAGTATTTAATAAATTAAGAAAGATAAATTTTTATTAATGTTATTTCTATAGAGATAGTTTTTTCTAAAAAGATTTTTCTAAAAAATAAAATTATTTTACGTAATATTTTAAAATTGGTTTTTAAAGTAATTTTTTAATAAAACAAAAATAATTAAAAAGGGATTTATAGTAAGAAAATTTTAAAAAAAAATTTAATGTTGTTTTAAAACAAAATGTCTAATTTATCTTTGAAAAAATAAAAAAAATTAAAAGGTTCATATTATTGTTTTATTACTTATAATTATTACTTATACATAATTTCAATCATATCATGTTTTAGTCTATCATTTTATAATTAATAATTTTTATTCAATTTAATATTTTATTTATTCAACCCGTGTATTACACGGGTTACTAAAACTAGTATATGATATACTAGGTTAGAGCCCATGTATTACATGGGTGGAATAAATAAAACATATCAAAATCATTAGTTTTTTAAATATTTTATTTTCTAAATTTAATTAGCTATTGGTGAAATAAAAATATAATAAATATTTAAAAGTTATAACAAAAAAATAAAATCTAAAATTATTACTCTATATTTAATTATTACTCTATATTTAAAGATAAAATAAGTCTAAAATCATATAATTTAGTATATATTAATAAATTATTAAAAAAAGTATATTTATATTTTAGATGTTTAATATTTTAATTTACTTATTTAAAATAATTATCATTTAATATGAGAGACACAATAAACATAAATGTTTATATATTTGTTTTAAGATATTTTAGTAAAAAAGGAAAGTCAAATTGAATATTTTTATAATTTTCGTATTTATTATGAGAGAGAGGCGGGAAAATGATTTTTCGGATATGCTAAAATGATGACACGTGTCATTTTATATGCTAGATTGCTGACACGTGTCAAAAGAAAACCTTCTTTTATTATATGTTATAGATTAGTATCCAACAATGAGTGATCCTTTACGTTGTGTTCCCGAGTCTCATTTAAAGAGAGAAAAGAAAGAAAGTGGAAGGAAAGAAAAAACATTGAGGTTTATGAACCTTTTTCTTCTAAAGTTGAAGTATGGCAAACCCTCATTAGAATACAAATCAACTTCCAATATAGTTATATGTATATTTTCATAGATAAAAATATCAATTAATAGGTATGAGATGAGACACTAGTTAATAACTAACCATGGGCTATACCTTGTTTTTAAGCATAACTTAATCGCATAACATTCAAACAATCATCTAGAAAGTTTGCCTAAATATCATAACAACAAAATGTTTGATAGTGAGCTACAATAATTATCTTCTCATATTTTAGTTTTAATACAGAGAAGTTAATAAATTGATTATTATATGAAAATACACACAACAACAACATGATTATTTTATCCACAATTAACTTCTTTACACTAGCTTAACAGTTACAATGATCACATGCAATAAGGTCACCGATTTATGCCACCAAGTTTTGTTCAATTTTTACCTCCAAGTGTCCGTTGATTTAACCTCTTTAGGAATCATAAATAGTTAGTCTTAACTTTTACCACATGGGATCCAAGTTGAATGGTTGCTCTTGTGGTTCTGGCTGTTGTTGATGAAGAGATTCATAAGTTCTAGAGGAAGTAGCTTGTAAGCTCGGATATGCCTCGTTTAAGATGTGTGAATTTCCTTGTTGCATGGATAGGAAATCAAAGTTTACCGCTTCTCTTTGTTGGTTATAAGTTCTAAGTTGTAATGCTTTAAGAAGCAATGCATTCACAGAAAGATTTGAACTCAGTAAGTTTGATGGCCAAGCAAGCGTTGGAAGACCGCTTGCCAAACTCATATTCATATTCATGTTCGCGTTAAGGTTTTCCATTCCATAATTTTGAAGGGAAATGTTGCCACTTGAATTTGCGATGTTATTTAAGTTTGGCAGCTCGATATCACCATAATCATTTGCCATCGTGTTAGTATCACAAGGTGAGTCCATTGATTGAGATGATGAAACCGTGGGCATTGGCTTCTTAACTGTTGTGTTTTTCTGGAAGATGCGGCAAACCACCCATTCTTCCTGTAAAAATTATATTTGGTTGAAAATAAAATCATATGTACATGTTTTCAATACCAGCTTTTCTAAATGTAGACCTCAGTTTTCAGTAGACACCAAACATTAATCTGAATGCGTATTATATATATGAATTACCTGTCTTTTAGTATGAAAGAGTTGCTGAATATGTATTTCTTGTCTTTTAGTATGATTTAATAAGAATATTATTGATTTGACAAGTTGGAAAACAAGCTAGATTTAACAAATCGTGATTAAAAAATGGTGAGTCTATTTCCTTCAACTTTTTAACCCTTTGTACTGTTTAGTGAGACTTTAGTTAATGTATTTTTGTTTTTTTATAATTTCTTAAAATGTAATCTTTAATAAAAACTAAATATGCTGTTGTGATATGCTTATTTTTGTTTGCATTTTCATATGAATTTTATAAAAAACGAAGTCGTGTCTAATATAAAATTTATCGGTTGATAAACTTTATAGGACTCTAGTTAATTTATATATCAACATGTAAATAAAAATATAAATACTGTAATGTTCTTTAATTTTTTCATTCAAGATTACATATTAAAATTTATAAAAGCAACAGGAGTATATACTAAATAAAGTATATACTAATTAAAGTCATATTACTTGGTGGAAATAGTAAAAATACCAGTGTAAACAGTATAGTTTGTTAAATAAAAAACATTTTCAATATGTGAATTATTCTTTTAAGTTTTAATCTTCTTAAACCTTTGTAGCTAACATGTGTTTGTTTCAAAGAGCCAATTGAAAAGTTACTATTTACCTCCTTTGACAGTACTATAAGTTGGAACATAATCACTTGTTTTGCACGTACCTTATTAGGTTTAAAAGCATGTGAACTTTCAAGTCTATATTCATGCATCACCCAATTGGTTTTTTCTCCTTTTGGGGCTCTACCCCTGTAAAACACTAGGGTTTTCTTCATCCCGACCAACACCGCGCCACGAAAGATTTCTTTATCCTTTCCGGTTGTCTTCCAGTAACCAGCAACTGTTGCACGGTTGGTTCGTAGGCCGGTCGGGTATTTTCGATCTCTCAAGCTGAAGAAATACCACTCCTTTTCTCCCATGGAAGCTTTGGCTGCATACAAGTTATGAAACATTTGCTTAAAGTGTTAATTTAAGAATGTCAAAGTTAATATCTTCTTTTTATTGTTGTTATTCCAATGATAGCAGGTTGGAGTTCCTCTCTACAAATATATATAAGCTTTCTTTATTCACTAAAAAGGTAGTTATCTTTGTTAGTTCACATGTAAAGCACAAGTTTTGATGTCATGTCGAATGGGTCATGGGTCAATCGAATGGGTAATGGGTTGGTCAGTTTTAGCTTGAGTCGATTTGATTTGGTATTAATTTTAGTAAGAGTCATGTATACAATAAGTTTATTTTATGAGTTTATTTAGTTTGGAGATTAAATTAGGTTTTAAGATTTTACTATATATAAAAGGTTGCAAGGCATGTAATCGATTAGTATGGAGTCATTTAGTTCAATAAAAGAGTCAATCATGAAGTTTTGATCAAAATCATCTTAATTTCTCTCGTGTTGCACATGTATGATCTAAAAAACAATAAAGAATCTAAAACATCATGTGAATCAAAGCATCATAGAATCAAATATTCTGTTATGTGGTTTTGTTGAATAATTGAATAGCACAAGAATTGAATATTTGTATGGTTTAAACTCATATTTGTGCCAACAATTGACATCAAAGCATCAGACTCATTACCAATGAAGAAAAAACAATAATGGAAACAAAACAACCATAAGAGACAGAGTGTTTTTCTATTTAGTCGAATGAAGCACAGAAATTTTTTAGCAAGAAGTTAGCAAGTACGAATCAAGAATTTGATCTTTTAATCAGCAACAAGAGCAAGAAAATCAGAGACTATTTAGCTTTGATTAGTATGAACATCAAGTTAATCAAGGGCAGGAAAACAACAGTAAGTCTAAGAGTTTTCAACAATAGATCAAGGCAAGAGAAATAAAGCAAGAGCAAGATAGCAAGTTTAGCAAGACAAACAACAACATTAAGAAAACAAGAAAGTAAAACCAATAGCAAGATAGAAATTAAGTTTACCAAGATTAAAGAAAGAAAAACACAGCAAGAAAGCACGAATACAACAAGAACAAAGAAAGTAACCAACAAGAGTACACGTAGCATGATCAAAGCAAGTTTAGAAAGAAAGAATGGAAGAAAATGCAGGAAAATAACAATTCGCGAGAAAGGTAGTGTGCCATTACAATGCCCAAAGTTAACTGAAACGGATTATACTTTTATTGGAAATCATTGTTGAGACGGTGCTAAGTCATATGATTTTAGGCTGTAATAGATCCGATAACAAGAGTAGCAGTAGATGAGAAGAAAAACTGCACTATAAAGCATAGATCTATCAAACCTTGTGTAAAGACATTTCTTCACAAGTTGCAAAGCACAATGACACAAAAGATGTATGGGAATCAATACAAGTTCATTATGGAGCAGACCGAGTTGAAAAAGCATGTTTACAAACTTTAAGGAGCAAATTGAAGATGTTAAAGATATATAAGAACGAGATAATCAAGGACTTTTTAGTCAAATTAAGTGGCATGGTAAAAAAGTTCAAAAGTCTTAGTTCAAGCCTTGAAGATGAAGTAATTGTAAGCAAGTTACTCAACTCGGTTCGAAAGAAGTTGCTACCTATTGTGTCACTATGGAGCAATACCCTGAATAAGAGAAAATGTCTTTTGATGAAGCAATAGAAAGAATCAACTCATATGAGAATGTCTCAAAAGTCATTATGAACCAGAAAAGAACAATCACTGTTAGCTTCTACTATAGCAAGTTTAACTAATCAAAAAGATGATGATACTAAAATTTGGAACCATGGAAAATGACAAGGAGAAGGAAATCAAAGTCGTGATAGAGGTTAAGGAAGAGGATTTGGTAGAGGAGAAAGAGAATGTTGTATGTTAGTGTTAGAATCAATGTTAGTAGTCAATTTGTTTAGTTGACTAAAACTGATGTGGTGTATTAGATAGTTGAGTATCGTTCAGGGACTATTAGTGTCAATATTAATAGTTCAGGTGTTATTGTGTAATAAGGTTGTTAGGGTGGTTAGTAGTCCGATAAAAGGATTTCATCTTCTTCATTGGAGAGGATTCCTTTCACTGTAATCAATTGATGCAAGATAATAGAAATCAATTGATGTGTGTTAGTTCTTGGTGAGATTGTTTTCATTTTGATTTCGATTAAAGTCAACAATTGGTATCAGAGCTTTAGGTGGCTCGATCATAGAATCGAAATCGATTGAACTGTTGGCAGAGTTAGACGCAGCAGGAAGATGGTATCAACTACGAAGTTCGATCTCGAGAAATTTGATGGCAAGAACGACTTCAGTTTATGGAGATTGAAGATGAGAGCGCTACTTGTACATCAAGGGCTAGTAGATGCTCTAAAGGGGGAAACCGGGTTACCAGCCACCATGTCCGACAAAGAGAAGAAAGATCTGATAGAGAAGGCTCATTCGGCGGTCATTCTAAGTCTGGGGGACAGGGTATTAAGAGAGGTTTCAAAGGAGGCTACTGCAGCGAGCATATGGTCGAAACTTGAATCCCTGTACATGACAAAGTCGTTGGCGAATAGACTTTACCTAAAGAAGCGGCTGTATACGTTCTAATTAGGAACAGGTAAGTCGTTGGAAGATCACACCGATGAGTTTAATAAGCTCATTCTTGATTTGGAAAATATTAAGGTAGAAATCAATGATGAAGATAAGGCAATAATCTTTCTATCCTCTCTTCCGAACAACTATGAGCACTTTATGGATACTCTTATGTTCGGAAGGGATACCTTATCCATGGAGGAAGTTCTAGCTGCGATGAACTCAAAAGAACTACAGAAAAGAACTGAAGGGAAAGAAGAAGGCTCTGAGGGTCTGGTTGTTAGAGGCCGGTCAGAGAAAAGAGATTTGAAACAAAAGAACATGAGCAGATCAAAGTCAAACGGTAAACTAAGGTGTTTCTTGTGCAATTCAGAGAAACACCTGAAGAGGGAGTGCCCTGAGTGGAAGAAGAGGAAACAAGAGTATGCCAAGGCAAAGACATATGGCAATACATCTCCTGAGAGTTCTGTTGATGGATATGAATCCGTAGATGTTCTAGTTGTTTCAAAGGATGAATCAGGTCAGGAATGGATCTTGGATTCAGGGTGTTCTTATCATACGACATCTCACAAACATTACTTCAAAGAATTATCAATGAAAGACATGGGAACTGTTCAACTTGGAGATGATAGGCCTTGTAGTATTCAAGGTATTGGAGTTATTTCTTTTAAGTTGTATAATGGGTCCATAATTGATTTGGAAAAGGTGAGGTACATACCAGACCTAAAGAGAAATCTCATTTCTCTTGGTATGTTTGAAAGTAATGGATGTCATGTCAGCCTTAGAAGTGGAAAGGCTAAAGTGGTAAAGGGGTCCATGGTGCTGCTAAGTGGAACCAGGAAAGGGAATAATCTTTATCTACTGGAAGGCAAAGTAGTTGCTGGGTCTGTGGCTGTGGCAGAAGAAAAGAGTGAGTCACAGGCTAAGAAGTGGCATAGGCGGCTGGGTCATATTAGTGTCCAAGGTTTAAAGGAGTTGCATAAACAAAAAGTGTTGGGAGAACTCATTGAATGTGACACAGGTTTTTATGAACATTGTGTTCTTGGTAAGTCTCATAGAGTAAAGTTCAGCAGGAGCGAGCATAAGACAATGGGATTGCTAGACTATGTGCATGCTGACCTATGGGGGCCTTCTAGAACCGAGTCCTTAGGGGGTGCCAGATACTTTTTGTCCCTAATTGATGATTATTCAAGAAGGGTGTGGGTGTATGTAATGAGGAGTAAAGATGAGACATTTGAAAGGTTTAAAGAATGGAAGATGTCAGTAGAAACTCAGACAGATAGAAGGGTAAAGAAACTAAGAACAGACAATGGCTTAGAATTTTGTAACCAAAGGTTTGATCAGTTTTGTAAGGCTGCTGGTATATCCAGGCATTTGACTGTGGTTGGCACACCACAATAAAATGGACTTGTGGAAAGAATGAATAGAACTCTTCTTGATAGATTTAGATGCATGTTAATAGACTCTACTTTACCCAAACAGTTTTGGGCAGAGGCACTCTCAACAGCTGCTTATCTAATAAACAGGTCCCCATCTACAGCTATTGGTATGAAAACTCCTATGGAAGTGTGGGCTGGTGAGAAGGCAAGGTATGGTCATTTAAGAGTGTTTGGGTCTCTTGCTTATGCTCATGTTAATCAAGGGAAGCTTGAGCCTAGAGCTCAAAAGTGTATTTTCTTGGGTTATCCACATGGAGTAAAAGGGTATAGGCTTTGGAAGCTGGATGATTTAAAGCCAAAGATCATAGTAAGCAGGGATGTGACATTTAGAGAAGAGGTGTTATATAAGGATGTGATGGCTGCCCGAGTTAGTATTTATGATAAGGAAAAGTCTGATGAAGGGGAAGTCCAAGTTGAGGTGGAGCCTGAGAGTGTTACTGGTGCTGGGAACAATTTGGAGCCTAGATCTGTAGGTGAGTCTAGCAGATCTACAGATGGGTATAGTATAGCTAAAGACAGGCCTAGAAGGCAGGTGGTCCCTCCTTCCAGGTTTAGATCTTCTCATGATTTGTCAGCATTTGTGCTATGTACAGCTGAACAAGAAAGCATGTGTGAACCTATGACATATGCTGAAGCTGTTAATTCACAATATAAAGAGCAGTGGTTGAATGCTATGAATGAGGAGATGGCCTCTTTGCATAAGAACAGGACTTGGGTTTTGGTTGATAGACCCAAAGATAAGAAGCTAGTTGATTGCAAGTGGCTATACAAAATTAAAGAAGGTATACAAGGTAAAGGTCCTAGGTATAAAGCCCGGCTTGTTGCTAAAGGATTTACTCAAGAAGCTGGGGTTGATTACAATGAGATTTTCTCTCCTGTAGTTAAGCATACCTCTATAAGAATTGTTCTGTCAATGACAGCCAGGTATGATTTTGAACTTGATCAAATGGATGTGAAGACAACATTTCTTCATGGGAATTTAGATGAAACTATATATATGAAACAACCCCTTGGTTTTGAGGTGGAGGGACAGACACACAAGGTTTGTTTGCTAAAGAAATCATTGTATGGGTTGAAGCAGTCACCTAGGCAGTGGTACATGCGCTTTGATGAATATATTATCACTCATGGGTTCATTCAAAGTAGTTATGATGTGTGTATATACTTCAAAGAATATGAGGTAGGGAAGTACATCTATCTACTTTTTTATGTAGATGACATGCTTCTCTCATGCAAGGATAGATCCCAAATAGATGAGACAAAGAAGCTTTTGCAGTGTGAGTTTGATATGAAGGACTTGGGTGAAGCTAAAAAGATATTGGGCATGGAGATCTGCAGAAATAGGAGTGTTTGTACTCTAAAGTTGTCTCAAGAAGGGTATGTGAGGAAGGTGTTATCTAATTTTGGTATGGATCAGTGTAAAAGTGTTGTCACTCCATTGGCTATGCATTTTAAGCTGTCAAACCAGGATTCACCTATGTCTGCAGATGAAGAATTAAGAATGCAGGCAGTACCTTATGCTAGTGCAGTTGGTAGTTTAATGTACCTGATGGTGTGTACAAGGCCTGATTTAGGATATGCTACAAGTGTTGTGAGTAGATACTTGAGTAATCCTGGTAAGCTTTATTGGGAAGGGGTTAAGTCGATCATCAGGTATTTGAATGGTACTCAAAGTGTTGGTCTTATGTTTGGGAAGTGTGTTGTTCAAGATCAGATAGTGACTGGTTTTGTTGATTCTGATTTTGCCAAAGATCTAGATAGAGGTAGATCTTTGACAGGATATGTTTTTCAAGTTTTTGGTGGTACTATGAGTTGGAAGGCTTCTTTACAACATATAGTTGCTCTTTCTTCTACTGAGTCTGAATTTGTGGCTTTGACTGAGGCAGTGAAAGAGGCCTTATGGTTAAAAGGATTTGTTGCAGAGTTGGGTTTTAATGTCAATGATGCTTTGATTTTTTGTGATAATCTTGGGGCTATTCAGCTGTCAAAGCATCAGGTTTTCCATGATCGGTCTAAGCACATCAATGTGAGGTTTCATTTCATTAGAGATGTTGTTAACTCTAAAGAAGTGGTGGTGAAACATGTGAACACTGATGAGAATGCTGCTGATATGTTGACCAAGGCTTTATGCAGCTCTAAGTTTAATCATTGTTTAGAATTGTTACATATTTCTTGAGTCTTTGATTCAAACTAAGGTGGAGTTTGTTGTATGTTAGTGTTAGAATCAATGTTAGTAGTCAATTTGTTTAGTTGACTAAAACTGATATGGTGTATTAGATAGTTGAGTATAGTTCAGGGACTATTAGTGTCAATATTAATAGTTCAGGTGTTATTGTGTAATAAGGTTGTTAGGGTGGTTAGTAGTCGGATAAAAGGATTTCATCTTCTTCATTGGAGAGGATTCCTTTCACTGTAATCAATTGATGCAAGATAATAGAAATCAATTGATGTGTGTTAGTTCTTGGTGAGATTGTTTTCATTTGATTTCGATTAAAGTCAACAGAGAACATGAAAGAGGTCAAGGAATTAGAGATAAAAATGAATTTAAGTGTTATGAATGTGGTGAACTTGATCATTTCATGTGTGAGTGCACCAAGTGGAAAGATAAGAACAATCGCATTGTTCAAGATGATGATGGACCAACACCACTCTCAAAGAAGAACGTGAACAAACAAGATTATGGGTGATTGTTGAAACTAATCTTTGTCTATTCACATATTAAGCAAAAGTTTTGATGTGGAACAAGTCATGGGTCAGTCAGTTTTATTTTTAATTGATTTGTTATGGTATTAATTTTAATATAAATTTATTTTGTTTAGTATTGTTTTGTTTATAGTAACAATTTAGTTTATGGTAAGCTTATTTTAGTAGTTTATATAGCATAGACTTGGAGATTCCGTTGTGTGGTTTTATTGAATAACCGGATAAAACAAAAATTGAATATTTGTGTGGGTTTAAACTCATATCGAGACTAATATTCTTATTGTTTAGTTTTCAAAAGCAATAAGTCACACGTCAAAGAGTTTTGTTACCTTTGTTTAATTTCTCTCAACAAAAAAAATCATCTAAGAGAAGATACCTAATTCAGTTAGCTGTCCAATCATTATACAACATGTCTCGAACCTAACATGAAATTTCATGGTTTGGGTTTACCTTAAACAAATCTGGGTCAATTTTTCCCTATACACTTGTTTGACTATATGGATAGGTCTTGGTTCAACCTAGAGCGATGACTTAATTTTGTTTCGCACAAGGTGTGGTTCCTATATTTTGAACTTAATTGTGTAAGAAGGTGGAAACAATTTTATGTTGTTGATCAAGTAAGAGCGTAAGATAATTATATCATGGCATATTATGTAACTCTTGAAATTCATTATTTTTGGTGCATGGCATGATTTTTTTCATACAAGATATTTAGTCATTACCCTCACTACAAAACAAAAGGCTTTCAAGTTCCAACGATAAACACATCTTTGAGAATTTCATTGGCAAAAGAGGTAGATGTCGGTAGCCCTTCGTAAAACATAACGTGGTTAAATAAATTAAGCATACCATTTAAGAACTCATAATAAATTTACTAATGGGATCATAATGACCCAAGTCAAGTAATGGGATCATAACAACTTGGTTCCCTACAGACCGAAGCCAACCATCAATATTTTGTCACTATTGGACCAATAATGAATATGTGTAAATGTATTTTTAGTTTTTAGGATTTAGTTATCCGTCAGTTATATCCATTGGATCAAATACAAAAACTTACAAATTTATTTTTAAGTTATCTGTCGGTCGGGAATTATCGATGGAGTTAAGTACGTCGTCCTTAACAAAAGTGTATGCAAGTCGAGTCCGAGGCTAGGCTTGATGGCCTTAAAGCGCCTCGTTTTGACTCAGAGATCTCAAGCTTGGCTTGTATAGAGCGTTGTCTTTAAAGCTCAAGTTCAGTTCGTGTGAAACTTTTAATGCTCGGCTCGTCTATTATTTTATATATATATATATATATATATAACTACATATATATAGTTATATATATTTATATAACTATACTTTCTACATATACAACATATAATATACTATTTAGTTATTTTTCTCATAATTTTGTATATAATAACATTAAATATACTTAAAAGATTAAAAAAGTTTGTAGATAAAAGGCTGATTTAGGCTAAAGTGTTGGATCAAGCTTAAAATGTAAAGCTCGAGCTCGTTTAATAAACGTGACATAATGTGAGCTCAAGCTCGTTTAAATTCGATTAGAATCAAGTTATTACCCACCTCCCCGAGTAACTCATGAACCAATATTTGTAGTCAGTAATGCTTCATTGGTCATAGTTAATTTTCTTCGGTTTGCACTTCTAAAATTTGTTTTAGTATTTGTTGAAAGATTACTTGGTCAATACATTAGCTTAGTTACACCATAAATTGTTGATCAATTGTTGATGTGTAGTTAAATTAGCTTATGTAAGTTTTAGGTTTATATATTTTAATTTATTACGTCATCACGTATTTATTGAAATATATAGAGGAGAAAACATATCATTATTTAAAAAACCATTATTATACACACACATATATGTATATTATTTGTGACATAAGATAAAGTTATATTTTTCCTAGTCAAAGGAAGAGAGGGATAAGTTGTGTAAACCCATCAATATGAGGGGTTTAATTTGGGGTTTAATCAATGTTATTGAAAACGGCGACTCTCGTTTTATTTGACAGTATCGAACTGCTCGTAAAAGAAACAATCAAAAGTAAACGGTTTAGGTTAAGAAGCAAGTTTTATTAGGTGAAAAGATAGACAAATAGTCAAATACACACTAGAATGAAGAGTAAAAAAATTGGAGAAAAGAGTAAAAAACTACTCTTTGAAGAGAAAGATGAAGAGTTCATACTATAAAGAAATAATTGAGGCAATAAAAAAATTGATTAATTTTTCATTTGTGTAAGATTTAAAAAAAAAGTACTGGTTTGGTAGATTTTTATTCTAGAGGCCATCTTTTGCTCCTCTCTGGTGACACTATCCTTTTAGGGTTTTTTTTTTTTTTTTTTTTTTTTTTTTTTTTTTTATAATTTTAGATTCTTAATATCATAAATTACATATGTTTTCAAATCAAATAGTCAGTTGCATATTTTTCTTTCTAGAACATATATTTCATGTTTATTCATTTTATTGAAATTACCTACATTAAATGACTATTTTACTTTGGTTTTACTTAGGGATATATGTTCAATGAACTTGATGTTTTGTTATCATAATTGTTTAAAACTTTGACAATTATATTTTATATTTAGAGATATATAACTTTGATTACCGGTGATTGTTTTTTTGAACTAAAGTTTTAAACTTTTATATTTGAAGATGTAATTTTATTGTTTTTATTTATATAGAAAACTCGAACTCGAGAAAATTTATAATTGATGGTTTTAGAAAGGAAAAATGTGTAAAAATAGCTTAGTAATAATACGGGTTAACTAATTATTCTAAAATAATTTTAATAAAATGAGTAAATATGTATATATATGTTTAAAAAAAGAGAAATGTGTATTTTTTTTTGCTTTGATAAATATGTAATTAATGATTTTAGAAAGAAAAAAATATTGTAAATACCCCATCTTTTTAGTTAATATTAAAACAAAACTCTCACACTGCACGTCTGGTGTTGAAAAAGTTTAAACCGTTATCCACATTATTTTCCTTTACTGATTGACATATTTGAATCTTTCAAGTTATTTCATTTTCAGTTGATATATATAACTAAAAAAATTGTAGTAGATAAAGAGAAAGTTGATAAAAATGTGTCTTGTTTAATTAACTTTTTAACACATCTACATTTTCGTGTTTTAATGTTATTAGGAATTTAGGGTCAGTAAAAATGAAGTTTTAAAAGGACGTACTGATATTGAATTTTTCAATGGCAACCGATCACATTGAATTTTTCAATGGCAATCGATAACATTTAATAATCTTGTTTACACCATAAGTTTAATTGTTCCACTAAAACATTTTTGAGGTCGGGTAATTAGAGAAGAGAAGTGATATGATGAACAACTAAAATTAAAACGTACCATTAAGCATCTTATATAATGAATAACTCGATAGTTCATATAGGTTTATGCACTGTTTAGATAGAATTATACAAAATTTTAAAATCACTATACTTTAATCTTACTACATTTATTACTTTGACTCATCACTTGAAGGTACATACATATTTATAATTAACTAGTTAAGTGTTCTTCTAACTTTTATGTATAAGTACTTTCACTGATTTACATATAACACGGTTACATGTTCATAAACCATGAATCAGTCAAGTTGAAGCCATTCATAGTTTGGTTCCTTTAAAATTTATACGATGATTGATAGGGGTGAGCAAAAACCGAACCGTTAACCGAAACCGAACCATTAACCGACGAAACCGAACCAAAATTAATCAAAAACCGACCAAACCAAAAACCGAAATAACCGAAAACCAAGTTAACCGAAAGTCGGTTTCGGTTTCGGTTTTGTGCCCTTGGTTAACCGAACTAACCGAAACCGAACCAAACCATTCATATATTCATGTATTTTTAGCTTTTATACCTCTATTTTTGTATCTTTAAGGTTATTTTATGATAAACTATTATAATGAAAAAGATTATAAATGAAGAATAATGTATTGACATATCATACATAAAGTTTTCATACATATCTAATACCTAAAATGTTTAAAAGCTTATAACTATTGCATGTGATGATTTTGTTTCTATCCCACATTGCTAGTCAAAGGAAAGCTTCAACTACCATGTTGATTGGCTCATGATGCTAGTTGTTAATTTACTCAAAGTTTGGTTTTTGGTTATTAACCGAAATAACCAAAACCAAACTGAAAACCGACATATTAACCGAAATAATCGAACCAATCTTCGGTTTTCGGTTTCTGTGGGTGATTTTTTAAAAACCGAACTTCGGTTATCGGTTTCGATGATGTGTGAAAACCGAACTAAACCGACATTTGCACACCCCTAGATTGATTGACGGTTTGAAAACAGATTTAATGGCTAATTAGAAAATTGCAACTTGATTGTAATTCAAACACACCCTTCACCTTTATTACTTATTCCATTAATATATGTAACTTCCAGCTAATTATGCATATATATAATTTTCATTAACCATCTTAATTGTTCTTTAAAAATTTAATAAAAACTAGCAATTTATAAGAAATTTACAAGAAAACATGTTCAAAGCACCAATATAGTTTGTTTTTTGACGTAAAAGTTTTTTCAACCAGTTAAACGGAACCATAAACACATTAAGCCCTACCGCTTTTAACAAAAAGATACACAAATTCACCAAATTAACTACCTTTTTGGTTTAAAGATATATGATATATATGACCATTATTTTTCAAAAGAAACATAAACTTTTCCCATATAGAACTATACACACTACAAAAAGAACACATTTACATAAAAAGATCAACGTATTTCTTTATGCAATTATGCTTCTTTTGCCAATCAATAAGACAAATACATTTAATACAAAAAGAAAGAACACATACCTGGGAGGTCCCAAGGCTCACACTTATTAAGATCAACCTCAGCAACTGCCTTAGCAGTGAATGACGAATCAGCGACCTTGCGACACAGATAAAAAGTGATGAGTTCTTCATCGGTCGGATGGAACCTGAACCCCGGAGGAAGCCCATGATCATCTTCCATCCTTAATAATAATAAAACCCTAATTGTCTGCAAGTACAAATTAATTAGTGGTTAAGTTGCACAAGTGATGGAATTAGCTAGTGGGGTCAGGTATGGATTGATCTTGCTTCTGGTTTTGTATGGCCATCAACCTTCAAGAAGAAGCAGCCACCTTTTGATTAGTCTTCTGTCACTTTGATTATAACAACTAACTCTTTGACAAAGATGGTTTGGTAAATGGTGGATCATTTTGCTCTTTTGTCTTTTGTGCTTTCACTTAAATGCCCTCCTCAATATTCAATCATGTTGTTAATCCACTTTATTTTATTATTCAACGTCTTTAATTACTAGCTAGGTCTAATTAATTAATAACTGCTACACGTATGTAAATGAAGTACTTTATACCGAGCGTGTATGTTTGTTGTCGGAAAATTCTCAAAATAAACATGTGAAAAGTTTAAGTTCTTTACGAATAAAAACTTTGAAAAGTCAAATTCCTGAATAAACATGTACTTTTTAGGCATAAACACACTCTACATGAACACATTATGCAGTCGTCACGTGTCCTTTGAGCGAAAATGACACATTAGGGGAGTCGACAGGCGTCATTTTAAGCAAAAAGGACACATTAGGGAATCGATATGTGTCTCTTTGAGTGAAAAGTGCATATTGGTGCAATTGGTGGCCGGAAAGCAGTTGAAATCAGCATTCGCACCCTTGTGCAATATAATTGGGACGGCATAACGCCAAGATATATAAACATGTGGGCATATGTAGATTGCGCAATGTGGGGTGCGTTTTCAAACTGAGGACACCATGTGGAGTGCTTTCCGTCTAAAGAGTGCATGTACATTTTTGAGAATATGATTTTTAAATGTTTAGTTTAACGAATATGACTTTTCATATGCTCAGTTTAACGAATATGACTTTTCATATGCTCATTTTAAGAAACTCTCTCTTTTTCGAGACCCATTTGCTGTGCCCCTCTCCTGGCCGGTATCTTTACCGAATATGTATGGTACAACGTCATGTAACTACTCCTCTTTCTTTAGGTTATGGTCTTACCAATACATCGATGTGTACACACCCAGTTGTTCTTAAAATTTGCACTAAAATTCAATACAAAAGTTTATGTGCAAATGTTTTATATACAAAAGTTTTCAAAATACATTTAGGTTATAAAGTTTGCCCTAAAATTCAATAAAAGAAGTCCATGTGCAACAGTTTCATATACAAAAGTTTTAAACACATTTTGCACCGATAAGAGTTCCATATATATTTTGCATGATTTATTTCATCCCAAATGACTTCCTATCATAAACTCCATCAAAAGTCAAGTTTCAACAAAAACTAATTTGAGAAGGTATCCATCATAACATCACCCAAAATTGTATTAATTAGTTAACTCAATAACTCCAAAAATGTAGCCATCACAATGTATCAATAGTTAACGCAATAAGTACAATATGCTTGAATATAAACACAAAAGTCCAATTTTCACAATGCACCCTAGAGAAACATCATAGAGCCGAAAATGTATCCATCACTAAATACCCAAAAATGCATCAACCAATTAAATCAATAATCTAAAAATGGAGAAAAGATGGTACGTGAGTGAGGTGGTTGTAGTTGTTGTGAAAGTTGCAGTGGTTCCACAAAGGATGTTTCGAAAATGTTGTAGCAACGGTAGTGGTTGAAAACATGACTAGAGTGGCTTGATTAGACAGATTTTACAAACGATGCTAGTCTTGGGCAAGCAAAAGGAGGTAGCGAGTGATGGTTGGATGGAGTGACGAGAAAAACAACAGAGTATGAAGAGAAGGGCGACATTGATTCATGCGAGATGGGCATGTATAGAGAGGGGTGGGATTGAAGATGTTTGATTTTTTTAAGTCAATAAATCCTTTGATGGAGCTAGCAACAGAATATCCACCATCACAAATGTTTTTTAGAACAACTGGAATATTAGCGACGGAAGACTATTAATGGTTTGTCAATTGATCATCTTATCATGTGTTAGTGACTTGATTTGCGGCACCAAGTCTCTTTAAGAGCAGGATATCTTTTAGGTGTTAATGACTTATGTATGATTATAAGTTAATTAATTCACGGTTAATTAATGCACCTTTATGATGAGTTCATGACATGTCTAACGTTATATCTTGTCATTTTAGGTCAAGACAAGTTACTTAGATGCCAATAATTTGTATATGTGATTACAATTGCTCTAATTCATCATTAATAGCCCTCACTTATTTTATGATGCATTAATGACTTGTTTTTTGGTACACTCCTAAACAAGTATTTTATGTGTTAACTGTCCATATTTGATGATAAGTTCACCAATTTATCGTTATTGGGTATTATCACGTGTTGATGGCTTGTTTTAAATTACATCAAATCATTTTAGATCAAACAGTCATTTTATGTTAAAATACAAATATTTTTATACTACATTACGTTTTGATAATTATAATAAAAAGTACATATATAAATCGTATAATTGTAACATCATAATTTCGAAACCATATTACATTAAGCAATAACATATAAATAGATTATCACTAATGGATCTTAAGAATACTTCATTTTTCTTTTAGTTTTCGTATTTTGTTACTTCTGTCGGTGATCGATATGTCACGGATGTTCCAGTTTATATATGTTCTTTAAAATGATTTCTAATAGTGTTTCAAAATGGTTCTAGGGTATTATAGAGGCCTTTGGAAGGATGTTTGAAATTTCGATCATCAATGTGTCAAAACTAACTCATGGCGCAATCAAGTCATCATTGTGTCAAAACTAACTCATGACACTTAGATTGCGATTAAAGATGACTGTTATTGCTTAATTCATATGTGATCAACTAAGCGAGATGAATTACATAGCAAGACTTAATAATTGACTATAAAAGATCTGGAAAGACGTTTATGTCATAACGAGTTACACCAAATGATCTATAAAATATATATTGTAAATAAATATTATTTTGCTAAGTATTCGCTGATTATAAAATTTGGTTAGGGGATAATGTGGTGTCACATTACTTTACACGTCTAGTAATACACTTAATCCAAATAATCCAGATTTTGGGAATGAATAAAAAATGTATAAAATAAGTTTTAGGTATTTAAAGAGATAAAGAAATAAGTATTTGCAAGTACATGTTTAAATACCATATGAATAATAAAATTGTTTAAATACCATATGAATAATAAAATAAAAATATAATAATAAAAAATGTCAGGTTATCCAATTAAACTCATGAATCAAGTGTGGATTGTGTTCACATAAGCAAATAAAGATGATTGGATGCATTTTTATTAAGGTGTGTATTGGTGGGTTGATTTGGGTGAAAGTTGGTTGGACAAAATATTACTTCTAGACAAGACCACTTCCTCGTATCATAGTTTATAATATTATTAACAACTGCTTATTTTACGTTTGGGATTGGTGGTTCGATTTGGGTGAAGGTGGTTGGACAAAATATTAGTTATGAATGTGACATAGCTTGTTCCTCTATTCTTTTTAACAAAAGTTAAATGTTATATAAAAACTCAAAACATTTAAAAATGTTTATTTTATAATTGTACTGTTTTCACGTAATGAATGACATGACTGTCCTTTATTTTATCCTTTTTGTAATAAAACTTAAAAATAAAACTTAAAAGAAAAATAATTTTTAGGTTAGATCATGGTTAAATCAAGGACTTGACTATATTAAAAAAACTGAAGCATGGGATCATATGTAAAAGGAGTTTGCTCAGAGCAAATTAAGAGATATTTGGTTCAAGTCTTGCTAAAAGCAAATATGCATTGAAATGAGCTAAGAGGCATGGGCATGCCTAAGGGGGCCAGAGTGGGCGACCGTCCAATGCCCAGTCTTCTCAGGAAAAATTAAAAAAAATATATTATATATGTTTCTATTAGCAAATTAATTACCAAACCCAATATCAATTTAATTATTTTAACCTATTAAAACTTAGGGTCCGCTCATATTTTATTTAGTTTAGTGCACTACTATTTATCTAATTTAAACTCAATTAAAAAATGCTAGGAGAGTCACACGTTTCGCTTAAGTAAATAAAATTAGTTTGCTACAATACTTTTGTTTATTGCTAAAACAATTATTGACGTATTTTAGATTTTTTACGTACTGAGTTATTGACTTTGTATTATATGGCTCATAAATTCTCTACTCACCCAGGTATCAAAATTTTTTATGGACTCACTGCTAAAAGGTTCTCCCACTTGTGGGTTTTCTCCTTAGGGATTAGGGGTGTGGTGCCGGCTGAGAAACGAATAAGTGGACCCAATTATGATACCACATATCCTCCGAAATAGTATCATATCTTTTTCATCAAAAAAACATGTAAAAAGTCGTTGCTTTCTAGAGTTGAACTTCCTTTAATTTTCAAGGTTTGAAAAGATTGAAAAAAATCAACTCATATTTAACTCACACGTATATGCTTTTAGACTTGAAAAGACCAACTCATTTGCATGAAATTTAAGTTGTCTTTTTTATATCATTTATCTATTACAGTTGGAAATATTTTTCAACAAAACAATACCAAAACGTAATTTATGAACTAACAAAATTACTGTGAAGATAACAAGCTTACATTGTAGAATGTTTTGTCAATCTTAAGCCAAGATTTCGCGAAGAAAGAAAATATTATGAAACAAATTTTCACATCATATTGTGTTTGGTAAAATCTATGAATGACATACACACACATATCCGAATTGTTTTGATGGAGATTTGGTGTGACAAAGGATTAAGGAGATCGAAAGGTTGCGGTATAGATATATTTTGTGAGTTTTGAATATTTTGTGTGCATGTGTTCAATTCAATGATGTTTCAGTAAAGAAAAAAGGTGGTTGATATAGTCAATAGAGAAGATGTAAAATGCTAGAAAACAAAAGGTGGTTACAGTTGACCTAGACGTTGATGGTGAACATGAAGGAGTAATTTGGTTTTTTCATATTGATGTATACATGCTTAATTGGTAATTGATTATATAGATGATAAAAAGATCATTTAAGTTGAATACCACTCAAAGTTAACTTATATTAATATCTAAAATCCTTGCATTAACTAGTTAAAAAGCCAAAAGAATTTAAGCATCCCAAAATCTACACTGTATATAGTTGATGCATATATTAGTCGTGGGTCGTCTAGGGACCGTCCAAGAAACTGAAGGAAGATATGGTGTATGATAGTATCGTGCATCGACGGTCAAGAAGTCATTGAAATATATACGGATCATATCACAAGCAAAACGGCGACACGACAGTTGATGCCACGGGCGTAGAACTAACCTTCCGATCTCTTAACAAAGTTCAAGATCAAGTTTACATGGGCGGCCATGAGGCTGGGGGCGACGCCTAGGGCCTTATCTCCTCGGGGGTCCGAAGTTTTTAAAGTTTTTAAATATTATATATATAGGGATCCATTCATATGAAAACCAAGTTTTTGAAAAAAAACTATAAGAACTAAAACTCACCAATAAGATTTTTTAAAAATATATTAGTTTTAATAGAAACAATAATTATAAAAAAGGTAATATGGTAAATCAATGAATTTAAATTTTGTTAGTAGGCTGTGGATTGTAACTGTTCCTTCTTTCCCACAAAACTATCGACCACATGAAGAATCCACTGCTCTGTTTTGTGATCTGAAGCAAACAAATCCAAAGATCATTAGAAGATTGGACGTGCAATGAAATTGGTTCAATTACTTGACTCATAATGGGTAACGATTATTGTTCCAACATTTAATTGCATTATCATCCAAGTTTAAGCAGTCGAATTTATAAAAATCAAAAATTTTTGCGGAAGGAAATTATATGAGAGTAGCGACTGAAGATTTTTTGAATTATGATACAGATCAACAATGTGTGCATATCATATTGATCGTGTTTTATTTTCATAATTGCAGATGGAGATGGTGGATTCGGGACAACATCAATCGTAGTTACAGGATCCAAGCTAATTCGGAGAGGATAAATGAATACATTGGGAAGCTGGTTGCAACAAGCAGCAAAGATAACTATAAGGAAGTTGGGAATTTAGAAGTAGGTGAAGATATTGGATATGATAATAGACTAGAAAATGATCATGAGCTAAATTTGACAATGTCATATCAACGGTTGCTGATGGGTTCTACAAATCAAAATAAAGGGAAGGGTGTAATGACTGAGCCCATTGATGAAGGTGATTGCTCTTATGATATGGAGGGATCATAGATAGAAGAATGTATGATGCAACTTTTGAGACATTGTGTAATTAGGATGACACAAGTACGCTAGTTCATTTGAGTAACCAAACTTGGTTTTTGTAAACATACATGACAACTAAACTTGCATCTACAAAAAATATGGTGAAAAAAATATAGTTTTATATCACATGAAAAAAGTATGGTTGGGATTAAAAATAGGTTGATTGAAAATTTAGGAGATGATATGATGGGTTATAGGTGTTGGAAAGGAAATGAAAGGAGATGAGGGAAATCCGGTCTCTGTTAAATTGCTTCAAAAAATTACAACATGATAGACTATTGATCAGATAGATTAAATATGGACTGAAAATCTGCATTTAATGAAAAACCTGATGAATAATATGCATAAAAAACTAAAGGACATTTTCTATCAGTAACTTACACAAGCTATGATTATGGGGAGTGCAAAATCATATTTGAACATAACAAAATTGAAATTACATTTCATTTGGTTCATTCTTTTTTTTCCAAAAATTTATTAAATGACTAAAAAGTAACAAATGGTTGATTAGTGAAGAGCATTTACAAAAAAAAAAAAAAAAACGAGCAAGGAGAATTGTTCCAATTTATTACTTGTGGTTGGTGATATACTTTTTTCTATTAGCAATACTAAAATGATGATGTGACATCTAACGTGATATAAATGCTATATTTTTTTGTCATAGTGGATCAGCAAGCTTATGAAGAGGGCGATACAAAAATAATTTACTCACCATATTGGATCTCTATAGTACCACATGAACTAAAGGTCGTTGTTGGTGTTATTTACTCTTCTTTTGAGGAAGCTAAGAAGATGTATGATTGCTATTCAAATAATGTTGGTTTTTCAACTAGAAGGTGCACCGTGAAACGAAAAAAGGAAAGATCACTCATCGTTATATAGTATGTAATAAATATAGAAAGTCAAAGACAGTTGCATATGATACTCTGGAAGAAAAACGAGGACGTCCAAGACGGATGAGTAACTTTAAAGTTACAAATTATCAAGCAAGTGTGAAGTCTAAAATCGTACCTGGAACAACAAAATATTGTTTGTATAAGTTTATAGAGGCACATAATCACGACCTACAATCTCATAACTACTAAGACATTAACTAATAAATAAAGTTTAGATATTAAATAACTTCAAGTACTTTCTTAATGCATTCATGTATTATACACATACGACATTTAGGGAAGTTGAATACCAGTGGAATCAACCATAAGCCAACTAAAAAAATTCAACTAATTTTATGAAATGATATAGGGAGCATAATAAATAAAACCAAAGATCTTATGAAATATATGTAAACCGACTAATGCAATTGATCAAAACAACTGAACAACTAACTATATATATATGATTATTCTTCAGATACAATCTGTTAAAGAATGACCATGTTAAGAACATTGACTCATATATATAAAGCTAACAATGCCAAAAACTATGTACCCAAAACAAATCAATTTATTAGAAAATACAATACTCATAGAATATACTCATCAGGCAGATGATTTGCCATTGAGTAGACATTCGTGGTTTATGAATATGAGATTCTATAAAATATATAGATATGGATCTAATAAGCATAATAAAATGATGAATAATTAAGTGATATTATAAGATATTAGATTATTTGGTTTGAATTAAAAGGGTTTATACGGCATACAAGAAACAAACCACGACATAGATGAAACATACTGTTAGAAATAAAAACATCTAGTGCAATCTTGTTAGGAAATAAAAACATATGACACTGAAGGCCCCAATTTAATAAGATTTTCATATATAACCATCAGCATATACCTTAATTTTTATTAAAAAAATATTTTATTACTCAGTCCTAATGCATTCAACAGAAAAAGAACCAAATCAAAAAGAAAAATCCAATTCTGAGCCTAGTTTTAGATATCAGCTTCATATACATAATCAAAGAAGTTACAGAATTCGACTAATAAGTTAGATTGAGATGATTATGATTCGAATCTGTTTTAAAGACACAGGATCAGGGCTTGAATCTTTTACTCTAATGAGACCCTTTGGGGAGCTTTCAAAGTGGATTACAATTGATGGATGGGTCAGGAATCTTCCGTCGTTCGAGATGTGAGGATCAATTTGAAAGAAGAATATGGGATTGTTGAAATTGAACGAACGTTTGGGGATTAAGCTGCTTCAATCGGGAGCGAGAATTTCTGGGGGTGGTTCATAATTGAGAGTTAAATTACAATAATGCCCATCCTCTATATCATACGCCATATTTAAAAACGTATGAAATTACTATTATACCCTATTTAATAGTGGCCATTGATCAACAAGATCTAAGGCCCGTATTATGTTTTTTAGTTTTTTCTAAAATTTTAGTTTTCATATGAAAGTTCGTGTGTGTGTATATATATACTAGTAGAAATGTCTGTGCATTGCGGCGGTATGGCTGTTGTATAATTTTTTGGGAATTCGATTTTTAAAAAATTGAATGAAAGAAAACAATTACGTATGTTACAAAAGTCTTTAAGACAACTATATTACCCCAAAAATATTAGTGAAAGGACGGGTGATATTTGTGGTCGGAAATCGCTTATTACCTAGATTTTAGGGGGGAGGGTTTCGTTTTATGAATATAGGTTAGAGTTTTATTATAATCGAAGACAACTTTCGGTGGTGATTTGCACGCACTGGATAAAGTTAATGGAGAAATTATCACCATCTTGATTGTTATTGAGCTGTTAACAACCAGCAATGGAAAGAGGGAAGAGGGATTAGTGCTCAATCGCAATGAATGAACGACATTAAAAGTAAAATGGTAGTTTTGTTGAGCCACATGTATATGCTTTAGTATTTATATTATAAGAATCATATGTTATACTTTATTATAAGGGCTTAAATGGAATGAAATGGTTAATTTTTTGAAATTTAATCATGACTTTTTATATGGGTGTTTTAATACATATGTGAAATTATTATTCTACCATCCTTTCTCTTTTATTATAAAAGATACAGATAAATATTAAAAATATTAAACTTACAATATGCCCATAAAATATATTAGTATTATAGTTATTATAAATATGAAGATATATATAGGTTATATACTTAAATATTTAAATAAAATAATACTTAATTTAAATAGTATTTAGTTATAAAAATATAATTAGTAAATATAAAAATGTCAAGGTATATAAAATTTATATAAATTTACTATATTGCCCCTAAAATATCTTAAAATCTTAATCAATTCCCTATTTTACCACTCTCAAATGTCTTGCACTCTTTTATACATGTTGCTTCAAAACTTGTATGCTTGTAAAATTATATCTCTATCCAAATATATGTATTATATAGTAGTATAGATATGAAAATTTAAATAAAATAATACTTAATTTAAATAGTATTTAGTTATAAAAATATAATTAGTAACTATAAATTTAAATATCAATTTATATTATTATAAATAAATTAAAGTTTAATAAAGTAAATTAAATAATATCATAGTATTAAAAAATGTATTAATAATGTGTATTAAATAATACAATAATTAGAAGAAGTTAATTAAAATAAGACAAAAGTGAAAATATTGCATAAAGTAGTTGTACTCTATGTTTAAAATGTTGTATAGGTCTCTTACATTTTGAATAAAATTACTATCTTATCCTTCTAATATGTATCATATAGTAGTATGTATGTGTATATATATATATATATGTATATATATATATGTATATATATATGTATGTATGTATATATATGTATATATATGTATGTATGTATGTATATATATATATATATATATATATATATATATATATATATATATATATATATATATATATATATATATATATATGTAGGATCAGGATCATTACAGAACCATTTTTTATTTTCAGAACTAAAAGAACCATTGACTTACATAAATGTAAATTATAAACCATTGGTTTACATAGATGTAAGTTAAACCTGATAATTTTTAGTTGCTTTTTATAGTTTATTGTTCAAGTCTGATATACACATATGTAAAACAGGTCAAATATTACCAGATTTAACATACATTTATGTAAATCAATGGTTCTGTAGTTCTGAAAATAAAAAGTGGTTCTGTAATGATCCTAACCCTATATATGTATGTATGTATATATATATGTGTGTGTGTGTGTGTGTTTGTGTGTGTGTGTGTTTAGCTATAAACTAAACCTATTAACAAACCCAATAACATTTTAATTATTTTAGCTTATTAAACGTTAACGTAGAGCCCATTAATATTTCAAATACTTTAGCCCAACGACATTTATCCAATCTAAACCCAAACTAATATAATAATACCTAAATTTAATAAAAAAGAAAAGAAAAACACATTCAAGATTTCAAAGACAAAAGTGAGAAAACCGATCGGCGATCGACTTTAGTACTTCGATTGCATTATAAAAATGATTCAGTTTAGACTATTTACACATCATATTATAAGAGCCATATTTTGTTCTCGTCCGGGTCTCAAGGTCTTTTAGAATTTTATGGCACCGGCTCTGAAAGTTTCTATAGCCATATAGGTATACGCAAGCTCGCTTCAGGAATATAACAACACTACGGATCCAAAAACAAAAATATGTTGAACGTTGAAGTATGGAGAGATTTCAGATTCAAGTCATGGGCCTACACAGGCCTGTGTCATCCAGCCCAAGATGCCTCTGGCCCACGTGGTTGATTAGTACTCAAGTTCAACTCACTCTCAAGTAGTCCAATTGATATGGATAGATGACCCGATTAAAAAAACACATATCCTCCGAAATAGAGTCGTACATTTGTCGTTAAAAAAAAAGTAGTCCAATTGATTTCACATAAATATGACAAATATTTTGACCAAAATCAGTATAAATAAATCCGGCATTTCTTATTGAATTTGTGCTTGATGAGATTAAATTGCATCTGGTTTTCTCATCTTTTTTTTATATTCAATTTTTTTCAGGCTTTGTTTATTGTATGTTGATTGTTGTTGCTGTTCTCCGGTTTGCTTCAGTGAAGGTGAGTGTTGTTTACTTTAGGTTATATTGTATCATATTGGTTATAAAAAAATTGTTTGCAGCCCTTTGATTCATTGTATGTTGACTTAGAAGTTTTTAAACATATGTAGATTTTATCATTATTTGTGATGTAAATTTATTTGCAACTTATCAACTTATATTCATATTGTTATACTTATTTGGCTTTAAGCTTAAGACAGAGTGTATAATGTTTTATCTTTATGTTTTAGTCTTGCTAAACGATTGAATACATGTGTGGCGATTGCGTAGGGATAGGCATTTTTTAAATATGGATGGGTGGACTATAGGTTTCATGTAGAAATAAAAATAACAACAAGTCTGAAGTTATTGGTGCATACATGACTATTGCGGATATGTTTTCATTTAACAGCAACAAATACATGTTTGATTTAATCGGCCTCGTATTTGGATGATGAATTTGTATTGCAACAGAAATGTTTTTGTATGGCTGCAGTTGTTTCTATTTAACAGCAACAGATATATGTTTCGTTTGATCGGCATTGTATTTAGTTTTGTTTGTTTCATTTAAAAGCAATTAGTGTTGTAGCATTATTTCTTCGCATTTGATTGTTCCCATGCTGGTTCCTTTATTTTATGCTTGATGAGATTAAATTGCATTTGGTTTTCTAATATTTTTTTTTTAAATTCAATTTTTTTTCGGGCTTTGTTTATTGTACGTTGGTTGTTTTTGCTGTTCCCCATTTTGCTTCAGTGAAAGTGAGTGTTGTTTACTTCAGGTTATATTGTATCGTATTGGTTACAAAAAATTAGTTTGCAGCCCTCTGATGTATTGTATGTTGACTTAGAAGCTTTTAAACATATGTAACTTTTGTCATTACTTGTGATGTAAATTCATCTGCAACTTATCATGATACGTTCATATTGTTATACCTATTTGGCTTTCAGCTTAATTTGGTTATAAAAAATTAGTTTGCAGCCCTTTGATGCAGTACGTTCATATTGTTATACCTATTTAGCTTTCAGCTTAATTTGGTTATACAAAATTAGTTTGCAGCCCTTTAATGCATTGTTTGTTCACTTAGAAGCTTTTAGACATATTTCATATTGTTATACCTATTTTGCTTTCAGTTTAAGGCAGAGTGTATAATGCTTCATCTTATTATCTTAGTTTTGCCAAATGATTGCAATATACACAATAGTATTTATACTCACGAATGTGGCGATTGCGAAGGGATGTAGGGATAGGCATTTTTAAAATATGGATGGGTGGACTATACGTTTCATGTAGAAAAAAAAATAACAAGTCTGGAATTATTGATGTATACATGACTATTCTACTTTTCTGGCTTTTTCTTTCATATATCTTCCTGCTTCTGCTATTTTTTGTAAGGTTGGATTGCTAAATAGTGGTTGCTGGTCTACGGTCTGACTTTTGTGCAGAGGTAAGTTTTATTTGGGTTCGTGGCTATCAATGTTTTTCTTTTTGTTATCATATGTCGTATGTTATTGCCTATTTTGTATTTCAATAGTTTTTTTAATATTTTCGAGGTTGATGGCAATAGAGTGTTAGTGTCGAGTTATCATAGGAAAGATTTCAGTAATTTAGAGGTAAATTAGATTTAGTTGTTTTTGCTAGCGTGTATCAGGAGAAAAAATTAAAATATTTAGTTCAGCGTTTGTTGCTGTATGTTTTTTTTGTCTTCATGCCGTGTCATTAGGCTATCTGTACCTAGGTAGTATTTATAAGTAGTTTCAAATGGATGCAAGTAGAGTGTCTGGGAAGCGAACTCGAGATGTTCCTTTCTCGCCTGAGATCGATTATCCAACACGTTTAGATTCCTCTATGGGCTCTACATCTAGAAGACAAAATCGTCAACGAAGATCTACTCTTGCTCTTTTGTCGCATGTTAGTACTGCAGGCGTGTCATTATCTGTTTCTAATCTTGGAGAGTCATCGCAGACTTCTTTGGCTAACTCTTATCCTTATTTGGACGTCGGTGATGCTGTGCATATTTGTCAGGCATGTGGCGCACGCTTTTGGCTTTCTGAACAGGTTGGATTTGCCTCTACTAACCGTCTTCCAAAGTACAATCAGTGTTGTAAAAGTGGTCGGGTTAATATATGTTTGCCTACTCCTCCACCAGATTTTGTTCAAGATTTGTATGCACGTGTCGATTTTTTAGATAATATTCGTGCATACAATTCCATGTTTTCAATGACATATTTCGGTGCAAAAATAGATGAATTGATTAACTACGCGCGTGGGCTATATGTATTTAGAGTAGAAGGCCAAATTTGTCATTGGATTGGGAGTTTGTGTCCCTCATCAGACGATAATCCTAGATTCCTACAGATGTATATTTACGACTCTCAGAACGAGGTTTCGAATAGGCTTCACCACTTTAATGCTGGTGAGCGTACATCGTTGCAGCTGACAATTGTTGACCTATTGATTTCTGTTTTAACTGAGTTGAATGCGCTTGTAAAGCTTCTTCGAATTGCACGTGATATTTGTAAAAAACCTGACGTCCCTACTTTCTGCATACGTTTGTACCATTCAGCAAATCAACATTCTTATGATCACCCGACCCCAGATACTATCGGAGCAATAGTGTTTGAGAATTCTCCAGAGGCAACTGATTTCGATATAATCATTCGTTACAAGGATGATGTTCCACAACGTATAAATAAAGTTCATCCTCTTTACATGGCTCTTCAGTATCCGTTGTTGTTTTTGTATGGGGAGCCTGGATGGTCACCTGATCTCCGTTTAACGTCTGATGACTCGCATGATGATCAGAAGTTAACTATGAATATGTATTACAGTTATATAATTCATGATCGTATAGGAGTTTTCTCTTTACTACTGCGAGGTGGTCGGCTTTTTCAACAATTTTTAGTTGATGCTTATGTCTGCATAGAGTAATACCGATTAGATTACATAAGAATGAATCAAAATCGTTTCAGAACTGAATTTTTCCAAGGTGTGCATGATGCGGTCGAAAGAGGTGATATTGAAGGCCGTGCAATCGGAAAGCGTATCTTTTTGCCATCATCTTTTACCGGCGGCCCTCGGTACATGTACAAACACTACCAAGATGCACTAGCAATCTGTCGAGTTCATGGAAATCCTCAGTATTTTATAACCTTTACGTGCAACGTTAACTGGCCTGAAGTTAGTCGCTTTATGCGCTCATGTCAACCATTGATAGCGCACGACAGGCCTGATATCATTTCAAGGATATTCCGGATGAAAGTCAAAGCGCTGCTTACTTTTTTACGTGTCGAGGAACCATTTGGGAAAGTGGCAGCAGGTGCCAATTTTCTCCTTATTTTTGCTTCTTTTTATCTTTGACTGTTACAATGTGTTTGCTGAATCCTTCTTTTTAATCAACCAGATTTGTATACCATTGAATTTCAGAAAAGAGGTCTACCACATTGCCACTTATTATTATGGGTCACACAACCTTTCAGAATTCACAATCCTGCCGATGTAGACCGTTATATTTCGGCTGAAATTCCAGATCGTATGGCCGAGCCGCGGTTGTATAGAATTGTTACGGATTCGATGTTACATGGCCCGTGTGGTCTTGCTAGACCCTCTTCTGTGTGCATGGTTAGTGGAAGTTGTTCTAAGAAGTTTCCAAAACCATACGAGCCTTCCATGCGTTTCGATAGCAATGGATATGTGCACTATAAAAGAAGAACAGACGGACATATAGCTACTAAAGGTGGTGTTCAGCTCGACAATTCTTATGTCGTTCCGTACAACAAGGCACTATGTTTACGTTTCGAAGCACATATTAATGTTGAGTATTGTGGTTGGAACATGGTCATAAAGTATTTGTTTAAATACATTTCCAAAGGCGCAGACCAAATTAGATTTTCTATTGGTTCTCTTCCAGCAGATTGTGGAGACAGCTCAAATAGTGTCAAACCTAAGCAAGATGAAATTAAAAACTACATGGACGGACGTTTTATATGTCCTCATGAGGCATGTTGGCGTATTTTAGACTTTCCCATTCATCATAGAAACCCTCCAGTCCAGGTGTTAGCTGTCCATTTAGAAAACATGTAGAATATCACATTTAGAGATTCACAGCAACTACAACTTATAGTCGAAGAGCCATCTTACAAAAAAACAACTTTAACTGAGTGGTTGAATACAAATACTTATGATGTCAATGGCAGACATTTACGTTATGTCGACTTTCTTTCCGAATATAGATGGGACAAAACAAAAAAACAGTGGTTTCGTAGAGCTAGACAAGGGACACCAGTCATTGGTAGACTCATATACATTCATCCTACATGCGGTGAACCTTTTTACTTACGAATGCTATTGTTACACCAAACAGGTTGCAAGAACTTTAGTGATATAAAGACTGTCTCTGGTTTCGTATGCAATACGTATCGAGAGGCGTGCGAAAAGCTCGGCTTGCTTGGTGATGACAATGAGCGGTCTGTGGCTTTCGATGAAGCCTCTGTATGGGCAACTGCGTCAGAATTAAGGTCATTGTTTACCCATATGTTATTGTTTTGTGAGATATCAAATCCAATGAACTTGTGGGGTAAGTAAGTGGCGTAGTATGTCAGAGGATGTGCCTAGACTTTTAGGGTTGTTTCAGAAGAGTAAAGAGACACATATGGACGATGAAGACTTGCAACAATATGTCTTATATGAGATTGAATTGCTGTTGAATTCGAGTGCAAGTCCATCTACCTTGTCTGACTTCGGTTTGCCAGTTCCACGACCCGATTTATTAGAGAAGCTGAAGAATAGGCTTTTGATGGAAGAAAGAAATTACGATAAACAACTTCTTGCCCAACAACACGAAATACAAAAAAAAAATGTTAAGTTGCAAGCAACATACAGTATATGAGTCAGTTGTCTCCTCTATTAAGGCACGCAAACAGATTCTGATGTTTGTTTATGGCCATGGAGGAACCGGTAAGATATTTCTTTGGACGACGATAATAAATGCCTTACGTAGTAGAGGGAAGATTGTTTTAGCCGTAGCAGCTTCGGGCATTGCATCGTTGCTCCTTCCTTCAGGAAGGACTGCTCATTCACGGTTCAAAATTCCATTAGATTTAACAGAAGACACCATTTGCCATGTAAAAAAGAACACCCAGCTTGGACAAATCTTAGTAGAAACATCTCTTATAATCTGGGATGAAGCCCCTATGAATGATCGTAAGTGTTTTGAAGCGTTAGATAGAACCCTACAAGATCTCCTCGAAAACAACCATCAACCGTTTGGAGGCAAGTCAATTTTATTGGGTGGTGATTTCAGACAAACCTTACCCATCAAACATAAAGCTTCTAAATCTCAGATTATTGCATCTGCTTTGCCAAAATCATTACTATGGACGCATTTTAGTGTTGTTAAGCTAACAGAGAACATGCGGTTGCAACGTGCAAGACAAAGTTCGATTGACATGTCTGAGATATCTCAGTTTTCCTCATGGCTACTGCAAGTTGGTGATGGTTCAATTGGAACGCCTGACAAAGACAGCCCTGATGACACGTGTCTAATTGAGATACCTGAAAAATACTTGATTTCAGAATGTGTCAATCCCTTGAATGCACTCATACACTTTATCTATGACGATGATACACTTCGTCACCCAACAACAGCAAATCTCTCAGAAAAGGCAATTGTTTGTCCTAAAAATGACACAACAGACCTCATAAATTCAATGGTACTCGACATGTCACATGGTAACTCTTCCACATATTTGAGCAGCGATTCTATAGTTCCCCATTTGAAAGACAAAGGTGACACTAAAATATTGTACCCAACTGAATACTTACATGAGCTTAATTTTAGTGGACTGCCCCCTCATAAATTACACTTAAAGGTCAAATCTCCAATTATCCTTCTGAGAAATATAAATCAAGTAGCCGGCCTTTGCAACGGAACTAGATTAATAATTACACAGCTTCTCCCACGACTCATAGAAGCCCAAGTTATAACAGGAATAGCTGCAGGTCATAAAGTTTACATTCCTCGTATCATTTTGACCCATACAGATAAGGAATTACCATTTATTTTCAAGAGAAAGCAATTCCCTGTAAAATTATGTTATGCAATGACAATTAATAAAAGTCAAGGTCAATTTTAAATAAAATAGGCGTATATTTGCCACAACCAGTTTTCGGGCATGGTCAATTGTATGTAGCACTCTCCAGATCAACATCACCACATGCCTTAAAAATCTACATAGAACCAAATGAACAAAACCCTCCAAATGTGATAAAGAACATTGTTTATTCAGATTTCTTGCGTGAAATAAACTGTTAAAAATTCATTTCAGATGACAACGCAAAAGATATCAGATCTAACACCGAAGTGCAAGACCGAATGTCTACATGTGAGGATTGTCAAAACGTGGCAGATATACAGACGACCTGAAATCCACTTTCTTTTCTTGGACTCACAAGTAAGTAACGAAACATCTACATACTTATTTTATACTCACTGTCATTATGTACGTTAAGAATCAAGTTTTCAAAAACCAACTGATTTCGATAAGCAAAAATAAAACACATTCATATACATAAGTCCACACAACAATGCTTTATTTTTCTGTTTCATTGTTGCCATGTTACAAATTAGCTTCTTAAATCACAGCTTACTACTACTCTAGCATATAATTAAATAGTTATATTAACTTTCTATAGTTGATAATAACCTGCTGAAATTCACAGGGTGACGCTATCGAAGCAATCACCGATGCCCAAAGCAGCTCCTACTTTGACAACCTGATAAGAACTGGATTTTGCTACTCGGTAACAGGATACGTGTGTGTTGAAGCTAGATCCGCAAGTATGGTCGTGAATCGCGACACATCATCCTTTTTGGTAGAGCAACAACTGTAATTCCAATAGAAGATGAAGGTCTACCATGGTATTACTTCGATTTCGCTCCCTACTCTGCCTTGCAACAACGTTACAATGACGGGAACAAACTTCTCACAGGTACAAATACCAATGATTGCACTTCTTTAATGTTACATTTACATAAAAGGAACGCATACCTACCTATTTTTATAACTTCATGCAGACTTTATTGGACGTGTTTTTGACATCACAGAAGTTCCAAACAGAAGCAAGAACAGATTGGTTCGCATCGTCCTGCAACATGAAAGGTAACAACATCAACTAATACGTAACAACATCCGAAGACAACATCTATCATACTTACAACTACATACACATGAATACACAGTGGCAAGCTTATTGATGTCGGCCTGTGGGAAGAGATTGCTATTGGGTTTAACCAGAAGGCAGCTACAACAGGCGACGACCGTTATCGTTGCTGTCACCTCACTCAAAGTGACTACTTTCTTAGGTAATATCCAGTTTAATTACTATAGAATATCTTCCACATATTTGTAAATCTCACCCAACAAAAAAATTAACCCATGTTAAGGTGCATTGCAACTATCATCAACATCTGCTTCCTAGACATACATCAATCCAGCAATACCACAGCTAGGGTCTCTCATTCAAAAGTAAGAACACATTTCAAATTTCCAGTTAACAACAACATATTAGAATGAAACATATAACAATATATTTAATATCATACAGGTTTAAACACATGCCAACAACCGACATACCATCATCACCAACAAGGAATTCGTTTGCTGAAAGAAACATAATTCCCCTATCTGAAGCCATTACCAAGCTTGCTGATGCCAAAAAGGTAAGTTGCTGCCTTATTAAACATATACCAGTGACATCGAAACGTGACCATACTATATTTCTTAAAATAAAATGACAACAGCAGGCAACCACATGCATGGTTTTAGCTGAAATACAAGAGATACACTCTGGCAAAGGACACGTCTGGTACTACGATTCATGCATCCAATGCCCCAACAAAGTATACCTTAATGGCCACCTATTCTCCCGTCTTAAGCATGGATTAAGAGATGAATATTCATACAGGTTCAAACTCCTAAAAAACCTACAAACAATAAAAAGACAAATGTTACATATCTCAATTTCTACAGGTACCGCTTCACTGGAACGCTTGCTGATGCCAACACCATCTCCCCTGCAGTCTTCTTCGATGGCATTGTCACGTCACTCGTAGGTAAAACATGCTACAATCTGCTTATGCAGCAGCCCACTCAAGACCCTAACACTTTGCCTACTGAGTTGTAACAACTCAAAGGTAAAACGTTCATCTTCGAGCTTCAAGGGAGAACAGATGCCTATGGACCACCACTCAATGTGAACAAAGCATACAAGCCACCAACATTAGCTCCAACTTCCCCCATCCTAGCTGAAACTGAACCCTCCTCATCCAGTGTACCGCCTGCAACACCTTCTGCCAAGACACCAAAAAGGAAACATCCAGCTGAAACTGAAGACACACCTCCACAGCAGAAACACAAAGCCAAAGAAGACTAAGCAATCGACAACACCTTTTGACACATGCCTTTATGAACTATTTCACTTGTAGACATCATTATCAGAAATGATGTCAGTAGTGACTTCCTTTTGTATGTAGACCTTTTGAGGCATGTCTTTATGACCAACTTCTGTTGTAGAAAACAACATGGCCCATGATGTCATTACCAACTACGTTTTGTAAATGAACCATATGTAAATGAACTTATGACAGTTTGGTGATGCTTAGAATCTGACGTACTTTAATGATTTATATCTACAACTTAGATGACAATTCTACCTCACACATTTTTTATCTTTATAGCAGCATCTGCTTATTGTACAGGTTTGATATCGAAGACTTTATTGGTTCAAAGACAATAATTCATGTGCATATTTTCTCATTTATTTCTTTCCTGTACTCAAAAGAGCCTGTTTTAACTCAATGAGACATTTGTGTCTGCAGGTTATTATTGTGGAGTCATGGTCATGTAAGTAAACAGCAGAATGCAATAAAATGCAGGTTATTATTTCTTTCCCTAATCTAGGTTATTATTGTGGAGTCATGGTCATGTAAGCAAACTCTGTTCATCAACTTATGTTGTACAACAGATTAACTTCCTTAAATGCAGGCATATTAACTTCCTTAAAATGCGGGCAAAGGAAGTCGCTACTCTTCTTAAAACACAAACTGGCACAAAACCTGCGCAACGCGCGGTTTCAAACTAGTTGGTATTAAAGTCAGTTTGCTGTGTCAAAAAATGAGTTATTTGAATACTATTTTTTTATTAAACATGTAAATATACTGTTTAAAATGGCATATACTGTTTAAAATGTCAAAGGTTTAAATGAGACTAACAACATTGTGTTTCGGATAAGTATTTGCTACAATTAATATTCATTTTAAACTGTTATATAGTTACAAAATATAAAATGATTTTAGAAAGGCTGAGAAAATGTATAAGCTTTGTAAACTACAAAGCGAGACCATCATCTCCTTGACTGTAACGTCTGTTCAAGGCGCTCTTTATAGCGTTTAACCTCACAATTTAATACGTATCAACCAAAGATAGAGAGTATTAATATCTTATTTATCTTAATGTAGTTAGGGTCAGTAGGATATCGATTGCACAATGAGTTAGCAGATGGTCATTAACTCAAATTGTTTGCTTCAAATGAACATAATGAAAAAAATAATATGATTTTTGGTTTCTTGTTTGAAAACTAAACACTTTCAAGTAATAACTTGGTTGCAATCAAACATAAGATGATCATACCTGGATCAGATTTAGAAGGAATATGTATAACCTCAATTAATCATCAAATGTTAGTAAATTACATAGACATAATTTCATTCAATGAAATGATAGAAAGGTAATTAGAAACTAAGGAATCTGATATGTAGCCACTTAACATTTCTAGACTGAAAAAAAGCACATGCCATAATATAGTTTATTTATATAGCTACCAAAGCAAAGTTACAAATACCAACATAACATCAGCTTTTATAATAATTCATGACCAGGACATGACCGATTGTTACATTGAAGTCATTAGCCATAAATTGTTCTTCAAACAACAACATTAAACAAATGAATCCACTTACACACCAACTAATTTAAATGTGAAAAACATAATTCATGACTAACTAAGATAAAACCTTAGATTGATCAATACATTCACTAATACAAACTACATTCACTAATACAAACCTAACAAACAGAAGTGATCACAAGTGAACTAACCACGCATACTTATGTTTGATGATAAGGAATGACAAATTTAGGGAGTAATCTTGAATTTTATGATCAAAGATACAATTTTCACTTGTATTTCTTCGTCCTCCATCGTTCCTAGCCTTCTTTTTAATGATCATCTCTAGAAAAGCATATATTTTCTTAAATACTGTCAGAAAACCGCCTACCACATCAGTTCTGGAGGACCGTACAGTCAAGGCCATACAAATACAGTCAATGTATAACACAATTTCTCAAGCCCAAATCTCGGTTGGATAATGTTTGGAGGAGGGAAAACCAGGTCTTCTAGGCACTGCATGATTGCATTTATGACTGTACGAGTATGGTTTACCTGACTACCTATTTTCTTTATGTTTTGATCTATATACAATCACTGAATACTCATAACTAAGGGTGTGCAAGAAACTAAATTAACAGAATCATAACAGAAATAACTGACACGACTGAATAAAAAAACCAAACCCAATAAGAAATCTATTGTCTAGTTTGATGTTTTCTTAAAAACCGATTTTTTCAAATCAATTTCGGTTTGATGTTTTCTTAAAACCAATAATGAATCGTCGGTTTGGTTTGATGGTAAGGATATTATCAAACTTTTTTGTTTGAATTAGTAGATAAATTGTTTTTTAATAAATTGTGTATTTATTGTATTTAATGGATTAAAATTGATTTTAATATCAAGTAATTTATAAAAATATATAGATTATTTCTAAGGATCAACAAAATGATATAAACCCAAAGTTTCTAGCTCAAGTTAATTCATTATAATTTTCTTTAAAACTTGAAGCCCAAATAGTAAAACCGGACAAATTAAAACCAAAGTGAAAACTGAAAATCAAAAAGTAAAAAAACCAAAACCAAATGATCTTAAAAACCCAAAAACCAAAATATCGGTTTTTTGTTTTCATTTTAGGCTAAAACCGAACCAAACCGTCACATGCACACCCATACTTGCAACTCCTGCAATCTTCCACTGCATCCGTTCATATACAAAGTACAAACGAACTAACCATGTTTCATGCATAGTTCGTACAAAAAACACACGAAACACAGGTCTAATCATGCATCCTCATCAGTTAGTAATGATACCATAGAAACAACTTGAGTTTTCGTAACCTTCAACCTCCCATTTCAATCTTGCTTTCTTGCTTGCGGTCCATTAGTTTTGCATCTTCAAGAACATTATATTTTTTCTTCAGTAGAATTCTTTTGTTAAGTTCATCCTCATCAATTGTCTGTCTTTAGCCATGAAATCCAAATCTTCTATTTCTTAGCTTACAATAGAGGTTTGTAGCCCACCAATCCTTTAGAGCCCTTTAAAGCATCTTTAACGTCTCAACAAGATTTTTGTCTGCTCGAGAGTTGATCGATAACTTGGTTACTACTGGCGGATGTAAGAAATTATTTTTATAATGTCACTGTTTTTAGATACTTCAATTTCATAAAAGCGGACATAAAAAATTTCTTAGTTGATTCGAGTCAGGTTGGTCACATAATAAAAAGTATGATACAAAAGGTTTCAAAAAACATTTATCATTGCAACAGGTAAAATCATTGATAACTTTAAGAAACCCCTATTTATATGCTCCCCCTTTTTCCAGTGCATTGTTTGTGAAGATATTTAAAAGCTTTCCTAACTCTCTAATCTCGAGTGCTTCAGAAGATGTAGGAGGAGGATTCCTAGCTCGGTATCTTCTGCAAACTTGAGGAACAGGTTCTCTGATCAGGTACATTGCGTAACTGATGATCGGCCATCACTTACAGCAAAAATCTGAAACACATTCACAAAAACAATCTCGACATTTCTAATTAGATCATTTCATTTTAACAAAATAAACCCGTGTTTATTTGTGTGTGAAAAACAAGCGAACTCGTGTTCGTTTATGCGCAATTTCTGTGAAATGCATGAAAAATGATAAAATTGTAACAACATAATATGAAAGACCTAAAAGAATTTTGAAATGAAAATTTATTATATTTTATTATATTTTTTAATATTTTTTTATTTTAAATATCTATTAATTTTTTATAACCGAGAACTGAATCGATCATGAGATCACATCCTCAAAATATACTTTAGCATAAATATGAAATTAATCATCGACAAGCAATGAGATCATACTGATAACTGAATCTAATCACAGTCTTTGAATGATTTTGAAATTCTCAAACAGATCAATAACGATTGCTGATATGTTTGTCCACTTAACCCATGTCATATCTTTTTCAACAAGCATCAGATGATTTGTTAAGGTTCGATTAAGCACTTTAGAATGCTAGGACCCCCACAATCATTTGGTAAAAACTCTCACCCAACCTCAGGATTTCTTGAATTTTGTTATGATCTTTATAGAACAAGGCTTATGCATGAGTGTGTAAGTGATTATCAACAGAATATTACATTCTGTGATGAATTCATCATTTACATGATTTGACACAACTTAGATTAAAATGATGAGAGCTCCAGGTCTCTACTCATGTATAACAAAGGAGATGACCATTTAATCATGTGCCGATGAGAGCTCCAGGTCAGTACTACCGTACAGCAGAGGAGATCATCACTCTAGGTCAGTACTACCGTACAGCAGAGGATATCATCACTTCAGGTCAGTACTACCGTACAGCAGAGGAGATTAGCACAAACATAAGACACATAAATACACTAATCATGGCTCAAAGATATGGCTTAAATGATTTGTATCATGGTGGGTGAAAGATCAATTCTCAATCCAATTTTTGTCAGGACTCAGTTTTTGTGCAGGCCAAAATGATTGCGTAAATCCAGACATCCTTAAGCTTATATTTTAATTGAAATCATGATACAGCTGTCTACTTTATTTTTCAGGCTGAGTCTACCAAGCATATCATTAAAGCACCTGTTTGTTTTTCTATTATTTGCACTTAAAAATAAGATGTAAATCAGATAACAATATCAGTTACTATCATTTCTCATTTTAAAAACCCAAGTCATGCAAAAACAATCATTTCAAGAAGATATACAATCATTTCTCAATCATCTCGAATCAATTTCTCAGTTCTCTTTTCATTTTTATTTACTTATACTCTCCTCCTAATTTTTTTTATTTTTGCAAACCTATTTTTTATTTATTTTTTTTTTTTTATATATTTTTTATATTTTTTTTAAATTTTTTTATAAAACTGTGCAAAAATAAAAATTTATCAAAGAAGGTCTTCCAAACTACACCGATTATCAAGATAAGAAATGAATTATCAAGAAATATGCAGTGACTGTGAAGTGAGAACTGTGATAATGCAGATAAAAATCCAGATTATGGATATAATACCATGACCTTAACCTGTTTGTTCCGCCTCAAATTTGAATTAGGAACAATCCCTGTCAGTAAACCGGATTACTAACAGTCCTCCTGAATTGTTCCTGCACTCATAAACAGATTAGTTAGAAAGAGGAACCCAAGCCATCGTAGTCCTGGAAGTTCCTTTTGCATCAAGATAAGTAACAAGCTTCTGCACACAACCGTTTAAACAATCGGGGATTGCTGTATCCTTCTTTTTAATTTGCCAAATTTGTTTCGGGTCAATTAACTTGGATTTGAATGAATTAAATTTGGAAATCATTTTCTGGTTAAGACCAGAAGGAAAAGAATTTGGTTTTGAAGGTTTGGTCATTTTCATCTTTGTATCATGTGAAACCGGCTTCACATGAAAAGGTTTGGATAGAGGCTACTTCATCCAACCATTCAAAGATGTGTGTTGTTTACCTTTTGATCCAGAGAAGCAACCCGTGTTGCCTTTACCGTCTGGAACATTCTTTTTAGACTTACATTCGGAGAAGCAATTTGTTTTGCCTTTACCATTCGTAGCAAGCCTTTGAGGATATTTCTTTACCACATGACCTTCTTTTCCACACTCAAAACAAGCCTTGAATGGCTTTTGATGCTTGACTGAACCGTGTGATGCAGGTGGGGATGAGGATTGCTTTGAGCTTGTAGCAAATTCTTGCTTGTTTTGGCATTTGCTATGCTGAACAGGGAATGAGATCTCCACTGATTGAGTGGGATGCTTTGCAATTGAATACGAGATCCGTATTGGTCTTAATTCAACTTTTGGAAGCTTTTGATACTTGACAATGTCAGGATATATATTGATCTGTGAGGAACCAACACGCTCCTCTGTGTTTGATTTATCATCTGAGCTTATCCAGTCTCGTATACACAAATTTGCTTCCAAAGGATCTTGATTGACACATCCTATTTTGTCGACTTCGGTTATAGGATTTTGATTGCCTGATGATTCAACAGCTGTTCCTTCTTTGACAAACCTGACAAGAACAAACGAAGGAATGTTACCTGTTTTGAATTTGTTTAAGAAGGTTGGAGAAGCAACTGATATTGATTTTGGAGCATCAGAGGTAGAATCATCATTAATATTCTTATCAAACCCCTGCTTGAGAAATCCCAAACCTACAGGAGAATATATCTCTAACCTCTTTAAGATTAACGTTGCTTAAACCTGCATTTAAACTATTAGTTTCTGCAGCTTCAATCAAATCATTAGATGGATGAGGTTGAGGCATAGGAGAGTAACAATGGGTGCTAGGAGGAGGATAAACATATGGATTTTCACCACAACCCACTCCCGTTTTAATCCTAGCTCCCCTCTGTTTACACAGTAGCTCTTCCTGTTTCATTCCAGATATGGTCCATCTATCAAGCTTTGTTTTAAGCTTGCTTGTTTCAAATTCAGCCAAAGTGACTTTTTCATTTAAAAGATTAATTTCAACATTTCTTTCAAGAAGAGTTCGTTTTAAATGATCATTTTCTTTTAAAGCTTCATTTAATTTTATGAAATACTTGGCTTCATTCTTTTTAAGTTCTGCGTTTATGGTGGTTAACTCCTTTTGGTTATCTAAAAGTAACCTATTAGCTTTATACACACCAAATAAACGAATTTTACAAGCAGAAGAACACATATCCTGAACTGTCTCGTATGGAAGATCCAGGATGACTCTTTCAGCAGTAAGAGCCTTCTCACAATTACAAACTCTGGTATTTTTCTTCCATTCCTCTTCCTTCTCAGCATCACAAACTTCAGCATTCAACTCAGCTCCACCTTTACACATTGATGTGCTTAAGCTCCTTTTGTACCTTTCAGTTCCAGGTTTCGGTAAACCGTCAGAATTGGTGCCAGAATCTGATCTCTTTTCTGGTTTCTCTTTGGAGTTTGAAGTGATCGTTGGAGTTGGATATGTCGCTTCATAGTACTCACAACGTTTCATATCCAACTCAATTTGTTTCAGTTTGTTGACCACCTCCATCAGTTTGTAATCCTGAAAATTTCTATCTCGTTTAATCAACTTGCCGTGTGAACTCCATTCTGGTGGGGGGGGGGGGAATCAAGCAATCTCAGAACTTGTTCATGATTTCCTAATTGAGCATCAAACTTCTTCAGATTGATTGCCACCAACAGAAAACGATCAACAAAATCAGACATCTTTTCATTCTTTAAAGCTGCAAAATTATCAAACCGACATTGTGCAATTGTGAGATTATCAGATTCGTAGGATTTAAACAGTCTGCAAAAGCCATTCTTTTAAATTTTTGTTTAGTTGTGAACAATTAAACGCCCTAAAAATATTTTTCCCAAAAAAATTTAGAATAATTCTCCCCTGGGAAAAATATTTATGTTTTTAAAATGTCACTCTATATAATCATAGCAACTGGGGTCAAGCTGATTTTTTTAATGAGTCCAACCCAACCCAATTATGTTGAATATTTTTTTATCGGTTTAAACTCAATTAATCCCAACTAGTCAAATTTAGTTGATTTTTTTAATGAGTCCAACCCAACCCAATTAAAAATAACCCATTTATCATATTCAGGTCCAGCCCACAAGTAAAGCCCATTTATCATATTCTGATCTTTTGAAACTACTCTCAAACACAACCTCAAATCCTAAAACTCCAACCCCAAATATCACTACATCCACATGCTCTTTCTCTCTCTTTGTCTGCAAACACACATACACACAATACTCACAATCTCATCTCCACCATCCATCATCCCTGTCAAAGAAGCAAGTTAAAAAAAACCCTCATTTGATCTTCGCAGTAGATCCTGGAGATGCAATCAACGAGCAGAGCTGAAGTCGATCGCTTGCTCGGAATCACAGAGAAGTTCTTACAAGGCAAAGATCTCAATGGCTATCGAGCTTTCGCCCTCGATGGTGTCAGTTGTGTAGGACGTGCTTAACCGCTCACAAAGTCTCGATTTCGACTCCCGTCGTGCAAAGGAAGCCGTAATAAGAAGATATGAAGGTGCAGCTTGGTTGAGGAAAATGGTAGAAGTTGTTGGGGCAAAGGATTTGCCTGCAGAGCCTTCTGAGGAGGAATTTAGGCTTGGTTTAAGGAGTGAGTTGTGGTGGTTGTGGTGACTTAGGCAGTGGAGATCTCGGTAGGTTGTTGTTATGGTAGTGGATGGTGATAGGTCGTTGTTGTTGGTTTGTTCAAGTAATTAGGTTTTGTTAATGTTTGTGATGGGGGTGTGTTTTTTTTATTAGTTTCGCAGATTGAAATTTTGTTAAGTAGTTTCGCAGATTGAAAAATTTTTTTAAGTAGTTTCTCAGTTTTTTAAGTAGTTTCGCTGAAATAATTTTTAATTTCGCAGATTAAATTTGTAATTTCGTAGCTTGAATTTTATAATTTCGCATCTTGATTTTTTTTTCCGCAAATTAATATTTATAAAATCTTGCAAGTTCGTTCTTGGTTCGTTGATGATTTTGGCAGCATTTTCGCTGGTATTTTCGCTAGAAAATATGAACTTTCGTTCAATTTAGCGTTAATTTTGCAGCTTGATGCTTTGAAGATTTGAAGATCCTCAAGAACACCAAGAACACACACACTAGTGTGTGTGAGAGAAAATCTCAGATCTGAAAAAAAAAATTGTTGAATCTTGTATAGATTTAGGAGTAGATCTGATTTCTAACTTGTAAATCTTCAAATTCCTTGTAAAACTTTGTAGATCTGATGATTGTGATGAAGATTTGAAACTTTAATTTTTAGATCTAGTTTCTCTTTCTAAAACCCCTCACTTTCTCTCTCAAAATTTCTTCAAAAATCTTCAAAAATCAGCAACAAATTCTTCAATTCTTCAATGCATTTGATCCAATATGGCTCTGATACCAAATTGTTACTCAAGGATAATCACTTGAACCAAATATTGAGAAGATTTGTAAGATCAAGCAATGATAATCACAATAAAACCCCTTTGATCTATATTGATTGCATATGATTTGTACAAATTGGAAACCACAATCAATTGGTCATTCAACCATTGACCAATCCCTAATTACAATTGACCTATTTATAGTGAATATAATATTCACTAATTACGTTTAACCCCCTAGAATTAGGCTAATTAATGGAAATAACATCTAAAACCAAAACATGACTAAAACTAGATTAAATATATTTTGTTGACACAAAATATATTTATTACAATAAAGATCCTAGTCATAATATATCTTCAACTTCTTGTCTCTAATCTTCATCCCGAATGCGTCGTGTTGACTGTTACATTGACTTTGACCGTTGACGTTGACTTTTGTTGACTTTCACTGTATTGATAATATAGACTATCTTTTACAGCTCCAACATGGGTGTCTTGGCTGACTTACAGTCCTTCATCTCAAATCTTTCTAAGATGTCATTGACATACTTGGATTGATTGATGAAGAATCCTTCCTTCAATTGCTTCACCTGAATTCCAAGGAAGAAGTCCATTCTTCCCATGGAACTCATTTCAAACTTTTTTTTCATGATGCTTTCAAAGTCTTTGCACATTTGGTCATTTGAAGAACCAAATATGATGTCATCAACATAGACTTGAACAAGCAAAATGTCCTTTCCAGACTTTCTAAATAAGAGAGTCTTGTCAATGGTACCTCTGGTGTAGCCACTTTTCAGAAGAAATTGAGATAAAGTCTCATACCACAGCCTAGGTGCTTGGTGCAGCCCATATAGAGCTTTGTCCCGTTTGCACACATAGTTGGGATGCTGTGGGTCTTCAAATCCTGGAGGCTGGCATACATAGATTTCCCTATCTATATCCCCATATAGAAAGGAACACTTGACATCAAGTTGGTAGACAGTAAAGTTCTTGGATGCCGCATAAGCAAGGAAGATCCTAATTGCCTCAAGTCTTGCAACAGGTGCAAAGACATCAGTATAATCAATTCCTTCCTCTTGGGTGTATCCTTGAACTATTAATCTTGCTTTGTTCTTGATAATCAAACCTCTATCATCCTTCTTGTTGCTGAAAACCCATTTAGTACCTAATGAATGAGAAACATCATCAATTGTTGGCTATGAAGCAGTATTAACAGTTTCCTGTTCCTTCATAATGCTGCTTCCTTCAGCCTGGTGTTGTACAGTGGCTCCTAATGAGGTTAAAAGGACAACAGGTGAGTCACTGGTTGTGGTTCCACTATTTCTTGAGATGGATATACTTTCAGTTCTATCAATAGCGGGAGCTTGATTTGTTGTGAGTCTTGGAGAACTTGGAAGAGGTCTGGGTAACTCAAAGAGATGATTGTCTTCAGAAATGCTTTGAGTACCTATTCCAGCTGAAACATTCTCACAAGATGGTTTAGAATAGTTTGGAAACAATTCTAAATCAAAACTATGATCAGGTCCATTCCCCCTAACACAAAGAGTGTGCTCATTAACAACTATATTGGATGATTCCTCAAATTGTTGATTCTTAGTGTTGTATACTCTATAAGCCTTAGAGCTAGAAGAGTATCCAACATAGATAGCATCATCTGACTTTTCAGCAAACTTTTTCAAATTGTCTTTTGTGTTGAGTATGGTACACCTACTGCCAAAGGACCCTAGAAAACCAATGAACGGTGGTTTCTTGTTCCATAACTCATAAGGGGTTTTTCCATGGGGCTTAACTACAAGAACTCTGTTCTGCACATAACATGCAGTGCTGACTGCCTCTGCCCAGAATGTTAGAGGAAGTTTTGAATCAGCTAACATAGTTCGAGCAGCTTCAATAAGTGTCCTGTTCCTCCTCTCAGCAACACCGTTTTGTAGAGGAGTTCTGGGAGCACTATATTGTCTGGCAGTCCCTTTTGAGTCACAGAATGAGTCAAGAACAAAGTTCTTAAACTCAGTCCCTTGATCACTTCTAATAATTTTAACCTTATGATCAATTTGATTTTCTATTTTAAGAATAAAAGATTGCAAAGTTTCAGCTGTTTCATCTTTAGTTCTTAAAAAGAATACCCATGTGAATCTTGTAAAATCATCAACAATCACAAGGCAGTATGATTTCCTTCCAATGCTCATTATACTTGTGGGACCAAAAAGATCCATGTGCAATAAGTGTAATGGAGTAGTGATAGAATTAACACATTTGGATTTGTGAGATGTCCTGTGTTGTTTCCCTTTCAGGCAAGCAACACAGTTATCTTTGCAGAAAAACTCCTTTTTAGGAAAACCATGTACCAAGTTATTTTTAGCCAATTTATTTATTGTCTTAAAATTTACATGACACATACGTTTATGCCATAGTGTTGATTCATCACTATCAGCTTTGGAAAGAAAACATGATACTTCACCCATAGGAGAAGCATTGTTCATATCTAGCTTGTACATATCCCCTTTCCTGGGAGATCTAAGAAGCACCAATTCCGGAGGAATTGTCATCCCTGGTTTGAGGATAATGCACTCATGTTCTATGAAAAGCATTTGATGCTTTTGGTCACAGAATTGAGAAACACTTAACAGATTGTGTTCAAGCTGTTTGACAAAGTGAACTTTGTCAATCTTTAATCTACCATTGGATATACTCCCTCTGCTAGAAATATATCCTCCGGCCTCACCTCCAAATTGGATAGGTTCTCCGTCATAGTTCTGGAACCGTTGAAGGAGAGATCTGTTCCCTGTCATGTGCCTTGAGCATCCACTGTCTACAATCCAGACATTGTTGTTCTTGTCAGATGGATGTCCCTGCACATAAGATGAGATTGTTAGTTTTGATTGGAAGCCCAAGCCTTGCTGGTCTTGGGTTCTTCCAATGTTAATGACATAATTGAACCAAAAGATATGCATTGGGGGTTCAATATTGGTCTTTGAAGAAGAGGTTTGGGCTGCAGCATCTTCCTTGATCTTCCAGTCCACCCTTTGGTTAATCTTGGAGGATGAGCTTGTTGAAGCTTTTACAGCATGGTCTTCTTCCGAAGCTTCTTTCTTTTCGGAAGAAGCCTTCACCACCTTTTCTTCCAAAGCAGTCTTCTTCTGGGATGGTTTCATGGGAACTTTCTTGTTCTTTCTAACCTTAGAAGCTTTTGCTTCCGAAGCCATTTTCCTTTCGGAAGAAAGATTTTCTTCCGAAAGCAACCTTGCTTCCGAAACTAGCTTTCCCTTTCTCATCACTTGTGATGTTTGAAAAGGTCCAAATGTGAAACCTTCCCTGACTCCTTCCTTTCTAGCATTGTTTGCATAATGTGTGCTTGCAGGATTGTAGTAACAATCTTTTTCCATGTGGTTTTGCAGTCCACACATTATGCATGCAATGTTAGTCTTTAAGGAATGTGAGGGTTGCTGTTTCACGGGTTTCTTCTCTGCTTTAGTAACCTTTCCTTTCAACTTCTGATCCTTTGTTAGGACAGGAGTGCTGGTACTACACTCCTTTCCTGAATCAGAAGTACCTAACACTTGGAATCCAGCTGAGATGAAGACCCCTTTTTGCTTTGGATCAATCTTTAGCTTGGACTCAGCCACTTTCTTAGCAGTTCTTTTTACAGCTTTAGCTCTGCTTCTTCTAGCCTTAGTGGTTAGGATTTGGTTTTCACAGGAGGAGATGAGTATATCGTCCTGTTTCTCCCCTATGGTGGTCACTATTGTTGCCTCATCCTTCAATTCTAATGAGGAATGGTCAGCAGTTGGAACCTCTTGCTCTTCAGTACCACATCTAGGTTGCCTAATAGACTCATAGGAATGTGGTGGAGCAATTTCATTGGTTCCCAACCCTCCTTTGTTCTGATAACAGAGTTTAGAATAGGAGGATGATGCAAGAATAGCTTGGAAGTTTTGCTCAGAAATAACATACTTCCTGACCTGAGCATCAGCAGTGACAAGCTGGGCTTGAGCCTCAGACAATTTGGTGATCAAATCTTTTATTTGAGTCTTATAATTTGAATGTTCATGTTTTAATAGGGACACAGTTTTCTCCAACTCCTCAATTTTTCTTTGATAGTCAGATTCAGCCCTTTTAAAATCAGTTTTCAAAACATTTAAAGACTCAATATCGGATTTAATCTCCATATTGTAGTCCTGATACAGTTTAACCTTAGAAATACATGCAGGAGTACAGAGATGTTCATATACCTCAGTGTCATCTGTTCCTGCCATGAGAGCTTGAGCAGGAGTCACATCTTAAACCATAAAACTCCAGTCAACTTCTTGAGCCATTGCAGCTGTTTTAGTTGACTTTCCAGTTGGCTTTGAGATAGAAGGATGTGTGGAGGCCTGTGGGGTTCCCGGATTTGTCTTGGGAGCCTTGCATTCCCTTGCAAAGTGACCAAGTTGATTACAGTTGTAACATTTGGCCTTGGTTTTGTCAAACCCAAACTTGCAGTTAGTTGAGTTCTGGGGAAACTGCCTTCCAGTTCTCTTGAAGAACTTCTTTGCTCTGTAGGTTAGAAGAGCCATCTGTTGGACTATGTCCACATACTCTACATCATCTGGACTGAAGCATTCCAGATCATCAAAGCAATACTGAAAATCGCATGAGTGTCCACTTCCTGAGACAAAAGCACAACTGTCCTGAAAGGAGCTCTGCTGTGCTGGTTGAGACTTTGGAGTCTCAGGAAATGTGATGTATGGTCCAGATGAGCAGGATGGCTGTTGAGTGTGAGTCAGGTACTGTTGAGGTTGTGTGGATCCTGAGCCTTCAGCAACCATCAAAGCATTGCTAGCAGGAAGACTCAGGGGTCTGCTTGTCTGATGGCCACTCTTGCTTTCCATTTCCAAACAGTCTCCATCAAGAATACCATTAAGTTCGGTCATGGTGAGTGTGTTCAGATTCTCTGATCTCTTGATAGTGACACAGTAGAATGTCCACTCATTAGAAAGAGCACTCATGAACTTTCTTGTAAGGTCTCTAAATCCAGGGGTGATTCCCATAGAATGAAGAGAAGAAATGAGATCCATGTACCTGAAGTATTGCTGACTGAGAGTCTCTCCAATTGCAGGATCGGTTTTGTGTCACTTAGAACTTTGTTTTTTTCTCTCAACTCACAGATTTCACACTCGGATCAGATCAAGAAGAGTCTTATCTAAGAGTAGATGATAATAGACTAAGTAACAGAAAAGCACACGGATATAATTTTCAAGATACTTGTATATATTACTTCTCAACTCAAAGTGTTTAAAAGAATCTTACCAGTGATCAAGCATGCAAGCATTACATCTGAGTTACAATGAGAAACTATATATACTACTATCTACAGCCGGATATACTTTGATACCAGCTGGAAGCCTATGACTAAAGCATATACTACAATGCTAGAGTTAAGGTATCTTAGATAAAGTATTATCTAAGATATGGTAGTCATGACAGGTCCATGACTTACCGGTTGTTACTAACATAAGTTGGTAACTGTACTACCTAATAAAAGTAAACAGTGGAATAAAGTATGGTCAACTACATGGCTTTTGAGAAAATGCCATGCATTTATCAGAGGTTTGCAGCAGCGTGTCAGAAGATCCATACTTATGTCCACTGGTTCATAGCAGTGTCTTCCGAAGGATAAGTTGTCTTCGGAAGAACAAGTTATTCCGAGACCACTTATACTTAGGAAGAAACTGCTTCTTTTGAGGCTTGATGAACTTCATACTTCGGAAGCAGTCTTTTATCTTCTTCTCTTAAGACTTTATCTTCGGAAGCTTTGTCTTTCGGAAGTAGAGCTTTGTCTTCGGAAGTCAATATTCCACTTTGTCTTCGGAAGTACTCTACAACCTTCGGAAGTATCATTCTAAGCATCGGAATTCTTTATAAGTAGTACCAAAATTTGTCTAAGTGAATTGGTTTTGGTTGCACCAGCCTTCCTCTTGATCCAACAAAAACAGTTTCAAACCGGTCCAAATCAGTTTGACAGGTTTGAGTATCCAATGAGCCAAACTGTTTGTAACCCGAACCAGTTTGAAATAAAAAAATGGTTTGATCTCACGACAAAAAAACCAGTTCGGTTTTGATCCTGAACTGGTCTGGGTAAAAAAATTACGGTTTGTACACCTCTAGATCTGATCTTCATCTTCACCTCATATCATTGTCACTTATTATTATAAATGGATTATGAGCTATGTAAATGAATTCCTTTATATAGTTAGAATATATTAGATACTAGGTTACAAACTTCCGTCTGAAAAAAAAAATAAAACTCAATACATTGACACAATTGTTATAAATCTAAATAACATATTGTTGCATACTACAATCTAGAATGAAAACATATAAAAATATTTTACAAATATTTATACCCCTTTGCATACAACGTTCTGTTTTCTATTTGTAACATTATATTTTTTAATCTAAAGTAATAGTTTTAAACATTATCAACTTTTAAACCAGTATAATACTGTTGGGTTTGATAGAACATAAAGCATAGTTTAACCATTTAAACTTTATGAAAACGTAGCGGAATGGAACTTATAACATGGTTTATAAACTGAAAATTCGAGTTCAAATTGATATTATAAATTTGCAAAACAAACCTAAGAGCAAAGGACCTTTTATATGTGAATAAGACTGGCTATGTAAATATAAAACACACATTATGGACAGCCATAAAGAGGGTTGCCATAAACTACCTTCCAGCAGCAAAAAAGACGAAATGGAGGATGATATGGACCAAGCCAAGGCACGAAAAGGAGGTCCTCTCAAGCTTGTATACCCAAAGCTCTATAGCAAACACCTTCTTGCTAGGGAGAAGAACACAAAAATCACTTCCAAAAACCCTCTACTAACTGATGCTGCTGCCGTGAGTTTTGAGAGGATAGAAGAGAGTTTTTCTTGTCTTTTGCATGTATGGAGAGAGGTATTTGGTTGAGTTTAAGACTAGTTATGAATGGGGTTCTCTAGAAAAGCAAAAGAACCAACCATAGCAGGGGGGCGGCCGAAAATTTTGTTTCAAGAGGGTTTTCTCCCCAAACTTAATCACCCATTAATTTAAACTAGTCACTTATTAAGTTGTACAATTAACCTTTTAATTGTATAACTCATACACTCTTTTTCTTATTTGATGTTATCTAACTAACTTAAATAACACTACAAATAATATTCTTGAACAAAATATCCTAATAAGTTGTTCCTTCTCATATGCAACTTATTTAGAAAATCTATTTTCTAAATTGGTGTAAATATTTAATTGCATGATCATATCATCAATTAAATATTAATTGGTGTTTTCTAAGCTTGTTATTGGGCATAACCCGACTTGGATCGTAACGTACTAACCGCATCAATAATCTACGTGACTTGGGCATATAGAATCCTACAATCTCCCACTTGCACAAGATTCATAGAAGATTGATGCAAGAAGTAAATACCGCCTAACAACGGTTTACTACCCTTAATACGCATGACTTATAGCCATTCGATAACATCATCCCATTCAAGTATCCTACTTGAAATGATTTAGGTGAATCAATCATTTATCATTTTGTTACAGATGTCATGTTAAATCCAAGGACACAGAATGATCATTCCTTGTTGATTTAACTTAATCAGGCCTTAGACATCTTGCTCTCAACGAATAAGAGGAACAAATTCCATCTTGACTACATACGTTTCTCACAAACACCTCGTGTCACACCTGAACATAGCCTTACGTACTGTCCATTATTTCAGGGCAGTGAAGAACTAGCTCAAGGTATAACACTTGGTGAATATCAAAACCCAATACGTATCTCAGGTCTGAGGATACCAAATGATATTCACCTATTACTCAAATTTACTTATGATCAATCTAGAAGATTCCATGTAGTAAAATTTGAGATGCGGGTCAATCCAATAGTTGTATCCCACAAATATCTATGAACTTCGGCAGCAACCAATTGCTCTATATTCATTCCTTATAAATATCCACCAATCTATATTCATAATAATCTTACCCTCATACTTGTTCCCACAAGTATGAACGAGTACAGGTATTTAGAGTAAATAATTTACCCATGGATTTAAACATGCTAAATTGGAACATTTATTGAAATATTATAACCAAATAATTTTATTCAAGTAGTAAAGGAGTTCCAAATATCCAAATACGAAATTACAGATCAAATCCAATCACTAGAATATTGAAGTCCCATGGCACAGGTATGACCTTCATGCTTTGCCTTTTCTAGGAGTTTCGTAAGAGGATCCACAATATTTTGATCTGTGTGAACTTTGCGAATACATATCTTTCCTTTCTCAACTTCATCTCGTATGTAGTTGAATCTCCGCTCAATGTGCCTAGTCTTTTGATGAGCATGAGGTTCCTTGATTTGAGCAATCGCCCTCGTTATCACAAAAGATCTCTAGGGGGTCCTGAATGGAAGGGACAACCCCTAGACCGGTAATGAATTTCTTCAACCATGCAGCTTCTTGAGTTGCCAATGAGGTGGCGACGTATTCAGATTCTGTAGTTGATAAAGCCACCACATCCTATTTAGAGCTCTTCCAAGAGCCCGCTCCTCCATTCAGAATGAAAATGTATCCTGATTTTGATCGTGAATCATCACGATCGGTTTGGAAACTCACATCCGTGTAACCTTTTACAACGAGTTCCTCATCACCAGATCCATAGATTAGGAACATATCCTTAGTCCTCCTTAGGTACTTAAGTATGTTCTTAACAGCCATCCAATGACTGTTTCCAGGATTTTGCTGGTATCGGCTTGTCATGCTTAAGGCGCATGAAACGTCCGGCCGAGTGCATATCATTGCATACATGATGGATCCAATAACAGAAGCATATGGGATTGCCTTCATTATATCTTGCTCATCCTTTGAGCTAGGAAATTGAGTCGTACTCAATATCGTTCCTCTTTGAATAGGTACCGTACCTATTTTAGAGTTCTCCATCTTGAACCTTTTCAAAATCTTATCAATGTATGCACTTTGATTTAAACCAACCAACCGCCTTGATCTATCCCTATAGATCTTAATTCCTAGAATATAGTTGGCTTTACCAAGATCCTTGATGGAAAAACAACTTCCAAGCCAGGTTTTTACACCTTCCAAGGTTGGAATGTCATTTCCAAATAGTAGTATGTTATCAACATACAATACTAGGAAAGTGATGATGCTCCCACTAGCTTTCTTATATACACAAGCTTCATCAGCGTTCTTGATGAATCCAAATTTAATTACTTCTTCATCAAAATGGTGATTCCAACTTCTCGATGCTTGTTTCAATCCATAGGCTGGTTTCTTTAACTTACATACTTTGTTAGGATGTTTTGGATCGACAAAACCTTCAGGCTGAACCATATAGACATATTCCTCAAGATATCCATTTAGGAAGGCGGTTTTGATATCCATTTGCCAAATCTCATAATCATAATGAGCAGCTATGGCAAACAATATCCTAATAGACTTTAGCATTGCTACTAGTGAGAAAGTTTCATCATAGTCAACCCCTTGAGTTTGAGTGAAACCCTTTGCTACAAGTCTAGCTATATAAGTATCCAAGTTTCCATGCATATCGGTTTTCTTCTTGAAAACCCACTTACTTCCAACTACTTTGGAGTTAAGAGGTGGTACAACCAAGTCCCATACTTGATTGTCATACATGGATTGCATCTCAACGTTCATGTCTTCAAGCCATTTGTCACAATCCAAATTGGACATTGCATCACGATAGGTGGTTGGTTCATCGGAATCTACCACATAACATCCATCTACGAAAAATCCATACCTTTCAGGTGGATTACTAATTCTACCAGACCTATGAACATTTTGTGTATATTGATCAACCACTTGATCATTCTCAACATCCTCATGTTAAGCGCTAGTGTCAACCAAACGTGTATCGGTTTGTGGTTCTTGATCCTCCTCAAGATCCACAGTTCTACTGCTAGTTCCTTCTGTAAGGAACTTGGCTTCTAAGAACTCAGCTTTCCTGGCAACAAAATCCTTTTGTTCCAATGGATCATAGATTGTGTATCCCATAGAATCTCTAGGATATCCAATGAAGATACACTTAGTGGAACGGCTTTCTAGCTTGTTTGAGGTGGGAGTCTTAACATAAGCCTCACAACCCCATACATTTTAAGTATGAAAGCGATGGAACCCTTCCATGCCATATTTCAAAAGGTGTCGTTTCCACTTTCTTGGTTGGAGCCATATTCAAAATACGGGCCGCTGAGAGCAAAGCGAAACCCCAAAATGATAGAGGCAGTGAGCTTCTAGTCATCATAGATCGAACCATATCCAATAGAGTTCGATTTCTCCGCTCGGACACACCATTATGTTGTGGTGTTCCAGGTGGAGATAGTTGTGAGACAATACCACAACTTCTAAGATGATCTCTAAAAGCATCACTTAGGTATTCACCTCCTCTATCGGTGCGGAGAATTTTTATTTTCTTGTTGAGTTGATTTTCAACTTCATTTTGGAAGATTTTGAACATTTCAAAAACTTCATCTTTGTGTCTTAGTAAGTACACATAACCATATCGACTATAGTCGTCGGTAAAGATAATGAAGTATCTTTCATGGTACCTAGTCATTGGCTTAAAAGGACCACATACATCCGAATGTATGATACCTAATAAATCCTTTGCCCTTTCGGCTTTGCCACTAAAAGGTGCTTGGTCATTTTACCTTGTAAACAAGACTCACATACATCAAATGAATCACATTCACTTGTTTTTAAAAGACCATTCTTTTGTAGTGTTTGTATTCTTTTCTTGTTTATATGACCAAGATGGTAATGCCAAAGGTAAGTGTCACTCAAATCCGATTTGAGTTTCTTGGTACTAGTTTGGTACAATAAGCTATCATTCAATGTATTTTCACGAACCAATTCATAGATACCATTGATGGGAATAGCTTTAAAGTAAACCATGTCATTCAAAGTAACATGGATTTCATTTCCAATAAATGATAATACATGTCCAAAATGTTTTAATAGGGCTACAGAAATAATGTTCCTAGTCAAACTAGGAGCATACAAAACATTACACAAAATTACTTCCAAACCATTTGAAAGTTTCAAGATGTAGTCGCCACGGGCTTCAACTTAAACTTTAGCCCCATTGCCCATGTAGAGGCTAACATCCCCTTTATTGAAGTTGCTACTTCTTTTGAACCCCTACAACAAATTTCAAATGTGAGTTCCACATCCGGTATCTAATACCCATGTGTTAGAGGATATTAAGTTTAAATTAATATGGATCATGTATATGGTACCTAAGGTCTGTCCGGCATCCCTCTTTACTTTCAACTCTTGGAGATGGACAGGACAATTTCTTGCCCAATGTCCAATCTCCTCACACTTGAAGCATGGGTCATTAGAAGCAACCTTTTGCTTCTTCTCCTGTGCTTTGGGTGGCACCCTTGCCACCCCTTTCCCTTTTCCCCATACGGGTCCCTTACCCTTGGCAACTCTTGCCTTGGGTCCAGGATGAGGCCTTTTCTTGTTCCCATCTTCATTGATGGTGAGAACGGGTAAAACCCTTCTACCCATGGCCGCCTCAGCCGTTTTGAGCATAGAGTGAAGCTCACCAATGCTTTCGTCCCAAGCATTCATGTTGTAGTTCAACATGAACGTCTCGAACGTTTTGGTAAGGCCACTGTGGATCAAATCCGTGGCCAATTCCTTCGAGACAGGACAATTTAGCCTTTCGAGGCGGTCAATGCGACTTTTCATCTTAAGTACATAAGATGAAACCGATTGGTTATCGTCCATATGACATGCATGGAGTGCTCGAACCGTTTCGAAGCGCTCAACTCTAGTTTGCTGTTGGAACGTTTCCTTCAGTTGGGTTATCATGTCATAAGCTCCGTGATGTTCATACTCCTTCTGGAGATCCGGAGTCATGCTTGCCAACATAAGGCAAGACACTTGGATAGAGTCCTCAGTGTACTTCATCCAATCGTTATAGGCCTCCTCATCATCCTCACTAGGTTGATCGGGGATAGGGTCGTCTAAAACATATGATCGTTTCTCTTGCTTGAGAACGATTCTCAAGTTTCGATACCGATCCATAAAATTGTTATGATTTAGACGTTCCTTTTGGATAATTGCTCGTAAAGATTGGGCGGACGTGGATGAATTATCATGATTATCATTATTATTGGTGGCCATCTACGAAATTTAACAAAGATCAATTTTAGCATTTTCGATATTGTTATTTTAATAATTAATACCTTTTAAGGTCATTTTCATATTAAAATCTAGAACCCAACATTACATTTAAATAGTGGTTAGGTGACCTTTATCCCACGATTTAAATTAATAAGGTGGTCAACGATTGACGGTTGCAACCATTTACAACTTCTAGAGGTATGGGATCGACTTGAAACATCATGTGTAAAGTCGGCATGTTAATCCCATCAACACCATTTGGAAACCACATCGTAGGTGATCCATTTGACATGGTTTGCAAATCAAGACACCCTACTTACACACACGTGTGAGTTTGCCAAAATAAGCGGTTAGGTGACCTTTATCCCACGAATATGGCATTCTCACCTCAAGTTACAAGTTCCCCAAAATGTTTATGTGACCTTTATCCCACTAAGAGTTCCCGAGTGACTCAAGTGTTGTGTAAAAGGACCGTGTTGATCTTATTTTTAAAATATTTAGAGATTTCATAATTCCAGTTTAGAAAACTCTATGTATTTATATTTGCATGCTTTCAAATACAAGATATCCTATGGTTCATTTTTAATAAAACCTATTTTATTAAAATCATTAATCCTTTTAATAACTTTTATTAACATATTAATGATTAAGAACCATGAAAATTCAGCTTGTTATGATTATTTATTTAGGTTGTCAAGTATATCCACATATCAAACAATCAACATAAAATGGATAATCAAACAAGCATATATAAAACAACCATATGTGCATAACCATAGCCACTATGTTGACAACACTTGTTTGCCATCACAAGTGTTGTCATTTGGTCTTTCCTAAGGGTTGAATACAACATAAAAGATGAGATCTCCAAAGGCCCCACTTGAAATTGCATCCAAATGCTTCAAGTCCTTCTCTTTGTGTCTTCCTTTTGTGCTTCCATCTTGTACATCTTCATTTACAAAATCTATATCCTAATATAAATTTTCTAATAAAGAAAACACACTAATCTATCTATTACATTACAAATGAATGAATAAATAAATTACACCCAAATCCAAGCATAAAAGAATAATTATTACAACCCATGAAAAATGAAATCAACCAAAACATATCATTCATCCAAATAACACAAGGTCAAGGGCTAGGTTATGCACCATAATAAACAATGATCATATCATCCAAAATAACAATGAATCCCCACTAAAACCACAAAATTTCAGCCAACACAAACTGAAATTTCGGCTGAAATTTCGTGGTTTTATTTTATCCAAACAAACAAATAATACAACATACATGTCTTTCAAAGTTTAATCACAAGCATGTGTGAGATAACTTTGAAAGTTTGGGGATTCATAATACATGAACATAGCAGCCCCTAAAGGGGTTTTAAAGTCCCATAAAATGAATTTATCAAGGACAAAACAAGCTAGCTATCCACATAACCGGCTCTAGATGCCAATGTTGGGTTTGATAGAACATGAAGCATAGTTTAACCATTTAAACTTTGTGAAAACGCAGCGGAATGGAACTTTATAACATGGTTTATAAACTGAAAATTCGAGTTCAAATTGATATTATAAAGTTACAAAACAAAACCAAGAACAAAAGATCTTTTATATGTGAATAAGACTAGCTATGTAAATACAAAACACACATTATGGACAGCCATAAAGAGGGCTGCCATAAACTACCTTCCAGTAGCAAAAAGGACGAAATGGAGGATGATATGGACCAAGAAGAATGACCAAGGCACCAAAAGGAGGTCCTCTCAAGCTTGTATACCCAAAGCTCTATAGCAAACACCTTCTTGCTAGGGAGAAGAACACAAAAATCACTTCCAAAAACCCTCTACTAACTAATGTTGCTGCCGTGAGTTTTGAGAGGAGAGAAGAGAGTTTTTCTTGTCTTTTGCATGTATGGAGAGAGGTATTTGGTTGAGTGTAAGACTATTTATGAATGGGGTTCTCTAGAAAAGCAAAGGACCAACCATAGCAAGGGGAGCCGGAAATTTTGTTTCAAGAGGGTTTTTCCCCAAAACTTAATCACCCATTAATTTAAACTAGTCACTTATTAAGTTATACAATTAACCTTTTAATTGTATAACTCATACACTTTTTATTATTTGATGTTATCTAACTAACTTAAATAACACTACAAATAATATTCTTGAACAAAATATTCTAATAAGTTGTTCCTTCTCATATGCAACTTATTTAGAAAACCTATTTTCTAAATTGGTGTAAATATTTAATTGCATGATCATATCATCAATTAAATATTAATTGGTGTTTGCTAAGCTTGTTATTGGGTATAACCCGACTTGGATCATAACGTACTAACCGCATCAATATTCTACGTGTCTTGGGCATATAGAATCCTACAAATACAACGTATAATTGACCATGGGTAAACACTGTATGTTATAAATATAAATCAACTCTCGATAATGATTGTCTTTGACTTTCATTATTAATCATAGCAAAACATAAAACTAGTAGAAACTAAAATTTTATATGACATAAGGTAGAAAGACATACAAATTACTTTATTTTCTAGATCAGTTCTATCCTTGATGGTTTTAATTAGAAAAAGTCCATGTAACAACCTGAAACTCTCATTGCATTTTACGATTCTGGTATTATAAAACATGTGAATATTATACGAACTGTTAACATACTTAGATTTATTTTATAATTTTATACATAGTAGGACAACTAAACTTAAAATATGCTCATTGGCTAAAAAACTTATCAAATAGATAAACCATTTACTCAAGCAAGTTGCATGCGTATGGGTGCCCTTAAAAATATTTAAAAGTGATGAATAATAAGGTATAAAAAGTTATGAAAATTGCTTAAAATGTATTAGATGGAAATAAATTATATTGTGCTAATCAACAACTATCATTTCAATAGAATAGGTTTCATCGAGGTTTGGTTGCTTTGATGCGTTTTGACTCATATAATTCAAACCTTAATGGTAAAGTCTTAAATTTAACATCATGTTTGTTCAACATGGTTAGTTGTGTGAAAAACAAAATGAATATGAAGTTAATAAATATTATTTCATTTACAAACAAAAAAGAGGAAAATAATAGTTAAAAATTTACTGAAATATTTGCCTCTTTCAATGTAGCAATTGAATTAAAAATTCTATAAAAGTAGAAATGATTTGTTAAAAATATAGAAATCAAACAAAAAGCTTTTACGTTTTTAAAATTTATTTTCATGATATTATTTAAGATTTAATGAGAAGTTCAAAACCTCATCAATACGTGAATATGGTTTGGGAGTTAAAATAAAAATTAAGTGTAATTATTGAAATTGAATAATATGAAGATAAATGGAAACAAAAATTTATGACAGAATCCTATAATTAGTAATTAACTTGGAATAAATTTGTTTGAGTTTTTTTAAATTGAATTTCATGTTTTTTTTAAATTGAAAATAATTAGCAAATCAATAACTAGATACGACTTGGAGATAAATAAGAAAACACATTTTCATTTTTTATTTAAATAAATATGTAGGTATTTTAGAAAGTAATTATAGACTATTTCAAAATATGCTACGTGGTTAAGGATTTTATGACAGAATCCTATAATTAGTAATTAACTTGGAATAAATTTGTTTGAGTTTTTTTAAATTGAATTTCATGTTTTTTTAAATTGAAAATAATTAGCAAATCAATAATTAGATATGACTTGGAGATAAATAAGAAAATACCTTTTCATTTTTTATTTAAATAAATATGTAGGTATTTTAGAAAACAATTATAGACTATTTCAAAATATGCTACGTGGTTAAGGATTTTGACATGTGCTACAAAAGATGTTTGTATATTATGAACATTACACGTGCTACAAAAGATGTCTTTTTATTGCTTTAAAAAGGAGGACATTTCAATTATTGTGTGAAATACAACAGTTCATTGTATATTACACGTTTATGTGTCGAATATCACTTCACTATGTCACATACTTTACATCATTTGTTATACGTATTAATTATTGTGTTTTATATTTTAGATAATTTTTTGTTATTTTTTATTGTTTATATAGATTATATAAATTTATAGTCTGTTATTATGTTTTATGATTAGAAGTATACAATTATATACTTTTACCAATGTATTTTTTAAAACTTATAGTGTTAAAGATAACAGAATTTGTTATTTTTATTAATTAATTTTAAAATGCTCGTTTTTACTGTGTAATTTTTTATAAAAAATTACGTCGTACATAAGAGATATGAACGTTTAAAAAACATTGAGAGATTTATAAAAAGTCAACACAAGTTATTATTATTAAAATACTCATTTAAGAAACTTTTCCATATAGTTTGATGTTAAACATTGATTAAAAAGATTGATAGTTGAGATTACTTATTACAATTTTTAATTTTAGAAATATTTGTATTTGAATCTTTTTAATATTATAATACTAAGAAGTAAGATGCATAGTGCCCTTAGTATAATCCTTTTGTTAACCTAGACATTAGGATGTCTAGTCATCTATAATCAAGCTGCCTTTTTATAAACTTAATCATCCTAGGCTTAAATCACATGCTTCTTTTAACATTTGTTTTAACCAAGTCTCAACATAAACAGTTAGTAAGTGGATCTGTAATATTGTTCGTTTACTTTACGTAATTATCAGGGCCTTAACAAGCTAATATACTTTTCACTTTGGATTTTACTAATTGTTAGTTGAAAGTCACCATGTATACATGTATTCGAACACTTTTTAACTATTTCAGATTATCTCCTATAAATTAGCCTAGTCATTTTGTCACTTTTACAACTTTATCTAATACAATAAACTTCTATTGTGGATCTAGCTATCAAAGTTTGTTTGGATGGCGTCTGGAATATGATTGCACCTCCAATTTGAACGCATAACGACTTGTTGAACTAGAATTTAAGATATCGAGTCAATATCATTGTATCATTCTATATACTTGGATACTTGTTATAACGTCTGTTTTACAGGATTTAAGATACCGAAGCAACCTAGACATACTTTTAAGTGTTCAGAACTTGGATCACTAATGTAGTTGTACCACTTCAATTACTAAAATAGTTGTATTTGATGTGCTTACATTGTATGTTAAGTCTAGTCTATTCACAAGTATTCTAGTTATCATCCATTCCATTAACTTATAAGTGAACAAGTTATAAGATAGTTGCCCCCTTCTCAAGGTCGCTACTTACAAACTGCCTAACAAGTAACCTCCTCACCATCCAAAGTTTTAAATCACAACGGTAACGAGTAGACAATATCAATATCTACCATCGGTTAATGCTCTGGGTTGAGCTAGATGATTGTTCTAGTTGTGGTTGTCTCCAAAGAGGTTGGAGTGACGTCCTGCCTGGGATAGGTGGACCCGATAAAGATAACAAATATCGTTCGAAGTAGGGTCGTCGTTAAAAAAAACTAGTGGCGGTTCCAAGATTTTATTTACACGACCAAAAAATTTAAAAAGAAGTTGGATTAAAGAAAATAACAAATAATGATTAGATAACATAAGCATTTGTTGCCATAAAACCATCTACAATGAGTCCTTTGATGCCACGAAAGCTGATGTAGACGAGAGGAACCAAAGGCCCGTTGCAGACGTGGAAAAGAGAGGGGGATCACAAGGTTCATGTGCACGCACTCTCCATTACTCCATCGTAAGCCATGATGATTTATGTGAGAGCGGAAAAGAGAGATACGATGTGTGGTGTAGGAGAGAAGAGAGACGAGAGTGAGATTAATGGGGCAATTTTAAGACAAACAGTGATACGAAGATCTGATGTTGGTGTTTTAGATGACACGTTTTCTGAAAGAAGCTTTATAGCTAAAAATAGAAGAAATAACAAATAAATACACAAACAAGTTACTTCACTGATTTCAATACTCATTGGCACAAACATAAATGAACACCAAAACAAAACTACTAATATGAAAAACGAATACAAGTATTGATAGTGTTTGGTTGGTATCAATTTGGTCAATTTGGTACGGTACCAATGCACGGCAAAAAATGCTCATCCCTACTCTCTCCTCCGTGACGACAACCTCTCTCTCTCTTTCACATCGACACACACCCTCATGGACCTTCCATAGGGTCTTAGAAGTTAAAACTGATCTGTTCATTTGTCTAAAGTCTATAATAACAGGTAACCAAACCAACAACCCCTGCGGTTCGCGGTTTAATAGCTTGCGATAAATCTACGGGTCTAGTTCTGAAAACACTGCTTAAAACTATATCTAGAACCTATCTGTACAATTTAAGCTGCAAAACAGAACTTCTTCTACTAAAGGTAAAAGATCAGCCATCAGACACCAGACTTGATCAAACTACACGAGAAGATGTTCAGTCTGCATTTAAGAGATTAACACCATCTTTCTCATTAAACTTTAAAATTTTCAATTGAAAACAAAGCTGTAGAACTCTTCAATTTACCTCATTGACGAAGAAACCGTTGCAAGCACTGAAACCCTAAATTCTCCACACAAAACCTCTCAAACTCACAGGAATCAGACCCACCTTGCTCCCTACAAACTTCACGTTCAATCCCTTCAACAACATCATCCCAATCCCTCAAAAACCCATCCCAATTCCCCACATTCGCATCACATATCGCGTCTAGTATCTCCTGCAACCCCACGATCCGACGGCTAACCCTCCTCCGGAACTCCCTCACCGTCGGATCGAACCCGGGGACCGAATCGAGAATGAGCAACAAGTTCATCAAAGCTTCGTTGATCTTGATTCGCTGTTGGGGGTTGGATCGCACTGCGTCGACTGTTTCTTGGAGCTGGATGAGGCGTTGGAGCGCGTCGGCTTCGTGGTTTACGGATTTGATCTTGTGGGTTAGCTTGCGGATTGCGTGTGATCGGTAGGTAGACTGGATTTTGACTGCTGCGGTGGATTCGGGAGTGGGTGGCGGTGGCGGTGGCGGTGGCGGTGGCGTTGGTGGTGGTGGTGGAGTGTGATTGAGTTTTGCGAGATGATCTCATTGTGAGAAAACGTAAGAAAAATTGAAGCTTTTTGGCGGATGTTAGGGATGAAGTGTCGGTGGTGATAATGAGTTGATCTGGGGGCTAACGGATATAGGCGATTCTTCTAGTAGAGACGAGTCAGAAATCGAAGACAATCACAGTAGCAGAATGCCACGTCACTGATCTTTTTTTTTCCGTTAATTGTATTGTATTAATAGGCTAGTATTCCGTACGTGTTGATAAATAATTAGGGGCTGTTTGATAAAATTGACTGGGTAAGATCTGACTGATTCAGAAGCTGACCAGTAAGAAGTTCTGACTGAGTCTGCATCTGACTGAAACTTGGCTGTTTGATTTTGTGTCTGACTGATTCTGCTGAATGAAAAAAATAACCTCTATATACAATTCTGTTAAATTTCTCTGTTAAATTTCTCTGTTATTATTATTATTATTATTATTATTATTGTTATTATTATTATTATTATTTTTTTTTATCCCTCTACAAGTAGGGTACAAATTATAAACCCACCCTCACAAGTCACAGCAGTGTAAAGTCTCTTCCCTAACTCTCTGCAACAATAACGGTGAAAGTAGCAGCAGCAAAGAAGCAAAACCCCCACCAAAAAACCAGAAACCACCACCAACAAGAAGAAGATCGCAAAGACAACGAAGAAGAAAACCCTAACCCAAAAACCCATCTCAAACCCACCTGCAAATCAACCCATCGATGCATCCTCCGACTCTGACGGAGACGACAACTCACCGGAACACATCCAAAAGCTCATCGAACCCTACACCAAAGACCAATTGATAGAATTCATTGTCAACGTCGTCGTTGTTATAGGGTGGATCGGCCGGCTGCGCAAATGGGTCAGCATGTATTTTTTTCAGGTCCGGGTCAGCTGCAAAGGATCCGGTCAGCAGCTACCATTTGCATATCAAACGGGCTGACCCGCTGACCGAGTCAGCCAGTCAGCCGGGTCAGCCGGGTCAGCCCAAATCAAACAGCCCCTTAGTAATAATAATTTATGGG
>CM044008.1:28831041-29100156 GCA_024085815.1 Flaveria linearis
CTGGGCGACCACCAACCGCCCGCAGACCTTCCTCGGTTGCCACTACCCGACTACCCACTGTCCGGGTTAGTGGTGCCTCGTCTGAGTCCTCCTCCTCCTGCATGAAGTCAGGGTGGATTGGAGCTGTCTCAGGTCTTCCTTGACCATCTCCACCCTGACCAGATCCTTGGTCATCATCATCATCGGAGTCATCGGAGGGTAGAGCCACATGCTCCACATCAGAGTCACTATCTTCGTGACGCCACTTTCTCCTAGCTGGCGCCACATAGTCTTCACGGGCCAGATGCCCAAACAAACGTCTTACCGGGGGCTTGACCTGCTTTCCCCGGTAAACCTTCATTCTGCCTAAGGTGGTATCATCCATCACCTCAAGCATAACCGCATCCTCTTTCTGCTTTGGTAACGTAGGGAGCTTCTGGTCAAAAATCATTTGTAAGAAGCGGGGATACATGCAGAAGCCTTCTCTTCCCTTAACTTCTATGTTCTCCACTAAGTAAGTGAAGATCATTCTGGAGAAGCTGAAAGGGTGGTTCAGCACCAAAGCCACGTAGGCATTCTGCATTTGCTCTGAGAGCTCGTCGAAGCCTCCTTTTCGTGAGGCAATACACCTGAGCAAGACGTGGGCTAGGTATTTGAACTGGGGGCAGAGATTGCTCTTGTTGAGCATCCCTGAGTTTATGTCCCCAGTATAATTAGCCCTCAGGAAGCACCCTCTGACTGTCATTGGATGTAGACGAACAGGACAGTCACCATCATTTCCTAGTTCTAGGACTGTCCTTAAGTCCTCCTCTGTTATCTCTATAGCTTGCCCAAGAACGGTGCTCCTAATAGTATAGGGCTCCCTGGATCTGTCTACCACAGCGTGTTCCCAAAACGGCTGCTGCATCGACCTGTATGGTGTACACTGTGCTGAGATGGCTCGGTATATCCTCGATCTTCTCAGAAATGTGATAATGCCAGAAAAGTCTGCGGCATTCCTAGAGGTCAAGTCCAAATGTGCACAAATGTTGTGCTAATTTGTGCTCATAACCCATCGACTCGCCATCTGTCACACAATGTAAGTTTACGTTAGTACACGTAGAAGAAAGTAAACAAAATCAATGAGTTTCCTACTTTGGTTAGTCGGGCGACTGGGCAACCGAATGAACATAGCCGTGCGACTGAGTGGAACGAATGAGTCTTGAAAGGTGAATTTAGTCATACGGGCGACTAAGTCAAGCGAATGAGCATAGTCGTGCGTTTGATTCATTCGTTCAACTCAGTCGGGCGACTGAGACTAGTCGTCTTCTCAGTCGGGCGATTGGAGTTCATCAGTGTGTCCAGTCGCATACTCGACAGTTTGTCCATTCAAATTCGTGTTTTGAGCTATTCTTGAAATTAAACATCGAAATTATGCTCATTGCACTCGGAAACTACTGATAAATCAGGTTCTAACTTTTATTCGAACGTTTAAGCTAGTTTGGATAGCCTATTTGTTCATTATGTATTCGGTTACTGTTTGGTCTGAATTTGAGAGATTTTGGACATCATTTATCAGTGTTATCGATAGAACACCTTGAGTAGTACCTGTATAATCAACAATGAGTGTTAGAACACGTAAACAAAAGCAGATATGGATCAAAGGAAATTTCGACAGCGGTTTCTTAGGTCGGGCGAATAGAGGGGGCGATTTGGGAGAGTGAACGACTGATTATGATTTGGTCTGTTTTTATACTAGGGCAAAATCCAGTCGGGCGACTGAGTCTAGTCGCCTTGGTTAGTCGGCCGACTGAGTCTAGTCGTCTTGGATAGTCGGACGACTAAGTTTCAGTCGTGCCATGTACCCAATCGTTCATCTCCAATCGGCCGATTGAAGTTCATCCAAACGACAATTTCAGTCGGTCACCTCCAATCGTTCGATGTGTTTCACTCGCATACCTCATTCGCACGTTTGACCTAGTCGGGCACATTCAACCGGCCGATTGGGTTCATTCGCATGGTCCAATCTTACGATTGTATTCAATCGTACACCCCATTCGGCCGACTGGGTCATATCAGATTCAGTCGAACGATTGGTCTATCCTTGTGCCAATTTTAAGGTATGAACCAACACTTAGTTTATTTACCAATGAATAAAACATTATGTGCAATTGATCATCTCAGACATGATCCATTTAACCACCCGATCACCTCAGACGTGATCCATTTATCCACCTGATCACCTCAGACGTGATCCTTTTAACCTTTCAGAAACAAGTTGTTTAAATAGACATTAAGCATTTTCAGTGATGTTTAGCAGATAGCAATATACACAGTCCGACACGACACATTATACTAGTACTAAACAAAAACTTAACCTATGAATAGAAAGACCTATTTTTGTGATTTTTGTTGGGGCAGGCTTGTATAGCTTGTTAGCATTAACAGTTTATCCGGAATGGACTCTCGTGGAATCAGACAGGCATATACACCATCACTTGGAACATTCAGTACTTATTACACTTTGTATGATATGATAGTACAGTTTTTCACTTATGGAAGTCTTCTAAGGTCTAACTGGGAATCATGTTTGAACTAATATGTAATTCTGATTGATTTTGAACATCAGGCGATGCAGCCACGACGATTGTCAGTATGTTTGTCCACTTAAATCCATACACAGACGTTTGACATACATCAGCGATTAATTTAATGAATTAGGTCAAACCGTATTTGTGTATTCCACAGGTATATGGTAATCAATCATCCTCAGGAGATTTTTGAGCGGTCTAGGACTTAGAAGATTTGGTTCTAAAAATTGTCAAAGAGATGCAGAACCTCAGGTCAGTGCCATCGCACAGCAGAGAGGCGCAAACAACAATGAATTCTTAGAACAAATAGGTTATGCTTAGCCTCAGGTCAGTGCCTTCGCACAGCAGAGAGGCGCAATACCTATTTATCTTCTTAGAGCAGCATATTTGCATATACATTATGTTAATGACATTTGTCATCTTTTGCTCTGTTTTGCAGGTCTTTGCTCACATTTGTGGCATTAGCTTGCTCCTCACCCCTTATTGGACATTGATTGATTGTGCAGACCAGGGATACCATGGGAACACACAACTGGTTGAATAAATTTAGTTTAAGCCTGTTCACTGATGATGTCTAATGGTCTATTGTGTTGAATCTACTGACACATCGTATTGTGTACTTACACAACCCTAGATCTACTTTCTCCAAGTAATTACAATACCAGTCAAAGCTTCTATCATATTCCCATTTTGTTAGACTTAGACTTCTCTGACTTATGATTTTTATGTTTAGAACCGAAAAACCAATTTGATATTCCAAGTAACTCGGTGCCTGTGTGCTATCACTTTCCAGTTTTCTCGAGTCGCATTTCCAGTCTATTTGTCTATGCCTTTTCAGCTTAACTTATCTTCCCCCCCTTTTTTTTTTTTTTTTTTTTTTTTTTTTTTTTTTGAGTAAATGAATACTGAAATAAATCTCCCCCTAAAATTCTAAAATAGAAAATCTTTTTGTGTTTTTGGATTTTATATGAAATGGAAATGAACAAAATAAAATTAAAAATGAAAGAAAGAAAGAAATAAACTAAAGACACAAGTCGGACTATGAATCTGCTTCTTCAGCAATTACATCACTTTTCTTTTTAACGCCGTTGACCTCTAGCAGATATAAAAATCTTGGTTTATCAAACGGTTTGGTGTAGAGGTCAGCGCGCTGAAAATCCGTGTTAATTTTAATCACATCAATTAATTGTTTTCATAGCAATTGCGTATGAAATGATATTTAATCCCGATGTGTTTAGTTTTTGGGTGTTGAACAGGATTTTTAGTGACAGCTATGGCAGCAGAATTATCAACATAAATAGGAGTGTTAGAAAATTTTAAACCGTAGTCGCGCATTTGCTGTTGAATCCAGATGATTTGAGAGCAGCAACTTGCAGCAGCAACGTATTCAGCTTCACAGGTTGATAAGGCAACCGAGGTCTGCTTCTTGCATTGCCACGTGACTAACCGTCTTCCAAAGAACTGACACCCTGCTGACGTCGATTTGAAATTCATCTTGCAGCCACCATAATCTGAATCGCTGTACGCAGTAAGCTCGAAGTCATCGTCATGAGGATACCACAAACCTAGTGTTGGAGTACCCTTCAGATAACGGAAAATCCTTTTTACCCCAATCAGATGATTCACTTTTGGCTTCGCTTGATATCTAGAACATAGACATGTTGCATACATGATATCTGGACGCGAGGCAGTGAGATACATGAGAGATCCAATCATCCCACGATACATAGTGGCATCCACCAAATCCCCATTCTCATCAGGAGCCACATCATGATTTGTGGCGAGAGGGGTACCGGCAGCAGACGCATTTTCCATGTCAAATCGACTGAGAATATCGCCGACATATTTGGACTGATGTAAGAAAATACCGGTAGGTGTTTGATCCACCTGTAATCCCAGGAAGAACTTCATCTCTCCCATTGCACTCATTTCAAACTCTGCCTTCATCACAGATTCGAACTCTTTGCATAATGCTTCATTTCTAGATCCAAAGATGATATCATCCACATAGATCTGTACCAGAAGCAAGTCACCATCTTTTTCTTTGATGAACAATGTACAGTCAATCACACCCCTGCGAAAACCATGCTTCAGCAGGTGGGTGGAGAGCTTTTCATACCAAGCTCGAGGAGCCTGATGTAGCCCATACAGAGCCTTGTCTAACTTGTAGACTCTGTCCCGATGATAAGGATCTTCGAATCCTTCGGGTTGACTGACATAAACTTCTTCACGGATTTCCCCATGCAAGAATGCACTCTTAACATCCAGTTGATAAACTTTAATTTTCATGTAAGAGGCGTAGGCTAGAAAGATACGAATAGCTTCCATTCTAGCTACGGGAGCAAAGACTTCATTGTAGTCGATGCCTTCGACTTGTCTGAAGCCTTGAACAACCAAGCGTGTATGAACATCCACATTGCACCACACCTCTACCTGACCCGTCGAATTATTGTAAACTCGCTTGTCTGGGATGCTGTATCCTAAGAATATTCCCTGATCTGCTTTTTCGCTGAACTTGCCATCCTGAGTCTTCTTCAGTAATGTACATGGAGCTCCAAATGGTTCCAGATACTCCAAATTTGGCTTTCTTTTCTGAAGTAGCTCATAGCAAGTCTTACCATGCCTTTTGACTACTAACACACGATTAAGTGTGTAGCAGGCATTTGCAACTGCTTCATTCCAGAACTGAACTGGGAGCTTTGAATCAGCTAACATGGTTCGCGCAGTCTCAATTAAGCTCCGATTCTTTCGTTCTGCAACTCCATTCATCTGTGGCGTGTATGCTGAGGTGAACTGGTGAACAATACCCTTCTCCTTGCAGAAAGCATCCATCCACTGATTCTTGAACTCTGTGCCATTGTCAGAACGAATTCTCCTTACCTTCAGTTTGTAGAGTGACTCCAAAGTCGTGACGAGCACCTTGAATGATTCAACCGTCTCTGATTTAGCTTTCAGAAACATCACCCAGGTGAATCTTGAGTAGTCATCAGTGACTACAAAGCAGTACCAGTCTCCTGCTATACTCTTCGTGCTTACAGGACCAAATAGATCCATGTGTAGTAGCTCCAAGGGCATCTCTATTGTGTTGACGTGCTTGGTCTTGTGAGATTTCCTGGTCTGCTTTCCCTTCTTGCAAGAGACACAAAAATCAGGAAGTTGGAAGTTCTTGACTGTAACTCCCTCAACTAGGTTGTTGTGAATCAGATGATTCATCTTCCTTTGATTTATGTGTCCCATCCTTCTATGCCATGAGATGGAGTCCTTCTCTGTAGCTTTTGAGAGGAAACATTGTGCTGTTGATTCAGAGGTAGAAGCATTAGACATATCCAAGACATATAGATCATTGTACCTGGATGCAGACATCAAAACCTGCTTCTCTGGAATCTCCATCTCCTTTTTCAGTATGTAACATTTTCGGTTGTCAAACATAACTTTGAAACCCTTGTCACATATCTGAGACACTGAAAGTAAATTGTTTTCCAGTTGTTGAACAAAATTTACTTTATCAAACTTTACCTTCTCATTACCTACTTCGCCCTGAGCGGTAATGTATCCTCCTTTATTTCCAGCAAATGAAACGTGTCCCCCTTTAATTTGTTTGACATTGAAAAGAAGAGACTTGTTTCCTGTCATGTGCCTGGAAGCTCCGCTATCCACAATCCATGTATTTGTTGAAGCACTGTAGCGGACAACCTGCACATAATTGAAAATAATCAGTTAAGGAGGGGGACCCAAGCCTTGACTGGCTTGGGTTTCCCAGAGGAATCAACCATCATGAATTCAACCCACTGTCCTTTATCAGTAGGTGGAATCTCAACTTTCAGATTGTCCTGGCTGTCAGACACACCAGATGTCTTTGCTTTCCATAGACCATCCCTGTGAAAGGATTGTTTATGATAAACTTTAGACTGATTAACAGTTTGAGTATATGGTTTAGATTCAGAAACAGTTTTTCTGGCCGGTGTCACAGACCTGTCGGGGACTTGTCTGTGTTGCCTTTCACGTGGTGGGGACGAAAACGACTTAGAAGGTGTTTTATGCCTAATGGGTGTTTTCGATCTCACCGGGGTCTTAGATCGCTGTTTTGAATCTACTTTGACTTTGTCGGTTAACTCAACTTTAATTCTTGGTGTCTGATAGCGTGGACAATTGGTTGAAATATGACCTCGCTGACCACAAGTATAGCAGGATCTCCATTCATCAGGACTAGGAGATCTCTTGTGGGGCGGTGAGTAAACCTCAGGAATGGGTCTTTTGGTCTCAAACTTTGAATATGTACCCTCTCTAACAAATTTAACTTGTTTAACATTTTGATTTATTTGTCGTTGAGGTTGAGCATTATCCCTTTTAACTGGTTTAGCTTGAGTGGATTCAGAAATCTTGGTTTGTGTAATATTTGACTTTGATTCCAAACCAAGAGTTGTTTGTACATTTGTTTCCACCCGTTTCTCAACATTGAGCTTGCTTGATGTTGAAATTTTCTGATCATTTGCCGGAGAAGCAGATTGAACTGCTGTGTCCGGATCACTAACCAAAGGAGTTGTCACCACATGATCCTTAATTTGATTGTTATTAACTGGACGTTGTTTTGTGTTCAAAAGGATTTCATGTGGTGGTGGAACTACCTTGTAACCCAAACCCTCCCCATTGTTGCGTTCTTTAACCAAGTTTTTCAAAATGTGCGAAGAACTCGCGAGACTATGTAGTTTTTGTTGCAATGACTCATTTTCTACCTGTAAGACCGCTTTATCCTTTTTAGTCTCTTCAATGGTCTTTAAGTAGAATTTAATGTCATTTTCTTGGTTAAAGACAACAACTTCAGTTTCCTTTAGTTGTTTCTGCAACGCATCTAACTTCTCTTTATAACTGCTCTCATTTTGTTTTAATATACGATTAGCTTCTGAGCACAGTTTTAAGTCATTTACTAAGTTATCATTGTGATCTAATAACCTAGCAAACTTTAGATCAATGCTTTCTCTAAATTTCTCACATTCGACACAAACATGTTCATTAAATAGTTCATCTTTAGATTTTACCTGTGTGGATGTCGATGTTCCAGCCATGAAAGCATTCTGAGACGTAGCTTGAGCTTCAGATTCTGAATTCAACTCATTCTTTACGATTTCATCAACAGCATTAAACGTCTCTTCCAATTCAGCAGTATCAACTTCAGCTGAGCTTTCGCCTTCACTTGCCGAGTCTTTGTTCAAGTCTTCCACGGATGCTATGTTAGCTTCATCAGACACGAATCTAAAGGACCAGTCTTGTCCTTCATCTCCTTGTGCTACCATAGCTTTAGAATCACTTCCCGTGGATGCTGGTTTCTTGTCTCTATCCTGCCTGTTGAACGAAGAAAAAGGATTCCCATTCCCAGTCTTCTTAGGCTTTGAACATTCCCTTTTAAAATGGCCCTTTTCTCCACAATTGAAGCACGTGACTTTAGACTTGTCAAAACCAAAGGTTGTATCTTTAGTAGCCACGAGATTCTGCCCTGTTTTCTTCACAAATTTCTTTGCTCTTCGGACAGCGCTTGCAAGAGCCCACATGATGTCCATTCTTTCCAGCTCATTCTCATCTACTTGTTCATAATCTTCATCGGCAAGGTGGCAATTACCAATCTTGCCTGCCACCAAACATCATAAGAATGCACAACAGCAGCCAGAAGATCCATGTGCTCTTTAGCAACCTCCACTGTTACCTTTCCCAGATTTTCTGTTGTCAACTTAGCAGACTGAGTAACAATAGGACTTTGACTAACACAAGATGCACCAAGAGACTCATTTGCAGATGATGAGCTTTGTTCAGTAATTGAAGATGCAGTGGACACGAAAGCTGTTTGCAAAGGTGCACCAGAAGATTTTGCAGCAGGGGAGGAAGTAGAAGCAACATTGTAGAGTGAGGGGTCTTGAGCATAAGAACCCTTCTTAGCCTTGTATTTTTGTCGCACTTCCTCCTCTTTCAGTTTTAGAATAAAGTCATTGATATCCAGGGTTTCTAAAACTGAGTTGTATCAAAGAGTAGAGATGAACGAATCCCACTTTGCAGGTAGACCATCTGCCAAGCTTAAAACCTTGTCTTCCATTGAAGTCTTAACACCATGAGTGTTAAGTTCACTCATCAGATGGTAGAAACGATCGATGATCTCATCTAAGCTTTCATTCCCAATTGCTGAGAAGTTATCAAACTCCTTCTTCAAAGCTTTGCCTTTCAGTGCCTTTAAGTTAGAATTTCCTTCATACCTCTTTTCAAGGACTTCCATCAGTTTTTTACTTTGTTTGTGCTCTGAGTACTGATGAAAAATAGGCTTGGGAATGGACTGAGTCAAGATAGCATAAGCCTTCTTCTCTGCATTGTAGGCAACCTTTTGTGTATCGGAGAGTCCACTCAAAGTCAAAGGAACACCATCAGCCCCTACTGGTATTTTATAACCCACCTCAATAGAGTTCCATAAGTTAGTATCTACACCATTAAGATAGATTTCAAAACGTTGTCTCCATTGTGGAAAGTCCTCTATTGTCAATAGTTTAGGTGGCTTGTTATGGTTCCCTATCTCATTTTCCAGTAACAACAAATTCTGAATTCGTGAATCCTTTCCAGCTGACATGGCATAATTTTCTGAGTCCATCTTTGAATTAAGTTAACTTGAGAATTTAACTGCTGTGCGAATGGGCTATAAGCGATTGGACTCAAACGTACGATTGAAACAGACGACTGAGAGACTTAGACGACTGAACAGACCGAACGACTCAGATGTGCGACTGGAGTGGGCGATTGACTCAATCGGGCGATTGACACTGCGATTGACTCAACCGGGCGAATGGACTGGCGAATGACTCAAACGTGCGAAAGACCGGGGCGAATGAGTTCAGTCGTACGATTGAGATAATCGTGCGACTGGGTCGGCTGAAAACACGATTTTTGAACACTTTTGACCTAGAACGCAATTCTTTGCACCCTAGACGGCTGAAACTCGAAAAACATTTAATTTTCAGAACATGCAAACGTAAAGACTCGATTTTTAGCCGAAAGAATGGATCTTTTTGCGTAAAAACGTAGACTTTTTCACAAAAACGATTGAATCAACGAAGAATCAAGAGCCAAAGCTCTGATACCACTTGTTAGGACCGTGTACGTACGGAGTACTAACTGATTCTTCGTTGTACCGAATCAAATAGTGCGGAATCCTATTTGATTGGCGATCCAATCAGTGAGAACGAATTCAAGATCAATCCTAACGATTAGAAAACGTTATGAATTGACTCGGAATGATCTGAAACGCTCTATGAAGTTGGAATGGTCGAACAGCACGTTCTGGGGCGATTAGGGTTTCTAGTATTCGAAGTGTCTCCTTTTTCCACGAATTAAGTGGTATTTATAGGTTACAGATCTCATTCGTGCGACTGAGTCTTGCGACTGACTCAGTCGTGCGATTGAGTAATACGACTGATTCATTCGTACGCTTGAGTCAGACTGATGACTCAACCGTCCGATTGACTCAGCCTCTTAGTTCAACCGTGCGATTGGACCATTCGCATGGTCCAGTCGGGCGACTGAAAGACATGTTTAGTCAAACACATTCATGAACCTTTAATGATTCAGAACTGTGTCTCACAACTGTAAACCTATATAACATGGTCATATTAAGCGTGTAACAACTAATAACATAAGTAGATATAACATTATATAATCAACCACCATATAAACAAGAGATTCTCATTCGTTGATTTAACATTACATATGTGTAACAAGATAGAAGTTTATTACATTTCTGATCACTAGACTAGAACTGGGGACATGTGTACCAACACAAGCAATTTCGTGGACGAAATTGTTTTAAGGGGGGTAGAATTATAATACCCATAATAATAATAATAATAATAATAATAATAAAATAATAATAATAATAATAATAATAATAATAATAATAATAATAATAAAAGTTCAGGGGGTATTTGTGCCATTTTGTAAACTTAAATTAATGAGTTTGTGCATAAATTAAAAGAAACATAAACCACAGGGAACAAATGTGTAATTTGGTTTAAACCAACCCCCCTGCCCACTAAACCCCGCATTTCCGGCCGATTTTCCGACCACTGTTCCGGCCAAGTCTGGTCGGCTCCGGCGAACCCTAAAACACCCCTAAAACTCGGCTTTTATACCCACAACGCACCAAATCGTTCGCGAATCAGATTCCAACCATAATACATGCTTTAAGTGGGGAAAAATCATCTGGATTACACGATTAGTGGACCACAAACTCAACCACTTTAACATACCTAACCAAAACCACTCAATCGCTAATAATAATCCAATTGACTCGACCTAAACAATCATATATCCATTCCTAATCTATCTACACTCTCAATTCCACCTGAAACACATCGAAATCCCATCATCGATTCCCTCTCTGTCCCGGACCTGCAACTCTATCAAAACCCCCTTTCCGAACATTTTAAACCAAAAACAACTTAGGGCTTTGCATCAAGAACACTATTCGAAGCTTTCTGTAGGAGGAATTCGATTTCCATCACCGATTTCAACCCGAACGATCTGCATAATGTCGCGACCTGTTCATATGCTCTTTACCCATCGATAATACATCAAAATAGGTAATTAAACACAGTTAACTACTCGTTTTTACATGGGTATCGAAAGCCCCATGATTTCAGTCGCTCACAATAGCGAATTGAACTTCAATTTGATCCAAATTGAAACTAGGGTTCTTGGGGAAATTGGGGATTTGTTTAAGACTTGTTTTAAGATTTAAAAGCTGAGTTATAACGCGGCTGAGGCCTTTGGTTTACTGGTAAGGGTGTGGGTAGGGCTGCAAACGAACTGAACGTTCAGCGAACAGTTTGTGAACCGTTCGACGGGAAGTTCGTTTATGTTCGTTCGTTTAGTAAATGAACGAACATGAACAAGAAAATTCCGTTCGTTTAGTTAAACGAACGAACATGAACACAAGGCGCGTTCGTTCATTTATGTTAGTGAACGTTCGATAATGTGTTCGTTTATGTTCGTTTATGTTCGTTAATGTTCGTTTGTGAACGTTCGATAATGTGTTCGTTTATGTTCGTTAAGGTGTTCGTTTATATTCTTAATTAATGTGTCAGTTATTTTTATAACTATTATATCAAGTATTTTTTTGGTATTTTTGTTAACTACTTATTATTTTTATTGATTTTGTGTAATGTTTGTAATAAGAAGTATAAATTTTATTCTAAAATAAATATATAATAATTTGTATTTGTTTGTGTTTATGAGTTTTTTTGTGTTCGTCATGTTCATTAACAGTTGTTTGTGTTCGTTTGCTTTTGTTTGTGTTCATTTGTGTTTGGTAAGTGTTCGTGAACTGTTTATGAACATATTCATTTTCTTAATGAACGAACACGAACAAGAAATCTCGTTCGGTAAGTGTTCGTGAACAGTTCATGAACAAGTTTATTTCTTAACGAACGAACATGAACAAGGTCTTGTTCGTGTTCGTTCGGTTCGTTTGCAACCCTAGGTGTGAGAGTGTGGATTGGAGGTCCCGGGTTCGAACTCGGGCACCTTCAATTATTTTTTAAAAGCTCTTTCAGCCTTCAAACAATTATGTAAAAATTCTAAAAATTATAGAAATCAGTTTTATAAACCTTGTTTATTTTAAAAGTTATTTAATTATTTTCTGTAAATTTATTTATCTAAACACCTTAACAGTTTGTATATAAAATATTAACAAATGTTATAATTAGTTTATTTTTTTTATAAAAATAAACTTTAAATAGTGAAAATCACTAAAATATTATTAGTCATTACGTTATCTTTGAATCTTAGATATCCTAATTAGTATTTTAGTTCATTGCCCTTGATCATATGATGCCCGTTCGCATAAGTACTCGTTTATGTTCGGTTTATGTTTTAAACATACTTTTCTTTACTTAACTTAGTAAACTTGATATGAACCCATTTTGATATTGTTTTAGCTACTGGAAATATAAGTATTTTGACCAAATTAAGATTTAGACCTTAACCGAGCATTTTAAACAAGTCACACGTTTAACTAGTTTTCATGAGTATTTTGAGATGTGATTTTATAAATGACAAACGGATTTGTAATATGATTAGCCAAATTTTTCAGAAGTCAATCATGATTTATACTTATTTATAAAAATATTTCCAGACCTGTAACGGATGTATTTTAACCAGAAATGATTTTACGGTTTACCAAAATACCCTTGACTTAGGCCCGTATTTTACAGCCAACTTACAGAGGCCATAACTTTTTTATAACAGATTCAAATCAGTTAAACCTTATGTCCACGACAAAGTTCGTCGAAAGACGAATCCGTTGATATATAAAACATCGAAAAACTCATTCGTTTAGACTTCCAAACAGTCGTTTTCGTAACAGCCAGCAGTTCTGTGCAGCTGTAAAGATCCACGTTTTTCTCACATTTCGGTAATTCAAATCAGAAACTTTTCTAAATGAAAGTTGTTCAAAATAACTAATCTAGTAAACTAGAGATTTTCAGAATTTTTAAATGTCGTTTAGTATTTTTAACGAGTGCGAACAGACAGGGGCAGAACTGAAATTTTTCCAATCTGAAATAGGAAAATCCAAACTATAATTTGAGTTACAATATCGTAGGTTCTCGCGGCGTTAACCGAGCCTAGACCTTGTTTCTGATTATTGTCATTCGTGTATAAGGTACGGATTCTGTTTCTTTGTTATCATAATATTCACTTTTGTTTCGGTTACTTGGTAGTACGGATTCCTGATTCATGTCTCGTATTTGATTTTCGTTCATCTCTAATTTTGATTCCTGTCATACGTAAATAGTGTGTTTTTGATTCTGTAAAAGTAGCTAGACTACTTTATATTTCTGAATTTGTTACCCGAGCTCTCCCTATTTTGGGGGTGACCAAGACGCTTTATTGCGGCATCAATAACGTGGCACCAACCGTGGCGGTGAGCTGAGATCACGGCGTCTCTAAAGAGGACTCTGAAATTATGTTGGCCGTCTTGTTATATTATTATTTCCTCAGAGGCGTATGAATCGATCCTAGGTTAGTCCTGTATTTCCTGATAGATGGTTGCACGCCACTCCATTTAGAACTCTGGTGAATGGTTTGTATGTCTGCCCATACTCTATTTCGCATTTGTTCACGGGCTCGCTACCTGTGTTCCCTCTGTTCAGTTATTATATGATATGATTATTAGCTCGGGTTATGTTCTATCTGATATATATATATATATGTATCTTATGCCGTTATATTCTTTGATTATCATAATGTCTTTTTATTTTTGTTATCTGCTATTCTGACAGGATCTCAGCCTCTCGTTTGATCAATCAGATTGGTTTGCAGCGGATTTAGCACGTTAATTAGCGATTAATGCAAGAACATAAAAGATATTGCAAGTAAAAGCACAAGCATAGAGAGAGAAAAGAGTTCTGCAAGAAATTAAATGTTCTATTGCTCAACACGTTTCGGCAATTAAAACAGCATGGTTCACCATCCTTTTATAGGCGGCAAAAGGATGGTGGTGATGTCCTTTCTCTGAAATCAACCGATTATTAAAATTACAACTGACGGAACATAAAACTACTGAAGATGTCAACAGCTGACATCTTCTTACAAAAGTGTTCCTATCTTTTACAAGTACTGACAAAAGTAAACTACTGAAAGTCTACAACGACTGAAGAACAAACTCTTCAGTCGTTTATAACTACTGATACTATAACAGCTGAAGAACAAGCTCTTCAGCTGTTGTACAACTACTGAAACAAAATAAACTACTGAAAGGGAAAAATCATCACAACAACTGAAGAAGACTTCTTCAGCTGTTGTGACAAACTCTGAGTCTTCAGCACTTGTTCTTCAGACTTGGCTTCAGATGATGTAACAGCTGACGACTTCAGCAGATGTCATCAGCTGTTGTCTTCAGTCTTTGTCTTCAGACTTTGTGCTTCAGTAGAAGGTCTTCAGTTCTTCAGTTCTTCAGCTTTTGATTCTTCAGTACTTGTCTTCAGTACTTGAAGTCTTCAGTACTTGTATGATCAGTACTTCAGACTTCAGTACTTGTCTTCAGTACCTTAGAGTCTTCAGCTGTTGTTCTTCAGTTCTTTGATCTTCATACTTTGATCTTCAGACTTTGTCAGAACAGCTGATGGGAGTCTTCAGCAGTTGTTGCAGTGGCATGTGGGATTTAGAGGTTTTCCTGATCTTGGCTCATTGGTTCTTTTGGTCCAACAAACTCCCCCTGAACCAATGCAGCCAAAACCTCTAATTATTTGTTGTCCCATTTATTGTTGGCAGAAATATTGGTCTATTTCCTTTTAGATCAGATTAGAAGTTGACCCAGATAAGCACTGGCCTGGGAGAAGGTTTCTAGTGTTTGTTTGGCTAAGTATGGATGGGAGCTCTCTTTTGGGGAATTGGACACAAAGCTGTTGTCCCATCCATGAAACCTACCTCCCATGTACTAGCCTGTAGGATTCTCTGGTGTAGGCTCGGACGAAAATCATTTGTTCTTCTTTGGTCATGTCTTCAGCCCCACCATCGAACAATCCTTCACGGCCGTACATCTCTGAGACAAACTTGACCTGTTTGTCATTCTTGAGCTCAACTGTTGTGATTTGCTTATATGCAAATTCATCTGGATGTCTGCCTTCTAGCAACAAGTTGAGCTCATCTTTGTGGAAGTTCTCAAGCTTCTTATAAACTAAGCCTTTTCTAACCATCCTGTTCTCCAACATCATTTCAGGTGGTTGCTTAGACTTATAAGCTTTCTCGAACTCATCCACAATTTCCCAGGGTGTTACTACAAGAGCCACTGTGATTATTTCATCTACAATCCTCTTCATCTGGCTCTTGTACCTCACAGGAATGTCTTTCTTTGTATCCTGTGAGCCACCCTCGGATCAGGCCAAGTCCTCACTCTCTCTTTGTTATATTTGAAGGTTTGTTTGAGAGTGAAGAGTCTCAGAGCTTCTTTCTTCATGTTCATGATAGAGGTAGAGGCAGCATATGCTTGGTCAATTGACTTAAGCATTTCAGCATCATGAAGCTGCTGCTGCGCCTCTTCCTCTATCTTTACCCTCACAGTGTCCATCTGTGAGGTGGGAGTGATGGTTTGTGATTTGGCTTTAGGTAGAGGTATAACTGCAGAAATAGGCAGACTATCCTCCTCATCCTCCTCTTCTTCTTCTTGCAGCCTCAACACCCTTCTCTTCTTCTTCAAGGGTGGATCATTGGCTGCGGGTTTTGATGGTGAAGGGGTTGGTTTAGTGGGTTGTGGTTGGGTTGTTGGTGTGGGAATATTGGCAGGCACTGCTAGTAACCTAGAGATAAGAGCTGGTTTGGTCTGTTTTACTAGCAGTGTCCTGTTCCCAGCACCGGCTTCTGAGAGGGCCTCAGCGACCAGTCCTTTTGTGAAGTCACCAGCTGAACAGATCTTGGCGGCTATAGCCAAGATTCTGTCCCTGGTCCATGCTTTGACATCAAGGACTGGCCTGCCCAGATACTTCGAAATGAATCTACTCATAGCCTCGAGTCTCTTTTTATCCTCTTGGCTATAAGTAGACCATCGGTATTCGATCTCCCTAGTCTCCATCTTCCTGAGCTCCTGATCTAGCAATGTTGTGTCCTTGTCAAAGCCTTGCCTGAACAGCTGACCAATGGCAGAGTCCATTGATCTGCTTTGTTCAGCATCAGCCTCCTTGACAAGGGCTGCTAGATCGGAGTCAGCCACCTTCTTTCCCTCCTCTCCCTTTTTCTTATAAGTGACACTGAAATCCTTCTGGATTCCAGCCACTTCTATATGCTCAACCTCCCTCTCTTTCCTCTTCCCTTTCTCCCTCACCCTACTACTCTCCTCAGCCATCTCCCTCTCAACCACCACCTCTTTCTCTGCCTCTAACTCCTCCTCTCCCCTCTTCCTCTTGGCTTGCACTGATGTCTCCCCCTTTTTGGGTGCATTGGTTGCGGTTTGACTATCAGCAAGCGCCTTAGTAATGGCAACCTCCACCATGGCTTGTATATAAGTGGGAAGCCTCTCATCAAGGGTTTTAATGACTATATCTTTAAGTATGGGTGTGATGAGAGGCAGGGATTTCTGGAGGATAGCATCCAGCTGCTCAGGGGGGTTCTGACCCTGAGAGCTAGTGCCAGAAGCAGGGGCTGGTGGCCGAGTTTGTGGGAGTGGCTCAGTGTTTGTGAGACCTTCGGGTGAAGGTGCCATCTGTGGGGTCATGGTGGCAGATGGACTTCTATCTTGAGTCATTTGAGCAAGCAGCTCTTTGAGTCTGCTTATCTCATCTTCTAAGATAGTGTTTTGAGCTACTACATCGTAGAAGAAGCTCAGGTCATCATCAGTATGAACTGAATCATCTGACCTCCTGACAATGTCAGGATGTACATGCTCTGAGTGTGGCTCAGATATAGCATGTGCCCCTTGTTCATGGTACTGGGGACTTCCAGCCTCCGGATTGGATCCATCATCGGCAGTTGCCTCTGGTGAGGTCTTATTGAGGTTACCAGCTTCACCCTGCTCAGATGTTGATGCAGAGGAAGTGGCAGCCTCACCAGATTGTCCTATCTCCCTAGCCACACTGGGAGATTGGTGTTGTGATTCTCTGTGCTGTGGGCTCCCACCGGCACTTGTATCCACCCCCTCTTTGGTTGGAGTCTCCCCAGTTGTAATAGGTTTCTGGGGAGAGGGTGGAGTGCTCAGATGGGTTAGCACTTTGGCGATAACCAATGTAGGGCTTTGTGGGGCGGTCTCATCAGGAGATGGGCTCGAAGCAGTGTGCACAGGGGGAGGACTGTGCTGTTCAATGGCAGTCCTCTCAATTGAGATAGACCCCAGTAGTGTGGTTGCCCCAGTATTGGTTGCATCAGGCTCCTGTTGAGGGGAAGCCTGTGCAGTTGTGGTAGGTGGAGTCGTGATACCTGCTGGGAGAATCGAACCAGCAGGCACATCCTGCCTTTGGGTTGCAGGGGCATCCTCAGGGGACTCATCTCCCTGAATAGCCTTTTTGGGCTTCTTTTTGGCTTTTGGTTTGGTGGGGACTTTGGATTTGGAGGTGGAGGCTGTGGGTTCCTGCTGCGTGGGTTTTCGCAGCCGGCCAGCCTGTTTGAGTGTGTGGTCAGTGTTGTGCCTGGAGTATACCTCGGCTAGAACAGCCATGGCAGGGACCCCAGTGCCAACTAGTCCCTCAGCCGGAAGCTGGTTTTCTATCATGGCCATTATGAACCGTGGATACAAGATCCAACGGTTAGAAAGAGGTTTTGTGGCCATGTCTTTAAGTTCTAAAAAGATGAGATCAGTTAAGTTCAGAGGTTGATGCTCAAAGATAGAAAACAATACCTGTTGCCACCTTGTTGACATCTGGTCCCACGAAGAGGTTTTGGGAGCCAGACACACGTTCACCATATGAAAAATGAGGCGTTGGGGATCAGGGAAGTGCTTCTTCAACAAGGTGGAGGCGGAGAGGTCACCCTGGTAGTCGTTGGATGTGAATGATAGATCCAGGGCACCTTTGGGGTAGGAGGTTGGGTGGGTGGCATCCTCCAGCTGTAGGGTTTGGCGCAGGGTAGCTGGAGTGATAACCACGGGGTGGTTGTTGACGGAGGACCGGAGAGAGACCTCGCCATCCTGCTCTCCGGTTTGGACGGTTATGTTTGTCCAAAACTCCGTCAAGGAGTCGGTGTATATAGTGGGGTTCAAGAGAAAAGCCGTTTTGTATGGTAAGTCGTGCATAAGATCGACGGCTTGGTGAAATTTGGGCCATAATGGCGATTTAGTGAGATGGGCGACACAGTTGTGTCGAGGTTTCAGTTGCATGTTCGCCATTAATGGTGTATGGGAATTTCAGAGGTTTTGAAAGATTAGGTCAAGTGAGGAGTAAATGCTCTGAAGGTGGGGTATTTATAGGGTAGGGCAAAGGCTTGAAAGAAAACTACTGAAGGTTTTGGTGTTAGTGATTAGTTGTTGTAACGACTGATGACGTGGTTTTAACCTTCAGTGGTTGTAACATCTGAGGACTTGGTGTTGGACTTCAGTAGTTGAAACTACTGGGACTTTGGTTTTATCCTTCAGATGTTGTAAACGGCTGAAGTATTGTTAGTCTTCAGTAGTTATGAACTACTGAAGACCTAATATTCTTCTTCAGACGTTGTAACAACTGAAGACTTGGTGTTAACCTTCAGTAGTTGTGAACTACTGATATCAGTAGTTGTGAACTATTGAAGACATGGTATTGCTTCAGTTGTTGTAAACAACTGAGGACTTGGTGTTAGCCATCAGTAGTTGTGAAACTACTGAGGACATGGTTTTGTCCTTCAGTTGTTTGGGTATGAAACAGCAGCTGTTGGCATCAGCTGTTTCCGTCAAATCAGTTGTTTCATGCTAGCCTCCACACTTACTCATCAGCTCTTTGGCTGATTTTCAGATGTATCATAGACCCTTCAGCTCTTGTGAATATTTATGCCTTCAGCTCTTGTGATCAGATGTTCACAAGTGCTGATGAAATACTCTTCAGAGCTGGTGAACAAATTTTGTCTTCAGTACTTGTGTAAGATTACACATCAGTACTTGTGAGCAAAATTTGTTCTTCAGTACTTATTTATTTGAAAATCATACATCAGTAGTTGTAATCCACCTCACTACATCAGTTGTTTTCAATAAATAATGTACATCAGTACTTTGAGTCATTTTAGTCTTCAGTAGTTGTGAAAGATCTGAAGACTGAATTACTCATCAGTACTTGTATTTGACCTAATGCTCATCAGTAGTTATAAAATAAGAGCACTAGCATAGGTCAAATCAATCAAGCTGCAGCATACCAAGCCGTAGTACCAAATTTTGGAATGTGGCACTATCTAAAGGCTTAGTGAAGATGTCTGCAAGCTCATCAGCACTAGGCACAAACTTAGGATCAATCAGACCTTTTTCATAGCAATCCCTGATAAAATGATGTCTGATCTCAATATGTTTGGTCCTAGAGTGCTGGACTGGATTTTTGACAATACAAAGAGCTGAAGCACTATCCATTAATAATGGAGTCTTAGTCTCAGTAATGCCATAATCCAGAAGTTGATTCTGAAGCCAGAGTATCTGAGAGGTACAACTTGCAGCAGCAATGTACTCAGCTTCAGCAGTGGATGTAGCAATTGATGTTTGTTTCTTACTCTGCCAAGAAACTAAACAATTGCCTAGGAAGTGGCAACCACCAGAAGTGGATTTTCTGGTGACTTTGCATCCTGCATAGTCACTATCAGAGAAAGCAACTAATTTGCAAGAATGCCCAGTTGAATACCAAAGACCTAGTGATTGGGTACCTTGCAGATATCTAAAGATCCTTTTGACTGCAATCAAATGGGATTCTTTAGGTGCAGCCTAAAATCTAGCACAAGCATATGTTGCAAACATGATGTCTGGTCTAGAAGCTGTAAGGTACATCAAGGACCCAATCATACATCTGTAAAGGGTTTCATCAACCGCTTTACCTTTCTGATCTACATCTAGTTGTGTGATGCTGCTCATGGGAGTAGAACAGGGCTTACAGGTTTGTAAATCAAACTTATTCAACAACTCTTTTGAATATTTGGACTGATGGATGAAGATTCCATCATCCTGTTGTTTGATTTGCAAACCTAGAAAGAACTGTAATTCTCCCATAGCACTCATTTCAAACCTTAGCTTCATTAGTTTTGTAAATTCATCACACAACTTTGGATCAGAGGATGCAAAGATGATGTCATCTACATAGATTTGAACAAGGAGCTTATGTTGTCCCACAGTCCTGATGAATAAGGTTTTATCAATGGTGCCTCTAGTGAAATTATTTTCTAAAAGAAAAGTTGATAGTGTCTCATACCAAGCTCTAGGAGCTTGCTTCAGCCCATAAAGAGCCTTATCAAGCTTGTACACCCAATCAGGATGTTTATTGTCCTCAAAGCCTGGTGGTTGACACACATAAACTTCTTCTTTTATTTTTCCATATAAGAAGGCACTTTTGACATCCATTTGATAAACCTTAAGACTGTGAAAGGCAGCATAAGCTAAGAATAGTCTGATTGCTTCCAGTCTGGCCACAGGTGCAAAGGTCTCATCATAATCGATGCCTTCCTCCTGTGCAAACCCTTGAACAACCAGTCTAGTCTTGTTCTTGACAATTTGGCCCTTCTCATCTGTTTTGTTCCTAAATACCCACTTGGTGCCTATAGCACACTTACCTTTGGGTAGTGGAACAAGCTCCCACACTTGCTGTTTCCTAAACTGAAGAAGCTCAAGCTGCATAGCTTCCACCCATCCATTGTCTCTTAAAGCAATATGATAGTTCTTTGGCTCTTGCTGACTGATGAAGAGAGCATAGAAGCAGAAGTTGGACAATTGATTCCTGGTTGAAACTCCAGCATGAATATCACCAATGATTTGAGATGTGGGGTGATTCTTAAGCTCTTGATAGACTATGATATCTATGCAAGTGTTTGTAGATCCATCAGCAGCAACAGATGGTGATGGATATTCCTGAAACCATGTAGAGGATGGCAGCTCAAACGAAGTAGAGCAAGCAGAAATCTCATCAGCATTTGTAGTGGATGGAGCTGCTAAGGCTACAGGAGCATCAGGTTCAGTGAACTCAGGCAGGTTGTCACTAAACCTGAAGAGGTGAGTACTGACTACATCATCATCAGTACCACCAGGTGAAGATCTGTTGACAGGCTCAACAGATGGAGGTTGATAAGGAATATATTGCAGTATGTCCAGATCAAACAACTCCACAGGGTTTTGTGGAATCTTGTCCTTTGGAGATTCATTGAACTTAACATGCAGAGTTTCTTCAACCCCCTTTGTTCTACAGTTGAAGACTCTGTATGCCTTGCAAGTTGATGAATAACCAACAAAATACCCTGCATCCACCTTACTAGCAAACTTCTGGAGTGGGTTGCTAGTGTTGAGAATGAAACATGGACACCCAAAGGCTCTAAAGAATGAAATCAGAGGAGCCAAATGATGAAGAACTTCATAAGGAGTCTTCATCAACCTCTTATTCACTAAAGCTCTATTCTGTACATAGCAAGCTGTATTGACAGCTTCAGCCCAAAAGGTCAGTGGCAACCCTGAGTCAGCCAACATTGACCTTGCTGCTTGAATGAGGGTCCTGTTCTTTCTCTCCACCACTCCATTCTGCTCAGGATTTCTAGGAATGCTAAACTGCCTTCTAATTCCCTTGGATAGGTAGAAGTCATCAAGTGTGTGGTTTCTAAACTCTGTTCCATTGTCACTCCTCACACACTTGACCTGTAGGGAATACTGCTTTTCTACAAGTAACACAAAGTTCATTATAGTCTTGGCTGCTTCATCCTTGGAGTGCAAGAAGAAAGTCCATACAAACCTGGAATAATCATCCACAATTACCAGGCAGTATTTCTTCTTTGCCATGCTTATCACTCTAACAGGACCAAAGAGATCCATGTGCAGGAGCTGCAAGCAGGCAGTGGACTTTGGTTCTTCTATTGAAGGGAATGAAACTTTGTGTTGTTTTCCTTTCAAGCAAGCAGTGCAGTCATCTTCACACTTGAACTCCTTCTGAGGCAGTCCTCTTACTAAACCATGGCTTATAAGCTGATTCATGTTTTTGAAATTAACATGACCCAGCCTTCTATGCCATAGTGTAGACTCTTGAGGAGATGCCTTGGAGAATAGGCAAGGATGGCCTTTTAGATCCATCTTTTTGGAAAGATCTAAGGCATACACTCTTCCTGTCCTGTTGGCCTTCAGGAGAGTGTGTTCATCCAATGCCTTGTCAATCAAACTCAGAACTTTGGATGATAGAATCCGACAGTTCTGGCTTGTGAAAAGGGCAACATGGCCTTTGTCACACATTTGACTGACACTCAAGAGGTTGTACTTGAGATTCTCAACATGGTTAACATCATCAAACCTTATTTCCCCATTGGAGACAAAGCCTTTTCTGATGATGTAACCCTTTGCATCATTGCCAAAAGAAACAAATCCCTTCTTTCCTTGAGAGTAGTCATTAAGAAGGGAGCTGCTTCCTGTCATGTGCATGGATCCTCCACTGTCTACATACCAGATGCTTCTATGGCATGTTGAAGAACCCTGCAAACACAACCATGGGTTAGTTGGTCTTGGAGACCCAAACCTGCTTGGTTTTGGGTCTGTTCTCAGCTACAGGTGCAGCACTAACAGGTGTGTTATGTGTGACAGTCTGAGGTGAAGAAGATGGTGCAGACGAGGAACCCTTTGGCTTGGACTTCCTTTTCTGTGGTTTCAACACAGGAGCATCTAAGTGGTTGACTCTTCCCACTAGTTGCTGAACCATCATCACCAACTGTGTCTGATTCTGTGATAAAGCCTTCAGCTCTTCAGACACATTGGAGTTTGCTGATGATGAGTTCCTATGTTGTACCATCTTTTTCTGAGCAACCTCAGCTGTTGCCTGAGTAATCCCTACCTTCTTTTTAGATTCAGCTTTGGGCTTAGGGATTTCAGGCTTGGATGTTGCTAGTACAAACTTGGTTTCAAACTCATTCTTCATTGTATTGATGTCCTCATTGATTTTCTCCTTCTGTTTGAGTTTGGAACCCCTTTTGTACCAGCAATCATCAGTAAGATGATTGAACAAGCCACATATCTCACATGGCTTTTTCTTCATCTTATGCTGATCATCAGCTGAAGAGGATTTAACTGCTGAAGACTTGTTCTTCAGCTGTTTGCCATCAGTACTAGCAGTTTTCTTCCTAGTGCCTGCTTTCCTGGTATCCTCTTTAGCTTTCTTCAAACCTTGCCTACTGTTAGTTTTCTTCTCTTTAGTGCTAACAGTATTTGAGGTTTGAACTTCAGATGTTGTCACTTGCTCTCCAGTACCTTCAGTACTTCTAGTGACAACACCTGAGTTGATCAGCCTTTTGGTCATGTGACAGTCAGCATTTGAACCATCAGCTGTTGTGGCATCAGCTGATTGGTTTTGGCAGGAGTTAATGCTGACTTCTATCTCTGATGATGCTGATTCAGAAGATAGTAGGTCACATGATGAGAATGATTGGTTATTGCTCTCCCCATCAGATTCAACTTCTGCTCTTGAAGTGAAATCTATAGGAGGAGCAGTGTGATTATAACCAATGCCAAACTTCACATTGGAAGCTGATTGCTTGCGAAGAAGCATTTCAAAACCCTTGCATGATTGCACCCATAGATCACACTCAACTTGGGTGGTTGCAAGAGTTTCCTTGAGGTCTCCGTACTTCTCTAGAAGTACATCTTCCCTAGCTTTATCATCTTTGATTTGGCATTTAAGCTTGTAAATCTCATCATTTTTATCTTTTAGTGCAGCCTCAAAATCAGCTTTTCTTTTGGAAATAGTGTGCTCAAGCTCAAGATTTTTATCTATTAAAGCTACATTTGCTTCTCTAATAGAAGCAAATGCTGCTATGCATGATTCTGAACAAAGCTTGGCTTTTGCCTCAGTGGATACCTGAGAAGAGGCATTCGATGATGACCCCTCAGCAGAATCAAGGGCCATCATAGCAAGATTTCCAAAAGGTTGATCACCACCATGTTGACCAGCACCTTGGGGTGGTTGATCCTGACCAGATAGCTCTTCTGGTAGACTACTCCAGTCAACAACACTTGGGGTGAAAAAGCTGTGTTGTTGAGGTTGTGTGTGATGATGAGATTGGGAAGATTGAGGCTCTGGAAGAGCATGAGGTGGTTGAGCCGGGGGTGCTTGAGTTTGACTAGGCTGAGGCATGTAGTAACAGGGGTAAGGATATGGCATATGACCCTGTGGCACAAAATAAGCAGGTGGTGCCTGTGCTTGTGATGGATGGCCAGAGCTGGAGGAAGGTTGCCCTCTGTGCTGTAAGCTATTGCTGGGAAAAGTCACAAAGGGTGCAGAGGAGTTAGATCCAGACGATCTACACTCTCTTGCAAAGTGTCCAAGCCTTTGGCACTTGTGACACCTCAACTTGCTCTTGTCAAAACCAACTTTGGTTTTGCCAGAGAGTCCAGGGAATTTCCTACCAGTTCTCTTGTAGAACTTTTGAGAGCGGTTATGTATCATTGCCATTTGGTTCAAAATATCCATCTCTTCCAGATCATCATCTGGAATGCCCTTCAAGTCCTCCATCAAAAAGCACAAGTTGTCACCATCACCTCCTGAACTACTAACACCAACAAAAGCTTGTTCTGAGTTGGTAGAGAAATCAATATGCTCATCATAAGAACTTTCTGATGAAGCATATTCTGACTCATGACTTATCAAGGCAGTATTACCTTGGACAAAGTCATCAGCGAGCTTGCCAGAAGAGGACAACTTCCTCTTTTGCTCTATCTCTCTCTCAAAAGTGAGCAGTTTCCCATGAAGTTGGGTGAGAGATAGAGTTTCCAGATCCGCACTGGAGCGTAGGACAATGGTGTATGTGTCCCATCTCTCAGGCAGTGACCTGAGGAACCTGTTGTTCATCTGGCTGTTGGTGTACTCTTGTTTGACCATCTTTAGCTCAGAGATCAAACAAGAGAACCGCTCAAACTGCTGGGTCAGAGTCTCACCCTTTCTATATGAGAATGTCTCATATTGTTGGGCGAGGATTTCCCTATTGTTTGCTAAGTGTAACACCCGCCTCCCAGGGCTCACCGTAGGGAGCGTTACGCATCGGTTATACAGAACACATAGTAATCAGAGAATACACAGCGGAAGTCTAACTTTAATTATACATCAAAAGCGTATAATACATCTGTTATAATAGATAATATCATTACATCAGTTTAACTATACTAAAGATCTAAATCTTTAACAACATTCTAGAACTTTATTTTTTTTTCATAAACTAGCTTGTAATCTTCAATCCCTGCAATCACTTGGCACCTAGGATGTGTGTCCATAAAAATAAAAATATTTGGGACTCAGCATAAAGCTTGTGAGTTCATAAACATGGCATTCATCAAAATTCAAAACATGTTATCATTGACTATTGCATCAAGCAGATACAGCCATGGCAAACAGATAGGAACAGAGTAAGCACAGTATAAATTCACATAACCAGGCTATGTATACAAACTCCACTGGCTAAAGCAGAATCATACAAGCAGCCCTCAAGCATCCTATCAAGCATTGCCATATATCACAGATGCTATTGATAGTCAATTCTTCAATTATTACCAGTTATCAGAACATCACATCCCGTTTTAGAAAAACAGTTCAGAGGAACTCACCTCAATCAATCACGTCAGTGATATCGTCTGCTCAGGTTCACTGCTATCAGGTATTATCCTATAGGCAAAATAACATTATTTAAGCTCTATTCTAGCTATTAACAACTTTAGGGATGATTCATTGTCTTTTCCTATTTGTTGGTTTTATTTGGGCACTTTCTTTTATCCTATGCCAACCCTTTGGTACAACCCTTACTAGTTGGCATAACTCGGGCGTTTTCATCATACCCGAGCCAACCCTCGGGGTTACCCAATACCTTCCCTAATGATAACCCTAAAGTCTAATAATAATAATAATAACAACTACAACACTAAAAATAACAAATAATAATAATACTAACTATAAAAATAACAACTATAATAATAATAATAACTATAACGATGATAATAATAATATTAATAATAACTATATTAATACTAATACCTATAATGATAATAATAATAATAATAATAATAACGACTATAATAATAATTAAACATAAACTTAAACAAGAGCGTACCTGAAAACTATCTACGGCAATTTGATGTAGAGTCTCCCCTACTCGCGCTCCTAGTCGCGCTCCTACTCGAGTACCAAAACGACTACTAGCAACACCCAACGGGGTATTAAGAACTCGGGATTCTCTTTATATTAGAGCGTTCCCAAAAAAACTTATGTTCTAAATTCAATCTTAAGGCTTCTATTTATAAAGGAGTTGAAAGTAGGTGGAATAGTTTGAGAGGCGATGTGGGATGCTGAAAGTTTGAAAGTTAATACGCCTGGATTGCAAATACGCCTGGATTGCAATTGAATTGCAAATGAAAAGTTATATATTATTATTTTATTATATATTATTATATTGTTCTAATTAATTCAGCTGCTTAACTCGTTTTTCTCTTATAACTTTTAATATATAGCGTATTATGAAATTTCAAATATGTCGTTGTGACGAGCTTATTTTTCTCTACGAGTCAACCTAAGTTTCGTAAAAAACGGAGCAGGTTCGAATATAATATATTATTATTATATTCAAACGGTCTCTTATAACATAAAAATTTCATCTAAAAACTTTAAATTTTAAATAGATAATTTATTCATTACTTACTCGTTTGACAATATATGAAATGCGGAGTTCATATGACTCAACCGCTCGGGTTGTTATATTCTCCTCCCCTTAAAAGAATTTCGTCCTCGAAATTCGAAGGTCATTTGAACAGTTGAGGATATTTGACTTTCATTTCTTCTGCTAATTCCCAAGTCTTCTCAGGTCCTTTCTGACCTTGCCACTGGACCAATACTAGTGGAATTATTTTCTTTCTTAGTTTTCGTTCTTGAGAATCAAGAATCTTTATCGGTTTTTCAGTAAAGTTTAATTTTCGTCTATTTGCACGTCCTCTAATGGCATTACTTGAGTCAGATCTGCCAAACACTTCCTTAGGTTCGATATATGAAAAGTATCATGAATACCTTTCAAAGTTTCAGGTAATTCTAGCTTGTATGCAACTGGACCAATTCTTGCGATGATTTTGAACGGTCCAATGTACCTGGGACTTAACTTCCCGCGTTTACCGAATCGCATTACTCCTTTCCATGGTGAGACTTTTAACATCACATAGTCTCCTTCTTGAAACAATAAAGGTCTCCTTCTGTTATCTGCATAACTTTTCTGTCTATCCTGAGAAGCCTTTAGTCGTTGTCTGATTTGTTGGATTTTCTCAGTTGTCTCAAGAATAATTTCGGTTTTGGTTAACTGATCATCCCCTACTTCTGTCCAACAGATGGGAGTTCTGCATTTCCTACCATATAAGGCTTCAAATGGTGCAGCCTTAATACTGGAATGGTAGCTGTTGTTATAAGAAAATTCAATCAAAGGCAAATGATCATCCCAGCTACCTCCAAAATCAATCACGCAAGCACGTAACATGTCTTCTAGAGTTTGAATTGTTCGCTCACTCTGATCGTCCGCCTGAGGATGATATGCAGTGCTTAAACTGATTTTGGTTCCAAGTTCCTTTTGGAAACTTGTCCAGAATCTGGAAGTGAATCGGCTATCTGTATCGGAGATAATGGATAAAGGCACTCCGTGCTTACTTACTATTTCATCAATATATATCTTGGCTAGTTTTCCTATTGGATAGCTCTCACTTATGGGTAGAAAATGTGCTGATTTGGTTAGCCTGTCAACCACGACCCATATAGCATTATATCCTTTTCGTGTTCTTGGAAGTTTTGTGACAAAATCCATGGTCACTCTATCCCATTTCCATACTGGCAACTCCAACTGTTGTAACTGACCAGCTGGCTTTTGGTGTTCAATCTTAACTTGCAGACATGTTAAGCATTTCTCAACGTACTGGGCTATGGATCTTTTCATATTAGGCCACCAGTAGTGATTTCGAATATCATTATACATTTTGTTTGCTCCAGGATGCATTGTGTATTTAGATTTGTGGGCTTCATCTAATACTTTACCCTGAATACCTCTAAATTTTGGGATCCAAATTCTTTGACCAAATCGTAGGACTCCATCCATTCCTTGAGTCAATAATTTCTGGTTACCCATCATTCTTTCAGCCTGAATATTCTCATCTTTTAACGCTTCAGTTTGAGCATTCTTGATTTGGTCTTTCCAATCAAGCTTGACATCTATCTTTAATGCTTTTACCCTAATCGGTTTAACTCTTTCTTTCCGACTGAGAGCATCAGCGACTACGTTAGCCTTTCCCGGATGGTATTTGATTTCACAATCATAGTCATTGAGAAGTTCCATCCACCTTCTTTGCCTCATGTTTAACATCTTTTGATTAAAGATGTGTTGTAAGCTCTTATGGTCTGAGTAGATTACACACTTAGTACCATACAAGTTGTGTCGCCAAATCTTTAAGGCAAACACTATGGCACCCAATTCAAGGTCATGCGTAGTATAGTTCTTTTCATGAACTTTTAGTTATCGTGATGCATAGGCTATAACCTTGTCACGTTGCATCAACACACAACCTAAACCATTATATGAGGCATCACAGTATATATTGCAAAGTCTTCATTACCATCTGGTAATGAAAGTATAGGAGCACTACTAAGCTTTTGTTTTAGAAGGTTGAAAGCTTCTTCTTGCTTTGGTCCCCAATCAAACTTTTCATTCTTTCGAGTCAAAGATGTTAAAGGGGTAGCAATCTTGGAGAAGTCTTAAATAAACCTTCTATAGTATCCTGCTAATCCCAAAAAGCTCCTAATCTCACTGGGATTCTTCGGTGATTCCCATTTCATCACAGCTTCTATCTTAGCTGGATCTACTTGTATTCCCTTCTCATTTATTACGTGACCAAGGAATTGAACTTCTCTTTTCCAGAAGTCACATTTAGAGAATTTTGCATAAAGCTTTTCTTGTCGAAGGGTTTCTAGAACCATTTTCAGATGCCTAGCGTGATCATCTTGGTCCTTAGAATAAATAAGTATGTCGTCTATAAAGACAATGACAAACTTATCCAAGTATGGCTTGCAAACTCTATTCATTAGATCCATGAATGCTACAGGAGCATTGGTTAGTCCAAAAGACATAACCAAAAATTCATAATGCCCATAACGCGTCCTAAATGCGGTCTTAGGAACGTCTTCCTCGCGCACTTTCAACTGATGATAACCTGATCGGAGATCAATTTTTGAAAAGTAGTTGGCTCCTTGAAGTTGATCAAATAAATCATCTATTCTTGGTAAAGGATATTTGTTCTTAATAGTTAACTTGTTTAATTCTCGATAATCAATGCACATACGCATTGAACCATCTTTCTTTTTGACGAACAATACTGGCGCTCCCCAAGGTGAAGAACTTGGTCTAATAAACCTTTTATCTAAGAGTTCGTCAATTTGCTTCATAAGTTCTTTCATCTCTGAAGGGGCTAGACGATAAGGAGCCTTCGCGATTGGTTTAGCACCAGGTACTAAATCAATACGAAATTCTATCTGACGATCAGGTGGAAGTCCTGGTAAATCTTCCGGAAACACGTCTGGGAATTCACACACTACAGGTATTTCATTTATCTGTATTTCTTTTTAGCATCTACCATGCATAAGAGAAAGGCTATGCATCCTTTCTGAATACACTTCACTGCCTTTATTGCTGATATGATACTGGTCTTAGGGTTTCCATCACTACCATGAATTAGTAGCTTTTCCCCATCTGGCTTACGTACAGTCATCGTCTTATGTTCACAGTCGAGCCGAGCACAATTCTTATTCAACCAGTCCATCCCAAGAATAACATCATATTCACTTAAAATGGTCGGCATTAAGTTTACAGAGAATTCAGTGTTAACTAAGGTGATAACACAATCCTTAAAGATTTGACTTTTCTTATCCCGCTCACCGCTGGCAGTTTCTACAATATATGCACATTCTAGAGTTTGTGGTACTAAGTTCAAATAAGGTACTAAGGCAGTTGAAATGAAACTTCTATTTGCACCAGTGTCAAATAAAACTCTAGCATATATGTTGTTAATGAGAAACGTACCAGCTATTGTTTCATCTCCAGCTTCTTTTAACACATACACTCGACCCTTAGACCTGTTTTGATTCTCCGTAGGTTGTGCTTGTGGAGGGTTCTTGCAATCACTTCGGAAATGTCCATACTCCCAACAGTTAAAGCATCTAATTTTCGGGCATTTTTTTCGTGAATGATCACCTGTTGGACATTTAAGACATTTGGAATCTTGATACTTTCCCCAAGATTCATTTTTATCATTCCTCCATGGTTTGTTGACATGGTTCCCTTCGTTTCGTGTGATCTTTCTGTCCTTTCTTGGCATCTGGTTTCCATCGTCATTTTTCTTTCTTTTGTTGTTATCAGTCATTATGCCTTCTTCTTCATATGCAATGGCACTTAATGCAATTGCAGACTCATAAGTTTTGGGGCAGACATCTTAACTAACTGTCGAATATGAGGGGGTAACCCCTGCACGTATCTTTTTATGCGCTTTGCTTCAGGTGTTACATGCTCAGGAAGCAGTCGAGCCATCTCATCAAACTTGGTCGTGTACTGACGATGTGTCATGGCTCCGGCCTGTAGTTGTAGGAATTCTCTTTCAATTTTGTCCCTTTCAACTTCAGGACAAAATTTTTCCATCACCAGCTCCTTCAGTTCATTCCAGGTTAAAGTAGCAACAACTCCAGGTCCTTTAGCTTGTTTAGCATTATCCTACCAAAACAATGCCTCAGACCTGAATGAGTGAGTGGCATACATGACGGCTTGTATGGCTGTGCATCCACTAATTTCAATAACAGCTTCCATCTCATGGATCCACTTAAAAGTCACCATAGCATCTCTTTTGCCATCAAATATTGGAGGTTCACATCCCTTGAAAGCTTTGTAGGAACAACCCTGCTTAGGTTCAGTTTCCATAGCAGCATCACCATTACCATTGGTGTTATTTATATGATCATCCTGCCCATTACCACTATTGCTCACATACCCTCCAGAGGCGTTCATAACCTCAGCTATAATAGTTGGCAAAGCATCTCTAATTATGCCAGCTACAGCTGCTTGGAATTATGGTCCAACAAATTGTTGTGACTCATGTTCAGCATGATGAAGATTTTCATGATCATCGTTCGTAGATGACATGATTTGCCTTCTACTACCAGGAGGCCTACCACGACCCCTACCATGAGTATTTCCTCCTCTTGGCATAGTCAAAGCCTACATGAGGGAGCAGGGATTTAGTATTCACACGATGGATTATGATCCAGAACATAATAGTATTAATAGACAAGAAATAACAGTGGCCAGGTGTCATTGCTTATCTATTGCAATTATAATGTTCTAGCCATTATCCTCCATGGTTCACCAAAACCCATTACCCAATACCTATGCAATTAATCAATTTATCTTAAAGCATCTTTCCTAGTTTAAGTCTAGATACTATCTTTGTACCTAGTTCACTTAAACTATGGCTCTGATACCAACTTGTAACACCCGCCTCCCAGGGCTCACCGTAGGGAGCGTTACGCATCGGTTATACAGAACACATAGTAATCAGAGAATACACAGCGGAAGTCTAACTTTAATTATACATCAAAAGCGTATAATACATCTGTTATAATAGATAATATCATTACATCAGTTTAACTATACTAAAGATCTAAATCTTTAACAACATTCTAGAACTTTATTTTTTTTCATAAACTAGCTTGTAATCTTCAATCCCTACAATCACTTGGCACCTAGGATGTGTGTCCATAAAAATAAAAATATTTGGGACTCAGCATAAAGCTTGTGAGTTCATAAACATGGCATTCATCAAAATTCAAAACATGTTATCATTGACTATTGCATCAAGCAGATACAGCCATGGCAAACAGATAGGAACAGAGTAAGCACAGTATAAATTCACATAACCAGGCTATGTATACAAACTCCACTGGCTAAAGCAGAATCATACAAGCAGCCCTCAAGCATCCTATCAAGCATTGCCACATATCACAGATGCTATTGATAGTCAATTCTTCAATTATTACCAGTTATCAGAACATCACATCCCGTTTTAGAAAAACAGTTCAGAGGAACTCACCTCAATCAATCACGTCAGTGATATCGTTTGCTCAGGTTCACTGCTATCAGGTATTATCCTATAGGCAAAATAATATTATTTAAGCTATATTCTAGCTATTAACAACTTTAGGGATGATTCATTGTCTTTTCCTATTTGTTGGTTTTATTTGGGCACTTTCTTTTATCCTATGCCAACCCTTTGGTACAACCCTTACTAGTTGGCATAACTCGGGCGTTTTCATCATACCCGAGCCAACCCTCGGGGTTACCCAATACCTTCCCTAATGATAACCCTAAAGTCTAATAATAATAATAATAACAACTACAACACTAAAAATAACAAATAATAATAATACTAACTATAAAAATAACAACTATAATAATAATAATAACTATAACGATGATAATAATAATATTAATAATAACTATATTAATACTAATACCTATAATGATAATAATAATAATAATAACGACTATAATAATAATTAAACATAAACTTAAACAAGAGCGTACCTGAAAACTATCTACGGCAATTTGATGTAGAGTCTCCCCTACTCGCGCTCCTAGTCGCGCTCCTACTCGAGTACCAAAACGACTACTAGCAACACCCAACGGGGTAATAAGAACTCGGGATTCTCTTTATATTAGAGCGTTCCCAAAAAAACTTATGTTCTAAATTCAATCTTAAGGCTTCTATTTATAAATGAGTTGAAAGTAGGTGGAATAGTTTGAGAGGCGATGTGGGATGCTGAAAGTTTGAAAGTTAATACGCCTGGATTGCAAATACGCCTGGATTGCAATTGAATTGCAAATGAAAAGTTTTATATTATTATTTTATTATATATTATTATATTGTTCTAATTAATTCTGCTGCTTAACTCGTTTTTCTCTTATAACTTTTAATATATAGCGTATTATGAAATTTCAAATATGTCGTTGTGACGAGCTTATTTTTCTCTACGAGTCAACCTAACTTTCGTAAAAAACGGAGCAGGTTCGAATATAATATATTATTATTATATTCAAACGGTCTCTTATGACATAAAAATTTCATCTAAAAACTTCAAATTTTAAATAGATAATTTATTCATTACTTACTCGTTTGACAATATATGAAATGCGGAGTTCATATGACTTAACCGCTCGGGTTGTTACACTAAGACCGAATCAGTTCCTCCAAATTGTTCCTTTAGAGCAACCCATAGGTCATGAGCAGACTCATGATGCAAGAGCCCTGAATATATCTCATTAGGAATGGCCATGGCTAGAATTCCATGGGCTCTAGCATCAATTTCGAACAGCTTTAGATCTTCGTCCGAATATTGTTCAGGTTTCTTCGCAACCTGTTCATTAGATTCCGGGACGCTCACCATAGGCTTGTATGGTCCATGCACCAATGACTTCCAACAACCAGCACTGTTGACAGCCAAGTGGTGTAGCATACGTCTTTGCCATATGTTATACTCGTTCCTAACGAGCATCGGAGGCTTTGTTGAGGAACCAGTATTGTGAGGATCATTAGTTGGTGTCGTCATCTCAGGTTTTAGTCAAAAACAAGTTTAAACAAGACAAACGTAACTCAAAACCACCTGAGGACCTCAAGATTTTGGCCAGAAACAGCAGAAACTCACTCTCTATGGCTAATTCTTGCAAATTGCTAATTCGATCAAACAGAGAGATCAAAAGAGCAGTTTCAAATGATCAATAGTGAAATCGATCAATGATTAACATGCTCTGATACCATTTGACAGGATCTCAGCCTCTCGTTTGATCAATCAGATTGGTTTGCAGCGGATTTAGCACGTTAATTAGCGATTAATGCAAGAACATAAAAGATATTGCAAGTAAAAGCACAAGCATAGAGAGAGAAAAGAGTTCTGCAAGAAATTAAATGTTCTATTGCTCAACACGTTTCGGCAATTAAAACAGCATGGTTCACCATCCTTTTATAGGCGGCAAAAGGATGGTGGTGATGTCCTTTCTCTGACATCAACCGATTATTAAAATTACAACTGACGGAACATAAAACTACTGAAGATGTCAACAGCTGACATCTTCTTACAAAAGTGTTCCTATCTTTTACAAGTACTGACAAAAGTAAACTACTGAAAGTCTACAACGACTGAAGAACAAACTCTTCAGTCGTTTATAACTACTGATACTATAACAGCTGAAGAACAAGCTCTTCAGCTGTTGTACAACTACTGAAACAAAATAAACTACTGAAAGGGAAAAATCATCACAACAACTGAAGAAGACTTCTTCAGCTGTTGTGACAAACTCTGAGTCTTCAGCACTTGTTCTTCAGACTTGGCTTCAGATGATGTAACAGCTGACGACTTCAGCAGATGTCATCAGCTGTTGTCTTCAGTCTTTGTCTTCAGACTTTGTGCTTCAGTAGAAGGTCTTCAGTTCTTCAGTTCTTCAGCTTTTGATTCTTCAGTACTTGTCTTCAGTACTTGAAGTCTTCAGTACTTGTATGATCAGTACTTCAGACTTCAGTACTTGTCTTCAGTACTTTAGAGTCTTCAGCTGTTGTTCTTCAGTTCTTTGATCTTCATACTTTGATCTTCAGACTTTGTCAGAACAGCTGATGGGAGTCTTCAGCAGTTGTTGCAGTGGCATGTGGGACTTAGAGGTTTTCCTGATCTTGGCTCATTGGTTCTTTTGGTCCAACATATTCCGTTCACTGAGCTTATGCTCAGGCGTGCTTTTGTTTTCATGCACGTCAGGTCAGCAGGGTAATCCGGGAAACCAGTGAAGAGTGAATTGAAGACCAAGATTATTTATTTACTTTAATTGATGTATTGAATATTTTAATTAGGTTCTTTCGGATTATTTGGTTTGTTTGAAGTTATTTCTTCTGACCGTTTCTTTAAATATCATGGATTTAGTTTTTGATTTGATATCTGTAATAGTGACACGTCAGCCTTGTCGGGTTGGGGTGTTACAGCTTATATATACTTCCATGGTAATTTTGGTTGTATTCATACCTAAATTATTTGAGTGCAAGATGGAATTCTAGGTCGACTGTTTGAGGAAGGAGTCCACGTTAATTGTTGAGTTGTTATAAGTATTTAAAGCTTTTTTAAACTCTTAAGTAAATATAACTTGTAAAATCTGTGATACGTTAGATGATTTTGCCCACATGTTTTGACCAATTGTTAGTTCTTGGAGGTGTGTTATGAGTTGTTTCGTTTGTCTGCCACGCCTTGAAACCTTATTGTGAATGGTGATACGTTAATATAATATACATATTGTTTAAGTGATGTTTTTTATGATACAATAAATATACATTATTAATTTCATAACTTATTTTACAGCTACTTATCCTCATACGTATTTACAAAAAATATGGTCTTCTAATGAGTTGTGCTACTTTATTTTTACAACAAGAAGAGTTACATTAACATAGGAATATGCTAGATCTTAAGACATTGGTCGGATTTTTTCCTCAAGTTTCCACATATAATAAGTTATTAGAAAGATACAAATGCAATAGTAAATGTCTCCCCAAAGTTGAATTTATCAATGATGTTCCTTAAGAAAGGCTAAGTTTAGATAAATATGGTCTATTTTTTTTATATAATAGAGAATTTAGCTTTAGATCAAATAATAAAATCAAAAGTAGTGGATGGAGAAATTGTTACGAATTACACGTAATTTATATCTCATGAGTTACATAGCATCCGTTGTGCATCCGAAACAATAGACACACAGGATGATTTTTTTTAATTTATTACATGTGTAATGGCTTGTTTGAACCGTAATATTTAATAAAAATAAACTTAACACTAAATTACACCAATAATTAATAGGTAAATAAGTTTTGTAAAATTGACTCTTAAAATATAAAGTATAGTAAATGAGTGTATTTAGTTTTAATGATGGTTATCATGTCTTTTAACAACAATTGCTAGATTTTTCATGATAAATATACTAAAACATGTCTCGTGTAGAATTTGAACACCCAACATTTTGGTTGTGTGACACACCAATTAACCACGAGATATCCCATCACGAGTATTTTATTTAAATTTAAATTTAAATTTAAGAATATCAAAACTGATATTGGTGTATTTTGTTGATCATATTTGAGATCTTTAATATTATTATTTTAATAAAATTAAGAGTTATATATTCATAAACATGGATCTGATCCTCTGACCATCCGTTAGGAGTGGTTATAGTGAGAATCAATTGAGCCACTGATTCAAGGGCGTGGGGTGCACAAACGGGTGTTGATGATCGTGGTATTTTTACTTTTTACAAAGTCTAGAAACCACATAGATGGAACTTTGTGAATTTTGATCTTATTAAAGTCTAAATAAAGGATATTTTTCTTCTTTTAGAAATATGAAACTGCAAGATTTTTAAAACACTTAAAAAGTAGAAATAGAAAAAGATTTGAACGCCTAACATCATGTTAGGTAAATAGACAAGTATACATATATTATGGTCTTACGATCTACATACTTTATTTAATGTTCATTTATTGTTGAATGTATGGGGTTAGTTGAAAATTACGAAAAAAAAAAAACCCTTAAAAATTGTGTTTTAGGGTTAACATTTATGTTGATTTATGAAAAGAATGAAATTACCCAAAACTCAAATATTCAAATCTATCTGTCAACCGCCTAATTCTACCAAGTGCTGAATCACTGCCGATCAGCACTCAAAGTAATAAACCGCTAATTGACTACTTATTAGCATTAATCTGATGAGATGTTGATTGACTGTTACACTATATAAGACTGTCTGTATCGAAGTACAGTGACGGCTGTAGTGTTTAACCTTTTGGAAACAACATTGTACCGAAGCTACTGATCTTTGATGTGAAGATTGCCTGTCTACGTTGTACATATGTTTTTCTAAACCAGAAATAGATGTAAAGTGATTTATTCTTTGTGTTTAAATTTTTTAGTATAAATATTTCTCACTTGTATAGTTTTGAGGTTAGTTTGTTAGCCCACTTGTTATCTGCTGATATTTACTTTTTAAAATCAGAAAAGATTAATTAAGTGAATTATGACAACCCTAAACAAGTGTTAAGTAAATTAAACATTTTGTGAACAACACTAAATAGATAGTATTTACCTATATACCTTATTAGAAATTATTAAGTGAATTTATGTGTTAATTTTATATAAGTTCTTTATATATTTTTGCATGATAGTATGTGAGCATGCATGCATAAGTGTTTACATGTGCATATATATGAATCTTATGATTATCAAATCATAGGATTATGTGATTAGTTAGTTAAATGCTAAATGCTTTAATATCATGTAATGTATTAAGACTTAAACTTAATCAAGCCCTATTACATCAAATTAACCTTATAATCAAAAACTAAAACTAATCAAATCTTAAACACCTAAACACCAACTAAAACATAACCTTAACCCTTGTATCGGTTCATTAAGGAACTAATTAAAACCGATTAACAACTAAACTTAACTTAACCATTAATAATGTCATTAGCACCAATAGTTGACACCTAGCCATGACCATTACACTAACCACTCCCCAAACCCGCCACCTAGCACCACCATGACACTAATCACCCTTTAGAGCTTGCCACATCTTCCTAATAAACTCACTAATCAACCCTATAACCCACACCTCACCACTCTACACCTAGAGCTAATGATGATTTCTCCACCTTCTTCCAAACCCCTCAGCCGATGAACCCTTCACAATCCCGAACCTTCACAATCCCAAACCCCCACAACCGTAAACCACCATAACCGCAACCATCTCTCGGCTCTCATCCTCTCTCCCTCTAGGTTCTCAAATCACCTCCACCATCACCCTATTACTTTCGGTTCTCACACCATACAACCAACACCACCATCTATTGCTTCTCTATTCAACACCACCGAAAACACCATCAACATCACCATCACACTACAACCAAACTATCATCTATCAACATCTTATGGTACCATCCAAGTTCAAGAACATCTACCTCTTTTGAGCTCTAGAAGACTTGGAAGATCTTCTTATCTATTCTCTACACACTCTTTCTTCTACTCTAAACAAGGTTTGATTCTTAAAATCTATGGTTAACAAGCTTAAGAAATTATATACGTATTTAACATACATATATAACCGCTAATGAGTCCTAGATCAACTGGTTTAGGAGGAGGCACCCTATGACCTTCCAAAGTAGAGGTCATGGGTTGGAGTCTCACTAGGTGCAATATGCTTCAAGTGGGCCAAGGGTTTTACCATAGTGGGCCTTTGGGTGGTGGGTTTCCCATGGAATGATGGGCGAGCCGGGTCACCAGCGTTGTCTGTGTTTGCGGACGTGGGTGGCCTTTCGCTAATGGGTTTACCCGGGTGGCCGAGCTTAAAAATTATTCGTTGGCCGTTCAAAAAAAAACATACATATATAACCAACCCTTTAAGTTAAATCATCAAAGTTATTCACAAAACCTTATGAACATATGACTTTTATCAAAAATCAGTAAGAAAAAGGGAATCAAAAACTAAAAAATTGAAGGTTTTATAAAAATCAAGGATTTAAACAAAAATACAATAATTAAAGGGTTGAAACATGAATATTCATAAAAAATTAGATTAAGTACTTAAATGATTATGATTGTGGGAAAAAAATTTAAAAACTTGTTAGAAAATAATAGAAATATTAATCTGTAATTTATGGGGTAATAATATTTATTAATTTATATGAATAATTCAAGAAAATGAAAGAAAAATTATTAAACTGAAGATCCAAACTTGATAAAAATCGGGAAAATTTATATAATAATCTTTATATAACTTTATTAGATTTGCAAAATAAATTGCGTGAATTAATTCGTATGTATGACTAAGGGGCTGTTTGGTAGCTTTTTAATGGTTCTATTAAGAGGTTGCATCTGAACCGTTAAAAGGCTGCATCTGAACTGTTAAGAGGCTGGGGTGTTTGTTTCAGAAAAAAGAGGCTCTAAACTGAGCCATTTAGTGCTGAATGTTTTAGATATGAGAACATGTTGAATGAAGTTGAGGACAAAATTACCATCACAAAAAACATCGACCCACAAAAGCTTTCACTCCACTCCTTTCATATACCTCCTCCCCCCACCCCATCGACACTGCAACAACCGAGGTCACAGTTTGCACCGCCGTCGCCGTCGCCGTTGCACCGCCCCCGTCGTTGTGGCCCCATCGTTGTCCGACTGTCGCACCATCGTCGTCGTTGTCGCACCATCGTCGTCGTTGTCGCACCATCGCTGTCGTTATCGCCCCACCTCTGTATGCCTGTTGCACCAGTCACAAGAGCTTACCATATCATGTCGCACCAGTCGCCATATCTCACTTCTATCGCCCCACCCACATCGTCATATGCTCACCACCGCTGCAGCACAGCTGACCGTCGCACCGCCGACCGTCGCACCGCCACAGCCCCTGTCGCAACTCATTAGGGTTTGTTCTTAGGGTTTGGTGGGAAATGTTCCAGGATGACGAATCTGATGGGTTTTCTGTTATTGTTGTTCTTGAATTTGTTGGTTGAGGAATTTTAATGGTTTTTGGGTTGACTTGTATCTATTTGTTTAAAGGGATGATCTTGTTTGCTTGAAAATTTTAATTTGTATTCTTGTTTTCATTTATATAATATGTTAATACTGTTTAGGTTAATTCCTATCTTATTTATAAAAGATGAAAACTTATATGATGAGGGATAAAATAGTCATTTTGTACAGTCATTTGGAGATTAACCAAATAGTAGATTATAATTCAACACTTACTGGTTCAATGCTTTTTAATCATTCAGACCTATTAACCATTCAGCACTTGATAGTTCAGATCTTAATAAATAGCCTCTAAGTTTTGTATTTTAGAACATTTAATAAGTAAAAATTAAAAAATAATAGTAAAACAGTAGGTTAAATCATAAAAAATTTACATAAATTATAATATTTAGAATAGAACAGTGTGTATGAATTTCGAAATTTTTAGACATGTTTAACTATTTCTACCAATTAATATGAAACTTGTAAAAATTCTAGTAAATTTCCTGTTATGAATTATTGATATAAAATTTTACGAGGTAATATAGATTTTAGAATGTTTATGCTGGTAAATTTTGGTGATTTTAGGATAGCAGTAGCTATCAGAATGAACTTTTGACTTAATTAGTGATTTAAATCCTGAAAATTTTAAAGAAATTAGATTTATTCTAACGAATAGTTATTTTATAGGAATTATTTAACATTTGACTGGAAATAAGGTGAGCCCATTTTTATTTATAAGTTTTTGAAAGAAAAAGCATACTATGTGTTTTGTATTTTGATGCTAATATAAATGAGAATTTTGATAAGTTACTGTCATAGATTGCTTTTTGACACAAACATTAATTCGTATAAGGAACCATCAGATATAGATAGCACTACTTAGGAACATGTTTCCTGCACCAACTGGACCCAGTTGAGACTGACGAAGAAGGGTCGTGATATTATATTAGTTGATTTTATGATTTATATTTTGACAGTTATGAATTACTTGATATATAAATAGGTTTGATTGTGAACTTGTTTATGTTGCATCAATTAAGAAACTTATTATTGATTATCAAACCTATGTTCTCACAAACTTAATGTTAACTGTTTGAGTGTGCTTTTTTAGGTTGTCTTCATGTTTTATAACTTAGTTTACACGTTCAACCTGTATAACGGATGGTATGAGTATGTAGGAAAGCTATGTGTATGGATCACTTTGGATTTGATGGATCTCAGCTTGCATGTGGATGTTCACGTCCATTACTAGCTGGGGAATGATATGAAATGATTATGATAAATCTTTTGACTTAGGGTTACAAACACTATGTAAAAGTCTAATAATTAAACAAATTTTGTACGAATATTGTAATCCTAAGTGATATATTTAATGGAAACTTATGTTTAGTTAATTGCTTTGATTGTATGTTATTATAATCAATGCGTTTTGAACCGAGAAGTCACACCCAAGCATTTCATGCTTCCGCCAGAATATGACATGAATACTTGGAAAAAACATCTTGTGTCTTTATTATTACTCAAAGTATCTATTTTTGTTAAGTAAGATAGTTAACTTTGATTTCGCATTTGTCATATGCCGATCACTAGAAAAGTTTTGTTAGTTCATAACCCGATTCAACAATTTGCATAATTGTACCATAGTAAATACTTACAAATTAGAAACCATCAGGATGAGTCGAATGATAAGATTCAATTGAAAACCTACACATGCAAGTAACATACATATTCTTTAATCTTTTTTAAACATTCATAGCTTTCAACGTGTTATTATCTTTTAAACAAAATTACATCATGATAAGGAGGGTTTTTTGTCTTTAATATGAGTATGATACTGCTATATAAAAGTTAAAAAAAACTAACTGGGTGAATCAACACATGGTATTTTTAGTCTGTACAGGGTGTGTTCTAGCTTGTACATGATGTTTTTAATCAGTACATGTTGTTTAAGTCTATACATGATGTTTTTATTTTGTACATGGCGTTTTCTAACTTGTATATGTTGATTTTAGTTTGTACACGTTGTTTTAAGTTAATACATGATGTTTTTATTATGTACATGTGTTTTTAGTCTGCACATTATGGTTTAGTCTGTACATGATGATTTTAGTCTATATACGATGTTTTAGTCTACACATGATTAAGTATGTACATGGTGTTATTAGTTGGTAGATGTTGTTTAAGTATGTATATGATGTTTTTAATCTATACATAATGTTTTAGTTTGTACATGTTGTTTAAGTAAGTGAATGGTGTTTTTGGTCTATGCATTATGTTTTTAGTCTATACATTATGTTTTTAGTCTGTAAATGGTGTTCTAAGTCTGTACATGTGAATTAATGTTAGGATCATACATGTTCAATTTCATTGTAACCCAGTTCAAATTAATAATAATAATAATAATAATAATAATAATAGTAATAGTAATAGTAATAGTAATAGTAATAGTAATATTACTAGTACTAGTAATAATAATAATAATATTATTATTATTGTTGATAATAATATAATACTAGTACTAGTACTACTACTACTACTACTACTACTACTACTACTACTAGTAGTAGTAGTAGTAGTAGTAGTAGCAGTAGTAGCAGTAGTAGCAGTAGTAGCAGTAGTAGCAGTAGTAGCAGTAGTAGCAGTAGCAGTAGTAGCAGTAGTAGCAGTAGTAGCAGTAGTAGCAGTAGTAGCAGTAGTAGCAGTAGTAGCAGTAGTAGCAGTAGTAGCAGTAGTAGCAGTAGTAGCAGTAGTAGCAGTAGTAGCAGTAGTAGCAGTAGTAGCAGTAGTAGCAGTAGTAGCAGTAGTAGTAGTAGCAGTAGCAGCAGCAGCAGTAGTAGTAGTAGTAGTAGTAGTAGTAGTAGTAGTAGTAGTAGTAGTAGTAGTAGTAGTAGTAATAGTAGTAACAGCAGCAGGAGCAGGAGCAGCAGCAGGAGCAGCAGCAGGAGCAGCAGCAGCAGCAGGAACAGCAGCACCAGGAGCAGCAGGAGCAGGAGCAGCAGCAGGAGAAGGAGCAGCAGCAACAGCAGCAGGGGGAGGAGGAACAGGAGCAGCAGGAGCAGCAGGAGGAGCAGGAGCAGCAAGAGGAGCAGCAGGAGTAACAGCAGCAGCAACAACAACAGCAGCAGCAGCAGCATCAGTAGCAGGAGGAGGAGGAGGAGCAGTAGGAGCAGGAGTAGGAGCAGTAGAAGCAGTACGAGCAATAGTAGCAGTAGTAGCAGTAGTAGCAGTAGCAGTAGTAGTAGCAGTAGTAGTAGTAGTAGCAGTAGTAGCAGTAGTAGCAGTAGTAGCAGTAGTAGCAGTAGTAGCAGTAGTAGCTGTAGTAGCTGTAGTAGCAGTAGTAGCAGTAGTAACAGTAGTAGCAGTAGTTGCTGTAACATCTGCCATTTTTTAAATTAAGGACCCGAACCCGTTTTGTTGGTTATATAAATCAAGCACATCATTCAAACTATTTCTTTCATTTTGGTGATTTTAAGACAATAAATGTATTATTTAACTAATTTTGTGAATATTATTGTCAATTTTCATACAATTTATAATAATTTCATAATTTATAAAATGAAATTTTATAAATTTGTGATGTTTATTTGTCATTTATGAGTTTTAATTATAAAATTAAAATAAATAATTAAAATACAAAGTGCATTATTCTTACAAATGTGTAAGGTCTATAAAATTTTTATAAATTTATTTAATGAAATTATAAATAAATAATTTGAATTATTTTAAAACTTGGGTTTTAAAAGTTTGGGGTCAAATTGCAAATTTTGAAACTTAATTAGAAATCTTCTTACAAAAAATGATAATCTTTTGAAACTACAGGGACCAAACCTGTAAATATAATTTAAAACTCAAACCCCCACCCCCGATCCCAGTACACCGGCCAACTTCAAGCCACCCCTCCGGCCGCACTCCGGTGGCCACCCAACACACAAAACCATCGATTTAATCCCAATTAAACCCTCACCTTCGTGTCGCCATCCCGTTTCAAATTTTAGGAGCGTTTCAATTTGAATATCCTTACTTTTATGCTTGTGCAAATGAAACCGAAACATCGAATTAAAGCTTCAACTCGTTTGAAACGAAACCGATCGAATTGAACCTATTTAAGTAAGGGAAAACCTTCTAAGTAACCCTTTAAAGTTTTTTGTAACATCAATTGCTCTTATAACACACACATACTCCATAATCGATCACCATCTCCATCCACGATCTGCAACTTAGTCGATCTCCGGTTTCTGGACATCAAAACCTGGAATTGATAAGGGGCTTTTGGTCTAGTTCGTCATTTGAAGCTACCCACAAGGTTAATTGGATTATCATCGATAATTACACCTCATTCGTACACCTTCGGTCGCGATCTATCCTTCGTGTGTTCTTAACATCATCTCGAATCAAACCGGGTAATTGAACACATCTAAACACTCGTCATTACATGGGGAACAAAAGCCCTGTAAATCTTAACACTTTCAGATTCGAATTGATCTTCAATTTTGTATCAAAATATTCTAGGGTTTATATGGATTGGGGATTTCCTTTCTGTTTGTGGTTTTAAGAATTAAAGGTCGAGTCTTAGCACGGCCACGACCCTTAGTTCACCGGTTAGTCTCTTGCAACACCACCTTGGGGTCCCGGGTTTGAACCCGGGCACCCTCATATAATTTTTTAAGGCTTTTTCAGTCTTAATTTAATTATAGAAAGTTTTTAATAAATATAAAAATAATTTTTGTAAACTTGAAATATTTTTAAAGACATCAAATAATTTTCTGTAATTTTTCCAAATTTAAATAATTAAATATCTGTTTAATAAATATTTTAACAAAGGTTATTCTTGTATTTTAAATAATAATATATAAATTATTATTGGTCCAAATGTTACTTTTAAATTATAATCATTTAAATCATGACTATTTCAAATATTTATATTTAAACTTTATTAAATAATATAAATGGTTTAATTTCATTTTCTCTATATTAAAATACATAAATGGTATATTTCTTTATTACATTAATTAACGTACTTACAAAAAATCCCCAAATTCCACTTAAAACCCTAGTCCTCGTTAAATCATTAAACATATCATTGGACTTAAATATGTAAATATATATATGATTAGGTATCTTGTGAAGGATTTCATTGGAACGTCGATTATTATTCTTATTAATCATCATATATATACTTTCGTCATGTGAGTTTTCCAAGTGCGTATTTCTATACCCCTTTTTATATTTTCACACTTTGGGGTGAAACATGTTACATTATAAACATTGCACTTGTAAACACGTTTGATTATTGTAAACTTATGGCATTTCACCTGTATGTTGTGGTTAGTTGACCTTTGTAGTTACCATGTAATCTCGAATATATGTACAATCATTAACTATTGCTAACCTGGTGACGTTATAGATCTATGGTCCTGACAAGCCTGCTTGGTTAATCCAAGTACACTTAGGTAATCGTATATACTTGTAAACGTTTGAGACTTGTAAAAATCTGTCATGGTTTGATTGTGCATTCTGTCTTACATCCCTAGTTACTTTGTTCTCTAACTTACAACATGAATTACCATCTTTTATATACTTATGTATTCAAAACTATGAAAATCTCACCAACATTATTATTGACCTTTTATTTTTAACATGTTTCAGGAAATACTCAAGTATGATTACTACTTTGAAGCTTATCACATCTAGGATTGGACCTAGAGAACTAAAAGGATGAACTTGTCACATTTAACTTTTATATCATGATGTTATTTTTGTTTGAGACCTATGTTTGTAATGTTACCTTTGAAACTTATGAATAATATATTTGGATTTAATAATAGCGTTATGTGGCTATGAACGATCTTAACTCTCACATCTCGACGTTTCCACCGTCAAGGTTGGGGTGTGACAGATTGGTATCAGAGCCCATAACTATACGCATTTAGGTTATTAGAAATGGTGACCTAGACTATAGCTTATGCATGAACCTTGTAGAATAATAATTGTATTCTCGTAAGTATATATATGGTTTGCATGCTACATAATGCTATGCCTTCTTATGTGCAACTTGTTGCCTTAGCATAGGATTGCCTTGTAAATGTTTAAACATTGTTACTTGTCTCCCCTTGACTTATCTTTGACTCTTTGATTCTCCCCGACGAATGAAACTTTCTAAACTTATTCTCGATGACGTGTGGAATCTACACTATTTATCGTGGGTTTAATTCCTTAGACTCTACGTCTAATCTATGAAAATCTCATCAAGGTTTTGATTTCATGAACCTAAGAAATTTGTGTGACCATAGACACATGTATTCTGGATTTCCTGGAAAAAGACCTTCGGGTTAAGGCAAGCATATCGTATAAATCTCATTGCGAGACCAGTTATGCTTACCTGGGGATTTCTGGGATGAGTGATAAACTATGGTCAACATACATAAGTTTCTAAGGCAAATGGGTCAATTTACCTTGACGTGTCAACGTTTCCAAATGGTAATGCGTTACTAAATGTAACCATCCGGTTTATATTTAAAATATCAAAAATCCTTGATTCCTTGGACTGGTTTATCATCAAAACTCTAATATCTTCTCATTCCTATCTTACAGAATGTTTCCGTTTATATTGAACTCGTTTTACTCCTCAAATCTTACGTTTAAATATCGTTATACGTTGTGCGCCTTATGTAACTATCTTTATACCTTGACCAACGTGTACATGGATCTTAATATATCCAAAGATATTGGTCGTCTAAACCAAATGGTTTTCAAACCTTAAAATTATTACGTAGGGTTTTCAAATGTTCTTAAAGTATGTCCCATAACTGAAATCATGCAATGCCGAAAGGTGGAATATTGTATCCCGGGATACCCTGTCTAGGCAAGGTATACACATAAATCTAATTCAACCAATGAATCCGTTTACTGACTTGGAACTCATGAGATGGGTGTTCGCTTATAGGTACGCGTGTCTTCCGTAAAGTTGTGGTTGACGTAACACTTTAAGAAGCCAACGCATTTCCCTTTTATTTCGAATCGAACGTTTACATCTCATTGTTGTGTTGAATCATTTCCGTCATTGATCTTGTTTTCCTGACTTAAACCATTCAAGATTTGAGCACCTATCACGATTGACTCTTTTATCCCGAACTTCAACCTTAATCCTAGCAAGCATGATTTTCTGTTCTTGTTATGACGATGTAATCTGAAGTTTCTGAATTTCTAGCCGATAATCTCTTCGTTTGCTAAGTCAAGCTTTGTAAAATCTTCTAACCGTTTTGCATCGTAGGCAATGCAAGAGTCCGCAAGTCAACTTATGACTAAGGACACTCGTATCTCCTAAATGATTCTATCTCATCAAAACAGGGGTGACTCCCTTACTTTGGTGATGATTTTCCATTCATCATTATTGTTCTTATGAAATTGCATCATCAAGACAGGAGTGAATTCCTTACCTTGATGACCATTTCTTCTTCTTGTTCTTGTGAAATTCGTATTTCACCAATGGAAGTCCTTCTTAAAATAGGAGTGAATTTCGCACATCACTGATGTTTTTCAACTTTTCTATTGTGTGTTTTATGAAAATCTCGTTCTCTGAATCGGGGTGATTCCCTTAATTAAGGACAGATTTCAATCAGTTTTCTTTGGAACTCGTATTTCACGAGTGAAATGACATTACCAAAATATGATTAAATCCCGTACTTTGGGTGACAAATGTCAGTTCTCGATTGTTTTCCTGTTATCATGAAATTCAATCATCAAGATAGGCGTGAAATCCATACCTTGATGATAATTTTACCTGTTTAAAATTTTATGGATGGTATTTTTCTCAATTGAAATGACCTCATCAAAGTAGGAGTGAATTCTGTACTTTGATTAAGCCTTTCATTTTGCTATATATTGTTTTTATAAAATTTCACCGTTAAGATAGGAGTTATCCTTACCTTAATGGTAAGTTACCTCGTTTTATTCATGTGGATCCTTAACAATGAGTTAGGATTAAACTCTCGCTTGGTAGTTAAGAGTCATACTTTGGGAAATACACCACCAAGCTAGAAGTGATGATGTAAGGCCCTGATCCTAGAAAACCTCATAGTTGGTCATTCACAGTAAAAACATAGATTTAAAACATTTACTTATATATGTATATATATATATATATATATATATATATATATATATATATATATTGCAGCGGAAAGATGTAGTAATTTCAATTCATTACAACGCAGTTAAATTAAAATATAATCATCGTCTTTAACTATCAAAAACTCTTTAAAGTCCTCTTAAATTCTTCTCCATCAGGGATGCCAGTCTTTAGATGCTAAGAAGCTTCCGATCCATGCTCCCATCCCTTAAGCCCTAACGCTCACCTGTCAACTGATATGCATACAAAAGTCAGCTTCGCTGAGTGAATTCTAGGTTTACTTTGTTAAATAAGTTTTGTAAGAGGTATTAGCTTTAACAGTTGAAAATAATCATCATCTATCAGAACATTAATACACACGGGCTATCACTTTATCGGTAATTTACCATTACTTGTTAATTATTACTCTTCTTTATCCGTCAATTCCCAGTCACTATCGGTGCCTATGATAAACACAGGACTTTACCGACACACCAATTTAGGCCTTACTGTCGTACCCAAACAGGCCATTATTGTCATGCCAATTCATGGCCTTACTGATCTGCCTGTTCGAGCATTTACTTTATCAGGGTGAGGGCACAACAGATGCAACCCTCCTTTATCAATTGCTTGCAAGGCTTTACTTTCTCAAGGTACACGTTATGGGCCCAATAACAGTTCTTTAAGTTTCACTTATATCTTTAGTTTTCGCATGCACTTAACACATAATAAGAAGCAAACTCTTAGTCTAAGCATTTACATTTCATCAACCATGAGAGATAAACCAGATAACCGACCCTCCACAGGACAGCGGGGGTTCGGGGGCGGCAGCCCCTGATAGCGGGGTTCTAGGGGCGGCAGCCCCTAGTGGGGGTCCAAGGGGCGGCAGCCCCTAGTGGGGGTCCAAGGGGCAACGCCCCTGGCTGGGGCTGGCCTACCAGGTCAGCGCGCCCGAAAATTATTTTGAACTATTTAAATGGTATATTTTACTTTAGAAAATTGTATTTTCTTGATAAAAGATCTTAAAAATCGTCATCATAAAAGTATGTATTTTAGTATGTATATCACCCTAAAACAATGAAAACGGGTAAAAGAGGGGTCTAGAACTCACCTGAACTTAGCAAAATAGCTTCAATTTAAGTTACTTAAGCTATAGTCCGAATACACGAGCTGCATGGAAGTTAATACACAAAAACGTAATTTTCTTCACAATTTCGCTGGCAGTTTCGCTGCCAGTTTCGCTGCCAGTTTCGCTGGCAGTTTTGCTACCAGTTTCGCTGGGCAGCACTTCTGCCAGTTTCGCTGGACAGATTCGCTGCCATGAGCACCCAACTTTCGTCGGAATTTCCTAGTTTCGCAATGTCTATAGGTCAACCTGGGCACTGGCGAAATTACCAACGAAACTGTAGTTTCGCACCAGCGAAACTGTAGTTTCGCTGGAACTCTCTTAATTTCGCTGGATGAGTGCACAGTTTCGCTGGATGAGTGCACAGTTTCGCTGATCGGGGGCACAGTTTCGCTGGATGCATAAAAATGATGAACCAACCCGTTTTTAACCCAAAATCTTAACTTTTTACGTTCAAATCCTTGGTTTACCATCCATGAAACCATTTCTAACCTTTTTACACGTTTTCATACGTAAAAATTTGACCTTTATGTGTTTCTTTAAAACTTTTCAAAACCCAAAACCCTAGAATCCGGGTTTGATCTACAGAAGGATTTAGAGGTCGATTCTTACCTGGATTTGTTTCTCCTTTCTTATGGTTTGATGCTCCAACACCCAGATCTTCAATCTTTTAACCTTTGAAGCTCCAAATCTTGAGTTTTCTTCACTTTCTCTCTCTACTATCTCTCTCTACGAATTTTGGGGGCTAGGGTTGCAAATGCTGGAATGGAGGCTGCTCATGCATGTTTAAGGGCTGATTAAGGGCCCTTAAACCCATCAAAACATAGCCCATTAAGGTTAATTTAGTCCATAGCCCACTAATTTACCTTTCTTTCTTAAATTAACTCTTAAAAGCCCATTATTATTAAATGGCTTGCTTCGGGAAATTTCGGGGCGTTACAGATGACCACACCTTGGCGACTATTCTCATCCCTTGATCTCAAACCTACCAAGTTTATTAAGACTTCAATTGACAAGAAACATATAATAACTTGAAGGGTGAACACCGTTATCTGATTTATCGACGATAGTGTTCCAGCTAGTCAAGCTAAAGCATGATTCCTGAACCCAAAAGAGGTCTTTGTCACCTTAGGGTAACCCTAGTTCCAAGTCTGGAACATTTAAATTTTAAATCAATTTCTCTTCTCACGCTGTTATGTTTTAATTTGTCGTTTGATCTAGCTTTATGGAACCTTTTATTGCTGCTTATCAATTTTACTTCAGGTTATCATCAACACCTAATTGCACGATGATAACACTCCTAAAACAATCCTTCGTACAAGATAAAGTTATTATAAATTTGTGTCATACCTCGCTGGTTATTCCAATATGCGGCTGTGTTTATGGGTTTGATGAACCGCGTGCGCAAGCTGTACTTGAAAATTTATTTATGACTGTCTTGATTTGCAATATCCTGAATTATTCAAATTTTAATCCAATCACGAACACCATCTTCGTTGATCAATGCAGTTCCTATTATTGTGTCATTTCTTGGGCCATCTTTGAACTCCTCATCTTGAAAATCTCTAAATCCCTATCATGATTGTGACTTACGGGACTTGTTATTACCTTCATCCCAATGCGGATATAAAGGTTCTTGAATTTTTGTAATTAGTATTCATGGTTTGACATAAAGGAAAAGAGGACATAGTTTGTTATATGTTCAAGTGCTTTACCTGCTCAAAAATCAAAGTCAAAAATCAGCATTTCTTTGAGTCCTTGTTAAACTTGACGTTTCTGTGTGTAAAAGAAAACGTTCATCGATAAAGTTATCACCAATTTTCCTCTTAAAGTCTAATATACCTCAGGAACTTATCATCGTTTTCCAACATTTCATGTGTTAAATCTCAAAGAGTTAGTTTGTCAATGATAACTTTCGCATTTCACTGGAAGAGTCCGAATTTGCATGCATCGTGTCAAAAACTCTGTGAAGTTCCATAAGTGAAACATCACACTCATAATCAAACGCCAATCACTGTCCGTTCATACACTTATCTTTCATCATAAGTTCCCTCTGAAATTAAATTTCGGGACGAAATTTCTTCAAGTAGAGAAGACTGTAACATCTGTCATTTTTTAAAATAAGGACCCAAACCCGTTTTGTTGGTTATATAAATCAAGCACATCATTCAAACTATTTCTTTCATTTTGGTGATTTTAAGACAATAAATGTATTATTTAACTAATTTTGTGAATATTATTATCAATTTTCATACAATTTATAATAATTTCATAATTTATAAAATGAAATTTTATAAATTTATGATGTTTATTTGTCATTTATGAGTTTTAATTATAAAATTAAAATAAATAATTAAAATACAAAGTGCACTATTCTTACAAATGTGTAAGGTCAATAAATTTTTTATAAATTTACTTAATGAAATTATAAATAAATAATTTAAATTATTTTAAAACTTGGGTTTTAAAAGTTTGGGGTCAAATTGCAAATTTTGAAACTTAATTAGAAATCTTCTTACATAAAATGATAATCTTTTGAAACTACAGGGGCCAAACCTGTAAATATAATTTAAAACCCAAACCCCCACCCCCGATCCCTGTACACCGGCGAACTTCCGGCCACCCCTCCGGCCGCACTCCGGTGGCCACCCAACACACAAAACCATCGATTTAATCCTAATTAAACCCCCACTTTCGTGTCGCCAACCCGTTTCAAACTCGAGAACCATTTCAATTTGAATATCCTTACTGTTATGCTTGTGCAAATGAAACCGAAACATCGAATTAAAGCTCTAACACGTTTGAAACGAAACTGATCGAATTGAACCTATTTAAGCAAGGGAAAACCTTCTAATTAACCTTTTAAAGTTTTCTGTAACATCAATTGCACTTATAACACACACATACTCCATAATCGATCGCCATCTCCATCCACGATCTGCAACTTAGTCGATCTCCGGTTTCTGGACATCAAGACCTGGAATTGATAAGGGGCTTTTGGTCTAGTTCGTCATTTAAAGCTACCCACAAGGTTAATTGGATTATCATCGTTAATTACACCTCATTCGTACACCTTCGGTCGCGATCTATCCTTCGTGTGTTCTTAACATCATCTTGAATCAAACCGTGTAATTGAACACATCTAAACACTCGTCATTACATGGGGAACAAAAGCCCTATAAATCTTAACACTTTTAGATTCGAATTGATCTTCAATTTTGTATCAAAATATTCTAGGGTTTATGTGGATTGGGGATTTCCTTTCTGTTTGTGGTTTTAAGAATTAAAGGCCGAGTCTTAGCACGGCCATGACCTTTAATTCACTGGTTAGTCTCTTGCAACACCACCTTGAGGTCCCGGGTTCGAACCCGGGCACCCTCATATAATTTTTTAAGGCTTTTTCGGCCATAATTTAATTACAGAAAATTTTTAATAAATATAAAAATAGTTTTTGTAAACTTCAAATATTTTTAAAGACATCAAATAATTTTCTATAATTTTTCCAAATTTAAATAATTAAATATCTGTTTAATAAAATATTTTAACAAAGGTTATTCTTGGATTTTAAATAATAATATATAAATTATTATTGGTCCAAATGTTACTTTTAAATTATAATCGTTTAAATCATGACTATTTCAAATGTTTATAGTTAAACCTTATTAAATAATATAAATGGTTTAATTTCATTTTCTCTATATTAAAATACATAAATGGTATATTTCTTTATTACATTATTTAACGTACATACAAAAAAAATCCTCAAATTCCACTTAAAACCCTAGTCCTCGTTAAATCATTAAACACATCATTGGACTTAAATCTGTAAATATATATATGATTAGGTACCTTGTGAAGGATTTCGTTGGAACATCGATTATTATTCTTATTAATCATCATATATATACTTATTCGTCATGTGAGTTTTCCAAGTGAGTATTTCTATACCCCTTTTTATATTTTCACACTTTGGGGTGAAACATGTTACATTATAAACATTGCACTTGTAAATACATTTGATTCTTGTAAACTTATGGCATTTCACCTGTATGTTGTGGTTAGTTGACTTTTGTAGCTACCATGTAATGTCGAATATATGTATAATCATTACCTATTACTATCCTGACGACGTCATAGATACATGGGCCTGACAAGCCTGCTTGGTTAATCCAAGTACACTTAGCTAATCGTATATACTTGTAAACGTTTGAGACTTGTAAAAATCTGTCAAGGTTTGATTGTGCATTATGTCTTACATCCCTAGTTACTTTGTTCTCTAACTTACAACATGAATTGCCATCTTTTATATACCTATGTATTGAAAACTATAGAAATCTCACCAAGATTATTGTTGACCTTTTATTTTTAACATGTTTCAGAAAATACTCAAGTATGATTACTACTTTGAAGCTTATCACATCTAGGATTGGACCTAGACAACTAAAAGGATGAACTTGTCATATTTAACTTTTATATCATGATGTTATCTTTGTTTGAGACCTATGTTTGTAATGTTACCTTTGAAACTTATGAATAATATATTTGGATTTAATAATAGCGTTATGTGGCTGTGAACAATCTTAACTCTCACATCTCGATGTCGCCTTCAAAGTTGGGGTGTGACAGTTGCAGTAGTAGCAATAGTAGCAGCAGTAGTAGTAGTAGCAGTAGTAGCAGTAGTAGCAGTAGTAGTAGTAGCAGTAGTAGCAGTAGTACCTGTAGTAGCTGTAGTAACAGTAGTAGCAGTAGTAGCAGTAGTAGCAGTAGTAGCAGTAGTAGCTGTATTAGTAGTAGCAATAGTAACAGTAGTAGAAGTAGTAGCAGTAGTAGCAGTAGTAGCTGTAGTAGCAATAGTAGCAGTAGTAGCAGTAGTAATAATAATAATAATAATAATTGTAATAGTAATAATAATAAGAGTAATAATAATAATAGTAATAATTAATAATAATAACTATAATAATAATAATAGTAATAATTAATAATAATAACTATAATAATAATAATAATAATAATAATAATAATAATAATAATAATAATATTTTTATTATTATTATTATTATTATTACTATTATTATTATTAGTATTACTACTATTACCGTCACCGTCACCGTCACCGTCACCGTCACCGTCACCGTCACCTCACCGTCACCGTCACCGTCACCTCACCGTCACCGTCACCGTCACCGTCATTATTATTATTATTATTGTCCCACTAAAAAAACACTATAAAATACCTAGTTAATAAATACCATAAAATTGCTTGATTTGGAAAAACTATATAACATCTAGTTTCATGAACACTTGTAAAAACACACAATTCCCAGTTTTATGAACACTTGGTTCATCCCGATTATTTTTTTAAAATAACAAAATCATACTTGTTAGAAAAATAATAATATTTGATTTTACGGTGAATTTTATAAAAAAATAATAATAACGTATATAAGATTATGATGTAATTCGTATGTGCATGCTTCTTGCTTTATTTATTTTATTTTATTTTATTTTATTTTATTTTATTTTATTTTTTTTTATTTTTTTATTTTTATTTTTTTTGGGACTTCTATGCCTTTTAGCATCTTTTACTGTATGTCTTCTCTTATGACTTCCTAATTTTTTAAGTTTTCCCTTTGTAGAATATCTATTCCTATTGTTGAATATCTACGTAACATAAAATATTATCATATTTAATTTTGTATGTATTGATATATCATATGCAGCCATCATATATTTGACTAAAAAATAATGTGTGTATAGACTTGTGATACGTCTTCTTATGTTTCTAATTTAATTATAGTATTTTTATTTTAAAAATAGGTGGTTTTAACCTTAATTACAAGAGTTTAGTCAAAAGAAGGTGGAAGGAAACCTTTTTACATATGTATGAGCTTTACTTCTTTGAAAACCGTTATCTAATAACAAACCTTTTGATCTTGAAATAGCACTTGATTTTAAAAGTTATTTTCACACCTTGATTGTGAATAAAGATTGTCAAAACTTTAATAGTGAAGTCTTTACCTCATTAGTCACAAGTATTGAAATGGAATGGTTTAGTGAACACCTCACTTTCTCATAGTCTTCACCCTTATCCTTGTATATGCTTCTTTATGATGTCCATTTCTTTAATTACTGGTACATGGGGACATTGTACTATTAGAAAAACTTCTTATATTCTTCAAAAGTGCCTACATCATGAAACAAACCTTTTGTACAAGTATAGATCATTATTTTTACTTTCCTTTAATGAACTTTGAATACTTTTCACAAATAAATCACTATTACCAATGATATTTCTCAAGACACAACTTGGTGATTTAGGATAAGTATTCACATAGTATTTTTCAAGATAAAAGGCTGTAGTGAATAAGCATAGGTGTTGAGTTTAGGTTCTCACTAGAAACCATGAATTAAAATCAAACTGTTGTATTTTTTGTGAAAATAAATTTGGCTAAAAAAAGTCATCCAACTTGCTATGATACCTATTGATAAAACCTAAGGGGTTTGATTATGTTATTTCAAAAATGATATCTACTTTAAACTACTTTCATGTTTTCTTGTAAACAGTATGAGATTTGCTAGTATATAAACAGAAAAAGTCACAAACACTACACGTATAGTGGTTACGATAGTTGTTAACAGATCCGTCATACGTTCACTCATCTATAGTCAACCGTGTGTCAATTTGAATTATTTCTTAATTAATTGGGTTTAGTTAAACAAACAGGAACAAAGTTTGTTTTACTAAGCATATTTGCTTACACTAAAAAAAACTGCTTTTGTCTCTTTTCTATTTTAGTTGATCTCTTTTTAGTTAGTGCAGCTTCACTTTCTTTGACCAAGTTTCAATGACTAAGTTTCAATTTGAATTATTTCTCTTCAAGGAAAAATAAGTCCACCAAATTTGGGCAAAATAATTGATAATGTTTATAAGAACTTTTGACTTGTTTTATAAAAAGTTTAATTTTTTTAACTTATTTTATAAACATTTTGGTTTATATAAAATGTTTAAAGTCTTAAATTTACCATATGAACATTTCTTTCTCAAGATTTTATTTAAGCTCGTAAGAGTATCTCATCATCTCATCTCATTCTCCCTTCCCATCCATATCCCTATATATAATAAAAATCATCAAAATATTCATTTCATTTGATTCTCCATCTATATACACATCCCTATAATTTTAAAAGAAAACAGTCTCATCCCTTATACATAGAGGTTCATTATTCATCTATCATATCTTTTTTAATATATTTTATTAATCGATGTAAGTACGTGAAAGGGAGAGAAATAATAGTAAAGAAGAATAAATAAATATTATTCAACTAAGATAGGTGAATGATATGAAGAATGGGATGTGAGAGGTTTTACAAAAAGATAGATAAATTTAAAAAGGTGTATTTTTGAAATTATAAGGATGAGGTGGTGAATGAGATGTGAATGCTCTAAGATTTTGTTTTATAAACAATTTCTTTTTATAAAACTTTGTTCAAATCTTTTATGAAGTTTTTAAGTGATCTATATGTCGTGTACAATCTTAATTTGTAATCTTCTACAATAACTTATCGTTCTTGATCTAAGATTGATTTTGGTTTGTGAATTTTTAAGAGTTTTTATTTCTCACACGGACGATATCACGGTCAAATCATGTATCGATTGTAGGGCTTTTGTTGCTTTGAATCTTTAGTCATTTGCATCACACCAGGCACAATCAATCCATTAATAGATTGTGACATCGATCATGATGCTTGTTATTGGATGTTTTAGTTAGATCCTCATCTTGGTAAGGTTGATCCATGATCAATCCGTGATCCTTTTGTTTGATATTTCTTGTTCTTCTTCGTATTATTTGTGACATTTTTTTTTGCATATGACATCAAGTGAAAAATTATGAACATATTATTATTTGTAAGTAACATCTTATATCACATCTTTATCATCATGAAATATGATACATTTATATGTAATTATGACCATCTTATACTAACCAATGTGGGCTTAAGATTGGGTTTTAGACAATAGGCATCTCAAAATGTAACTTTATACAACAAAATTTCATGAACTGGTATACCCAATACCTGCAAACTTGATGATCATTGAGTAATGGGCACCTAAGGGAGGAGAGGCGCAGCCCTGAAGTACCCTGGACTACCATGTAATCCAAAAATCACACACTGGCACATCACAAGTACCTTGAAATACCCTGAAACATTCAAATAGTTGGAAACGCAACCCTAGACTACCTTAAAACTTTTATTTTCATATTAAATAATTCAAAAGAAAATTAATTTTCATAACAATTAAAAATTTACACTAATTAAAATAATAAAAACAAACAAACAAATAACAATAATAAAATCCTAAAAAACTAACAATTAAAAAATACACTAATTCAAATAATAAACGTTTTGTATTCTACCTCGTGATTTTCGCTACCACCAACCCTTGATTTTAAGAAACCATAAAAATGTGTTTGTTTGAGCGTATATGTGTTTATGTATGCATGTGTACATATATATATGGTAGAAAAATAAATTTTTATTTTTAAATATCCACCCAATTAAGCTACCCTCACTTGGCAACTAGTACCCTGGACAAACTACCCTGGAGGTACTCTAAGAGGGCGGCGGCGGTGTACCCGCTAGGATACCTCCCTACCCAATGCTATACCCGAGAACGCCCCTTCCTCCCTAACAACAAGAGACAAGGTTTTATAATCTGGTATAGGAATTGGAATATTAAAACTCTGTCTCATACCCGACACATGATCGTCCCTTCTCACAGTGACGGAGCTTGAGTTCTTTTTTTGTTGGGGCCACTTTTTTCATCGCTCTTATGTTTACCAATTCGACATAAGAAGGTTTCAGGTTGAGTCATAAGTATTTGATTGAGTAAACTTGTGTGTTGTATAATGAAGTTTTCAGATGTGTAAAATAAAAGACTACCAGACTGTCATTATTTATAAAGATCAATAATCATGTGGATAATTGTGATTTGTGACGTAAACTTGCAATAACCAGTTTAGTGTGTTTGCCAACACTAATTTGATTTTCTAACTGAGTTTTCTATCAATCAAAATCAAAAACAGAAAAATAAGGGTTTAAACAAGAACAAAAGGGTTTAATTGGTGTACCAACAAAAATTCAGTCAAAACATGAGCAGAATCCTCTTTGATGTCTCATTCACAGTTTGATTCATATGTATATTAACACAATCTTATATATTTGAAACAAGATAGTCTTACTACACATGTGAATTGACCTACAAATTAACAAAATCCTAATTCCACATGTGATTGAACTTAGTGAGTTAAGTAGTCAAGAGATTCAACGCAATCGAAGATTAATTATGCATAACTGATTTTAATTATGAATAAAACCTAAACCACCTAAAGTTACTTGATTCAAATTCGTGAGATGAAACTACTTTGAATATCCATTGCTAGTAATTTTAGATGGGTGATTTCAATAGTAAAAGATTTTTAATGTTGATTTTAAGTACTATTTTCTCTTGTGGTATGTATGTTTTGATGACATCTCGAAAAATCATATATAAGAGCATTCACAATGAGTTTCTTATTTTTATAATTATGTTAAAAATTATTATTTTTAATTAAATAATATTTTTATATATTATATATACATATTAATCTCTTATGTCGGTGGCTACAGTGCCACCGACCTCCACACCACCAACAAAACCCTACCCACTGGTACCCTCACCAGTGCTCACCATCATCCCCTCACACACACGCGCGCACCTCCGGCAACGATATCAACGTCATCAACCGCACCCCTTTCTCTGCAGCGGCAGCCCACCGACGATCGCCACTGGTATCCCCGGCGACCCCTGCATCGGAATCTAGCCACCGACCTCCACACCACCAACAAAACCCTACCCACTGGTACCCTCACCAGAGCTCACCATCATCCCCTCACACACACGCGCGCACCTCCGGCAACGATATCAACGCCATCAACTGCACCCCTTTCTTTGCAGCGGCAGCCCACTGACGATCGCCACTGGTATCCCCGGCGACCCCTGCATCGGAACCTAGCCACCGACCTCCACACCACTAACAAAACCCTACCCGCTGGTACCCTCACCAGAGCTCACCATCATCCCCTCACACACACACGCGCACCTCCGGCAACGATATCAACGTCATCAACCGCACCCCTTTCTCTGCAGCGGCAGCCCACCAACGATTGCCACTGGTGTCACACCCCAACCGATGGCGGAAACATCGGGGCGCGAGAAGTGATAGATTGTTCAAAGACATCATAGAACTAAAGTGACAATAAGTTAAGATTAAATTTCATTTTCATTAATCAACGTAGCATTACAATGTTTCAAATAAACATACAATAATTTGGAGAAATACAAGTCTAAAACAAACATAACAAAATGATAGATTTGGTGTGTTTCTAGGTCCACCTAATTGAATTTCTTGATAAAGCTTCAAGCATTTCCTACAACATGTATAAAATATTGGTCAACATATGAATATGTTGGTGAGCATACAAATTTGTATACATAGCATAATAGTGAATAAATCTCAATTCAACATGAGTAAAGTATACTAAAGTTTGTACATTGCTAGCATGCAAAGCCATAATCAAACCAAAGTGTCCACTAGCGTAATCCTAGCATCAAAAGTGAGCAAGACCGTAAAGATTGATAACTTAACATAAACCCATCATAATAGGGCGGATGTGCTAGTCCTATAGCGCTATACATGTTAAGGGAGGTTTAGGTTACTTGCAAGATAATGTATTCTAGAATGTGTTCACAAATAGTATAACAAGTAAGCATGTTTGTATGAATTGAGTTTTAGAATAAGTTAGATTGAATGTATGCTTGAGTGTATTTGATAAATGGTATATGTTGCAACCCAAATAGTGTTAAAATAAAAGGGGTGAAGTATGACTCACGGTTTCGATAGGAAAAGTTCCGAGTCGTGAGTAGATGGATTTGGGAGGATTAGACACCGGTTAACCTAACAAGGAAAACGGGTTTGTCTTAGACTCGGATTTGAGTACTTGTACGTATGTATATAGAATCATAGAAGTCATGTATCGCCAATGGCGGACCAAAACACAATTCACCAACTAGTGTTGGAGATTCGGATGGTAAAGTTAGTACGTTAGTGTACCCTCCTCGAAGGAGGTCATGAGATACGAAGGTAGGGTAATAATCCACAAACCTTTGTAAATACTTACATAATAGTTTAAATGTTTAAAATATAGATATACTACATATAATATCTCAAGTAATCCGGGTGAGTTGTGGTGGGAAAGCCCTACTTGAAGAACCAAAGTTCTTCAAGATTGCCATTTGAACCTTAACATAAGCTTTTCAACATGGTAAAGTTGAATACTTAGTTTGGTTTATCACACTTGTTGTTATGTTAGATTACTTGAGTAATAAAAAGATATAAAGTTAAGTTCAAAACTCATTCATTTCTGGATTTTTACCTTAACTCAAGTCATCCAACAATGAGGTTTGTTGGAGACAAGGTTTGGTTCAAGGAAAATCTAAGTTTGAACAAGCTAAACCCAAGAGTAACAATTTCATAAAGTTTAGCCACTTGGGAACCCATTTTAGGTGCCTCCCCCCTTAGTGTTTACCATTGTAAACCTAGAGGATAGTCCATGGGTTTGTTCCAAGTGGTTTAGTATGTTTTAAAATAAGATTAAAGCTTGTTAAAAGATTAAAAACATCAAGGACAAAAACAAAATAAAAATTCAGCCTTGTAAAACTAGCTTTTGGACCTCATTATAGATGGCTTCCACTCAATGTTGCCAAGGCAAAGTCATTGGGGATAGTCCTAGAGGCGTTGTATCCATAAAGCTAGATGCAAGGTTTAAGAGTTAGAAGCAAGAAAAATGGGTTAGAATGGTGTTCTAACCTTGAAGGTTTTGTGCAGAATTTTTGTGAAGAAGAAGAGAACTTTGAGAGAATTTGATAGTGTTTTGGTGGGATGTGAAGTGTAAAAGTGTTTTGTGGGGGTGGAGGTTAGTTTATAAAGGGAAGGAGTTGGATTTAATGGGCTTTAATTAGGTTAAAAAAAAGGGAAAATGGCCTTAAACCCGAGTGGGTTTCGGTTTGACTAGTCAACAAAACCATCAAACTTGTTTTCGCGATTCCCGCTTCGTTATAACTCCGTTTCGTACGCGGTTTTTTTCTACGTTCATCATTTTCAGAGTAATTTCATATGGATAAAAGTAATTTAACATTCATGGTACTGAGAATTGGGTTTGGTGCATTGATCTTGATACGGTTCGAGAGTTACGATCACAAACTTGTGTTTGTGTTGAGCTTGGACCATTGGACTTGGTTTCGGGCTTTTCTTTTGGGTTATTTTACGTGTTTTAAGAACCTTAATTATATTTTAAAGATTTGGGCTTATTTACAAGTTGGTTGGGTTCGCTCATGAACACCCGGTTATGTATGATTCTGACTGAATTTATATTTACGGCGTGTCGTAAGTATATTTGAATGCATATAATGTTTCTTTTAAGCATGTGTAACATATAAGTATATAGAATAACTTTTAATAATACTTCCATTGATCAAGACTCAAGAGTACAAGGGTATGAATTGATGAATTACAAAGTACAAGGACTAAAAATGAAACAACAAAAAGTACGGGCGTTACAGTCTCCCCTACTTTAGAAAATTTCGTCCCGAAATTTCACTAAGAAGTAGATTCTGAATAAAAAAGGTGCGGGTACTTGGCTTTCATTTGGTCTCCCCGTTCCCAAGTAAATTCAGCACCACGCTTTGCTTCCCAACGTACTTTGACTATAGGAATACGACTACGCTTAAGTTGTTTGATTTCACGGTCCATGATTTCTACGGGTTTCTCAACGAAGTGCATGGTCTCATCAATACGAATCTCATTAATTGGGACATGAAGACTTTCATCAGCTAGACATCGTTTAAGATTTGAGACATGAAATGTTGGATGGATATTGCTAAGCTCTTGCGGTAGGTCAAGTCGATAAGCCACTTTACCCACTCTTTCAAGGATTTTGAAAGGACCTACGTATCGGGGTGTAAGCTTTCCTTTCTTCCCAAAATGCACTACTCCCTTCCAAGGAGATACTTTAAGGAGTACGAGATCACCGACTTCAAATTCCATGGGTTTATGTTTTTTGTTAGCATAATCCTTCTGACGGTGTCTTGCTTTGATCATGTTATCACGGATTTGCAAGACCTTATCCGTCGTCTCTTGAATGAGTTCGGGTCCAGTGATTTGTGCCTCACCAATCTCATGCCAACAAATGGGTGATCGACACTTTCGTCCATAAAAAGCTTCAAATGGTGCCATTTTGATACTCGAGTGATAACTGTTATTGTATGAAAATTCGGCCAATGGCAAATGTACATCCCAATTTCCACCAAAATCAATGTCACACGATCGAAGCATATCTTCGAGGGTTTGGATAGTACGTTCGGATTGACCATCCGTTTGAGGATGAAAAGCCGTACTAAGATTGAGTTGAGTTCCTAAAGCCGATTGAAAAGATCGCCATAGGCGGGAAGTGAAACGACCATCTCGGCCGGAAATGATGTCTAGAGGAATACCATGACGGCTGACGATTTCTGCAGTATAGATACGAGCTAGTTTCTCAACAGAGTAATCTTCACGAATTGGGAGAAAGTTGGCAGCTTTGGTCAATCGGTCAATGATCACCCAAATACTATCATGCCCGGAAGATGTTCGTGGGAGTTTGGTGATGAAATCCATGGCAATACTTTCCCATTTCCACACCGGAATTTCTGGTTGTTCAAGTAATCCAGAAGGACGTTGATGTTTGGCTTTAACTTTTGAACAAGTGAGACACTTAGACACAAAGAGAGCGATATCCTTCTTCATACCCGGCCACCAATAAGTACGACGAATATCTTGATACATCTTGTCGGCACCGGGATGAATGGAATATCGTGACTTATGTGCTTCATTCATTACAAGAGTACGAAAGTTGTCATGGTTTGGAATCCAAATACGATCGAGGTAATGGAGAATTCCATTAGATTTAGATTCAAGTTGGTCTTCAACACCACATTGCATCTCGTTATACAAATTGTTTTCGACGACCGATGAGTGTTGGGCTTCACGAATACGAGTTTGAATGTCGTTTTGGATTTAAAAACAACGAGGACGATTGGTTACACAAATCCTTTGAGCATTGACATGAATCTTTCGGCTAAGAGTATCGGCCGTGACATTTGCTTTTCCAGGGTGGTAACAAATTTCACAATCATAGTCGTTCAACAATTCAACCCATCGTCGTTGACGCCTGTTGAGATCCTTTTGATTAAAGATATATTGGAGACTCTTATGATCTGTGAATACCACACATTGAGTACCATAAAGGTAGTGCCTCCAAATCTTTAAAGCGAAAACAACAGCTCCGAGTTCAAGATCATGGGTCGTGTAGTTCTTCTCGTGGGTTTTGAGTTGTCTTGACGCATAAGCGATAACCTTGCCTCGTTGCATAAGGACACAACCGAGACCTTGATTTGAAGCGTCACAATAAACCACAAAATCGTCATTTCCATCGGGAAGGGTTAAGATGGGTGCGTCACAGAGCATACGCTTGAGGGTTTGAAAGGATTCCTCTTGTTTAGGACCCCAAATAAAAGGTTTATCTTTTTGGGTCAAAGAGGTGAGAGGTATGGCGATTTTTGAAAAATTGGAGATGAATCGACGGTAGTAACCCGTCAATCCGAGGAAGGAACGTACTTCGGTAGGGGATTTTGGAGCAACCCACCCTTTGATAGCATCGATTTTGGCAGGATCAACATGAATGTCCTTTTTGCTTACGATATGACCAAGGAATTGAACTTCTTTCAATCAAAATTCACATTTGGAGAATTTGGCGTAAAGTCGTTCGGCTCGAAGAAGTTCCAAGATTAAACGAAAGTGTCGTTCATGTTCGGATTCGGTCTTAGAATAGATTAGAATATTGTCAATGAACACAATTACAAAATGATCCAAGTAAGGTCTACACACACGGTTCATCAAATCCATAAAGGCTGCGGGTGCATTGGTCAAACCAAACGGCATAACCATGAACTCGTAATGACCATACCTTGTGCGGAATGCGGTTTTTGGAATATCTTCTTCACGGATTCGGAGCTGATGATAACCAGATCGTAGGTCGTTTTTTGATAAACAAGTTGCTCCTTGGAGTTGGTCAAAGAGATCATCGATACGAGGAAGAGGATAACGGTTTTTGACTGTGAGTTTATTGAGCTCACGATAATCAATGCACATACAGAACGAACCATCCTTTTTCTTTACAAAAAGGATTGGAGCACCCCAAGGGATGAGCTAGGACGTATGAAGCCTTTATTAACCAACTCTTGAAGTTGACTAGCCAGCTCTTGCATTTCCGAGGGTGCGAGTCGGTAAGGAGATTTAGCAACAGGTGTAGCACCGGGTATGAGATCAATCCGAAAATCAATGGAACGAGGAGGAGGAAGGCCGGGTAGATCTTCAGTTACATGTCGGGAAAGTCACAAATGATTGGAATGTCTTTCACACTCTTTCCCTTTTCTTTTTTTGTCACGACATGGGCTAAAAAGACAATGCATTCCTGACGTAAGCACTTTCGTGCCTCCGTACAAGACATGAGTTTGAGTCCGTTTGAGGGTTTCTCGCCATAGATTTGTAAAGTGTCTCCGGAAGGAAGCGGAATACGGATATACTTTTCAAAGCAAACGGCTTCGGCATGAACCTTGGCAAGCCAATCCATGCCTACTATGACATCAAAGCTACCCAATTGTATGGGTATGAGTTCGATGGGAAATTCATGTTCATTAAGACTTAAAATTCAATCAATGAGAATGGAGTCAACGGTGACAGATTTTTCGTTAGCGATTTCAACGGTGAATGATTTTGGCAATTTAGTACGTGTACATTTTAGCATTGGTTCAAATTTTACGGAAACAAAACTTTTATCCGCACCAGTATCAAATAACACAGAAGCATAAAATTCCATTTATAAGAAACATACCGTTTACAACGTCATTGCCGTTTTGAGCTTGATGCGCATTTATGTTAAATGCGCGTCCACGTGGCGCTTGCACTTGAACCTGATTGTTGCGGGGGCATTGGGGAGCAAGATGGTTTGGGTCACCACATTTGAAACAAGCACGACCATTTCCATTAGTCGGGGGTCTTTGGGTACCAGTATAAGCCGAAGGTGGGTTATCGGGTGGGCTAGGACCACTTCGACATGCTGAGGCAAAGTGCCCATAACAGTTGCACGTTGTGCATTGACGGCACTGAGAGGCAGGTGGGTGGTGGTATTGGCATTTGGCACATTTGGGAAACGTACCGGTGTAAGCTTTTCTAGGTGGTTCATGGTTCGAGTTGATGGGAGCTTGGGTTGTTAGTGTTGTCATGGCATAGTTGCGGCTTTGAAACTTGCGTTTCTTGCCGTGATGGGTGTTTTTGGATGATGTTTTTGTGTCTTTGGGTTCCTCGGGTGTTTCGGAGATGGCTTGATTGGCAGTTTTGAAGGAGCCTTTAAGAGACAAGGATTCGTCTTTCACTTGGTTGTTGGACAAGGTAGCCGCTAACCGGATGGCTCGCTCAACTGAGAATGGTTCGGCTATGGTGACGGAGTCACGGATAATAGGAGGAAGGCCTTTTATGTACTTGGCTATGGCTCGGTCGGTGGTGTTGACCAAGTGAGGGACAAGGATACTAAGTTGCTTGAAGCGAATGGTGTAAGTCAAGTTCTCTCCTCCAATTTGTTTGAGGTTCCAGAATTCCTCTTCAAGACTTTGCATCTCATGAGGAGGAAAAAACTCATCTATCATGAGTTGCTTCACTTCTTCCCATGGTAGAGCGAAGACGACCTCGTTTTCACGAGTGCTCCTTTCACTTTTCCACCATTCAAGTGCCCTCGATGTGAAAACACCAGTGGCACTACAAGGCCGAAGCTCATCGGGACATTCACTATTGATGAAAGTGACTTCGATGCTATCGAACCATTCAAGCATCTTGGAGGCACCCTCTTCACCCGTGAAAGGTTCAGGGCCACATGACTTGAAGTGCTTATAGGAAAAGGCTGAGGTTTTAGGACTAGGGTTTCGGGATTCAACTGAAGTGTTCGGGCTAGGGTTGGCATTGATTTGCTTAACAATATCGGGAATAACTCGAGCCATTTGCTTAGCCATGAAAGCGACCATTTTCTTATTGGAACTTTTCTTGGAGCTTCTATGGAATTTGGAAGACATCTACAATGTAGGTTAAAGAGAATGATGAGACTTGATCAATAGTGTTTAACATAATTTTTTGCATATTTAGAGCATTATAACATAACACCTAAGCAAGTAGGTTTCAAATCGGTTCTCATAATGAATCATATAACCACTCAAAAGAATTAGATAAAAAAATAATGAAAGCTTTTAAGTTTTTGTTGGTTCTTGATTATTAGCGTCTGAGGTCGAGAGATTAGCGCGATTCGGATGATTCGCTCTTGACAAGAGGAAAAAGAGTATAGCATAAATACGTAAAATAAATACAAACATAAAAGAAATTCGATTAAGGCTTGGGATGTTCCGGTTTTGGAACTAAGACTAATCCAAAGTAGTCAAGACTTCTTTTGAGTTCGGGAATCATGCTTTGGCTTAATGGGTTGGAATACTCTCGCCGACAAGTCGGGTAACGGTATTCACCCTTCCAGTTACTACATGTCCCTTGTCAATCAAAATCTTAAGACTTTGGTGAGATTGAAAATCAAAGAATGGGACTAGTCACCAAGATATGGATATCACTCCTAACTTGGTGGTGTCGTTCCTAAACGTGGTTGGTACTTATCCATCAAGGTAAGGAAATTAATCCTAACTCGTTGATAAGGATCCACAAGAGTGTAATAAGTGAAATTGTCATCAAGGTAAGGAAATCACTCCTATCTTAATGGTCTAATTTCATAAAAACAATAATGGCGGATTGAAAGTCATCACCAAAGTAAGGGATTCACTCCTATTTTGGTGAGTTCGTTTCATTTATAAAATACAAGTGTCTTCGTATCGTCGTTGCATGATTACACCTTAGGAAAGGTGTATTTCTTTCTAGCCGAGAATAAGATGAGGGGCAAGATTAGATAGATTCGAGTTTTTTTTTGGCATAAACATAAGATATTCAAACAAATCATAAGCATTACTAATGGGAGTCCTTAGTCATAGTCTAGGTCAAAACATGGAAGTTTTCCTAATTCCCTATAACTATGGATCTGATACCAATCTGTCACACCCCAACCGATGGCGGAAACATCGGGGCGCGAGAAGTGATAGATTGTTCAAAGACATCATAGAACTAAAGTGACAATAAATTAAGATTAAATTTCATTTTCATTAATCAACGTAGCATTACAATGTTTCAAATAAACATACAATAATTTGGAGAAATACAAGTCTAAAACAAACATAACAAAATGATAGATTTGGTGTGTTTCTAGGTCCACCTAATTGAATTTTTTGATAAAGCTTCAAGCATTTCCTACAACATGTATAAAATATTGGTCAACATATGAATATGTTGGTGAGCATACAAATTTGTATACATAGCATAATAGTGAATAAATCTCAATTCAACATGAGTAAAGTATACTAAAGTTTGTACATTGCTAGCATGCAAAGCCATAATCAAACCAAAGTGTCCACTAGCGTATTCTTAGCATCAAAAGTGAGCAAGACCTTAAAGATTGATAACTTAACATAAACCCATCATAATAGGGCTGATGTGCTAGTCCTATAGCGCTATACATGTTAAGGGAGGTTTAGATTGCTTGCAAGATAATGTATTCTAGAATGTGTTCACAAATAGTATAACAAGTAAGCATGTTTGTATGAATTGAGTTTTAGAATAAGTTAGATTGAATGTATGCTTGAGTGTATTTGATAAATGGTATATGTTGCAACCCAAATAGTGTTAAAATAAAAGGGGTGAAGTATGACTCACAGTTTCGATAGGAAAAGTTCCGAGTCGTGAGTAGATGGATTTGGGAGGATTAGACACCGGTTAACCTAACAAGGAAAACGGGTTTGTCTTAGACTCGGATTTGAGTACTTGTACGTATGTATATAGAATCATAGAAGTCATGTATCGCCAATGGCGGACCAAAACACAATTCACCAACTAGTGTTGGAGATTCGGATGGTAAAGTTAGTACGTTAGTGTACCCTCCTCGAAGGAGGTCATGAGATACGAAGGTAGGGTAATAATCCACAAACCTTTGTAAATACTTACATAATAGTTTAAATGTTTAAAGTATAGATATACTACATATAATATCTCAAGTAATCCGGGTGAGTTATGGTGGGAAAGCCCTACTTGAAGAACCAAAGTTCTTCAAGATTGCCATTTGAACCTTAACATAAGCTTTTCAACATGGTAAAGTTGAATACTTAGTTTGGTTTATCACACTTGTTGTTATGTTAGATTACTTGAGTAATAAAAAGATATAAAGTTAAGTTCAAAACTCATTCATTTCTGGATTTTTACCTTAACTCAAGTCATCCAACAATGAGGTTTGTTGGAGACAAGGTTTGGTTCAAGGAAAATCCAAGTTTGAACAAGGTAAACCCAAGAGCAATAATTTCATAAAGTTTAGCCACTTGGGAACCCATTTTAGGTGCCTCCCCCCTTAGTGTTTACCATTGTAAACCTAGAGGATAGTCCATGGGTTTGTTCCAAGTGGTTTAGTATGTTTTAAAATAAGATTAAAGCTTGTTAAAAGATTAAAAACATCAAGGACAAAAACAAAATAAAAATTCAGCCTTGTAAAACTAGCTTTTGGACCTCATTATAGATGGCTTCCACTCAATGTTGCCAAGGCAAAGTCATTGGGGATAGTCCTAGAGGTGTTGTATCCATAAAGCTAGATGCAAGGTTTAAGTGTTAGAAGCAAGAAAAATGGGTTAGAATGGTGTTCTAACCTTGAAGGTTTTGTGCAGATTTTTTGTGAAGAAGAAGAGAACTTTGAGAGAATTTGATAGTGTTTTGGTGGGATGTGAAGTGTAAAAGTGTTTTGTGGGGGTGGAGGTTAGTTTATAAAGGGAAGGAGTTGGATTTAATGGGCTTTAATTAGGTTAAAAAAAGGGAAAATGGGCTTAAACCCGAGTGGGTTTCGGTTTGACTAGTCAACAAAACTATCAAACTTGTTTTCGCGATTCCCGCTTCGTTATAACTCCGTTTCGTACGCGGTTTTTTTCTAAGTTCACCATTTTCAGAGTACTTTCATATGGATAAAAGTAATTTAACATTCATGGTACTGAGAATTGGGTTTGGTGCATTGATCATGATACGGTTCGAGAGTTACGATCACAAACTTGTGTTTGTGTTGAGCTTGGACCATTGGACTTGGTTTCGGGCTTTTCTTTTAGGTTATTTTACGTGTTTTAAGAAACTTAATTATATTTTAAAGATTTGGGCTTGTTTACAAGTTGGTTGGGTTCGCTCATGAACACCCGGTTACGTATGATTCCGACTGAATTTATATTTACAGCGTGTCGTAAGTATATTTGAATGCATATAACGTTTCTTTTAAGCATGTGTAACATATAAGTATATAGAATAACTTTTAATAATACTTCCATTGATCAAGACTCAAGAGTACAAGGGTATGAATTGATGAATTACAAAGTACAAGTACTAAAAATAAAACAACAAAAAGTACGGGCGTTACAACTGGTATCCCCCGGCGACCCCTGCATCGGAACCACCTGCACCGGCGGCCTTCCGCCGTAGTACACCCGGTTGAACCCTAGCCTCCCCCGGTTGTTTTTGTATCTGTGTTTGTGGTTCGATCTCTCCGATTTGCAGGTTCGTTCCCTTCGTATAGGTTTGAGGGTTTTTTGATCTTCCTTCGATTCGACTAGCGTGAATGATGGGGGGATTTCTTGGTGGGTTTGTTCTGCCTTTACTGTTGTTAACAGGTATTAATTTTTCCTCCAATCGTGATGTAAGATGTTTAAAATTTGGTGATTGATGCATTCGACCCTTTTTTGTTTTATCCCCAAATTGTTGATTATAGTAGTTTTTACATAGTTAATGTAGTTTTGTCAAGTTTGAAGCCAACTTGAATGTTAACTGTGAGCTGTAATGAGTGCCTTATGCCCTTATTTGATGATAGTTTACAGGAAGAATATATTGTCAGCGGTGTATAAATAAGAGTAGAAACATTGTCCTTTTTTTGAAATTAATGCGGTGGGCTTATGTGTTATTGAAAAGAACAATACTATGTGATAGTGAGATAGTGTTTGCAGCCAGTTAAGAAACAAAATGAGCTTACCATAGTCAAATGTTTCTATTTGGGAATGTTTGGATATGCATATTATCTGAGGCCACAGTAGTGAGCTTTGAGTATTCGGTGAAACTGATTATAATTATGATTTTCTGGTTGTCTAAGGTCATTAGATATGAAGAAACAGTTAAAGAGTAGTGGTAAAAAACTGAGTTTTGGAAATGTACGGAACCTCCTAACAATCCTTAGCTATGATAACCTAATTATTTAATTCTTATCAAGATCCAAATTAAGTTTAGATAGATTTTTAAATATGTTCTGGACGCCTCATTCTATCCTCACCCTTTTTTGCTTTTGCAGCTGCTTTACTGAATTGGAGTTTGATCTCTCTTGGCAATTTTCTAGCTTCTCTACTTATTCTATTCACTCCTCCAAAAAGAGGTGAGTAGTTTTTTTGTCTTGTATATATTGAAATAACTCCTGTATACAATATTTAATTTGCAAATACATAAAACTTAAAATGCTAAAGCAACGATTCTCGAAACAAAATGTAAAACTCGAGTGACCGTGGCAACGCGCGGCATAACTACCTAGTTTATCATTAAAATTAATAGGGTTGAATAACGGCTTATCAAATGTACATATGTACAACATTTTATTTCTCCTTACTCATAGCCATTACCCTATATATTAATAACAAAAGGAAATGAACAGTAGGAATAGTGGTTTACAAGCCACTAATGCAAGAAAATACAAGTCGGTGATGCGCACATTAGATTACTATTTGTTTGTGGTGGTGTTTTCCAAATCTCACTTTTCTCCATTGCAATAGAACTGCTCTCTCTTTCGCCTTGAGTCGCGCGCCGGCTGCACCGCCACCACCTGCATGACGTCGCCTGCAACGCCTATCGGCTGGCCTTCGTCTGTGTGTGCGGGTGTGTTGCCGCCCACCGCCATCACTGGTGGTAGTTTGGTGGCTAGCGGCGATGTGTGCGTGGCGGAGATGAGGCTTTTGAGGCAGAAATTGCTATCATCGCGTAGATCTGGGGATGTATGTTGTGATAGCCGATGTCTGATGCTCGTCGGTGTCTCTAAGCCCAGATCCGGTCGTCGCCGCTGCATGTGTGTCGTTGTGCCTCTCCTCTTTTACGAGCTCTGTTATGGTGGTAGGGGTGTTGGGTCGTTGTCGTTGTCTCGGAACCCCCCGCCAAATGCTGTGCTATGTTATGATGGTCGTTGCTGCCCGGAGTTGCCTTCACCGGCATTCTGATGACGGCTACTGACTACGGTAATAATACTGGTTCTTTGAATAATCTATTTTGGGATTTGCTGTCTTCATTACGGCTTAATGTAAGATCTTGGTGTACAGGAGAGTAAACCGTGACCTCTTTTGGGTTTTCATATGGTGGATGTTGTTAAATGATGTATGGCAGATTCGTAGTGTCGATGATGATGAGGAATAACTCATCTGAGGCTTTGTTGGTGTTTTGGTTTTTTATTTGGTCAGCTACATTTACTTAGACCATGTTGTTGGCTTAATACTTATCTCAGACTTTAAACATGGTTTTGTTTTGCTTTCTGTTTTGGTCTATTCTTTCCTTGATGATGTTTGTTTAGACCATGTTGTTAGTTTGAGTCGATGATGATGAGCAATGCTTCATCTAAGACTGGTATGGCTTTGTGGGGATGATGTTTACTTTAGGCATGTTGTTTCCTTGATGTTTTTGTCGGAAAATGTTGCGTTTGTTGAGTTGATGATACTCAAAATGTTGTCATGTTTGGATGTGAAATTTTATGTCTATGATGATCGGAAAGTCTCGATCTGAGATGAGATATGTCGACGATTGCCTTGGGCGATGATGATGTTTGTACGCACATCTGAGCCTACTCGATGTTAAGATTGGTATGGCGTTGTGGGGATAATGTTTACTTTAGGCATGTTGTTGCCGTGATGTTATTGTCGGAAAATGTTGGGTTTGTTGAGTTGATGATACGCAAAATGATGTCATGTTTGGATGTGAAATTTTATGTCTATGATGATTGGAAAGTCTCGATCTGAGACGAGATATGTCGACGATTGCCTTGGGCGATGATGATGTTTGTACGCACACCTGAGCCTACTCGATGTTGCTATTTATCTTATTTCATTGTTCTAGCTCTTTCATGTTTGCTTGCGTTTGCTTTTGCTTGGTGATGATGTTTGTTTGATCTGAAATTTTTTGTCAATGCGATTATGGTCGATGACGATGATTGTACACACATCTGAGACCACTCAATGTTCAGGTTATGTCTTTTCTTAGCCGTTTAGGTTTGTTTTGATGTATAGGTGTGTCGATGACGATGAACTGCTACATCCGAGACTGGCTGTATCGTTTTTTAAGTCTTAAGTAGCTGCTTATTTATGATTAAGGTTGTTTTATTGGATTTGTTGTTTGATGGGTCACGATTATGTAACAAGAATTGCGTTGGTTGCCTGGTCGTGGCTGCCGTTCATAGCTGACATCCACAACCGAACCCCTAACGTGCAACGCGCGTATGGGTTACAACTAGTTTTATATAATGTAGAATCACACTTTTATAAATATATAAAAACCTTACTATTAATGCTCTAATAAATATATATAGGTACATGACTTGACAAATTTGAACTTTCTATGTAAAATCCAATCCATTACATGATTTTCAAAGCCACTTGCGTTGAATAAAAGCCTTTCCTAGTATTTAAATAATCACATGTTGTCTTAAAAAAATAAAATATACTCATAAATAATTACTAAAAACAGAAATTATAAAAGAATCATCCAAACATGTAGTTAAATAGTGAAGTGTACTATAACTATTTACCAAATTATAATATCATAAAGGGTGATAGTTTGTTTCCAACTTTGGAAATGTTTATTGTATTTATCTCCTCTAAAAAACTTTTATGGTCTTTTTCTATGATTTTTTTTCCATAATAGTTACGAGTTTATTTAATACAATATTTCGATAACATTAGTCTCACCTGGTACATACATTAGTTTGGAAAATGTTCTAATTATAAAGTTTTGAAAAACTAAAAACTATAAAAATTATTAAAATATTAACACGTGTCTTTTTTATCAAAATTAGGTTGAGAGCAAACTTGGTAATGTTTTCTCTTCTCAAGTTTCACCTTTTTTTAAACGCTTATAACTTTTACATATTATATTTTTTTAAAAAGTTACACAATAAAAACAAACATATTTATCTTTACAAAGCATATAGTGTTGATATAATTAAATAAAGTATTTTTTTCATGTTTCTTTTAGTTATTGTGTAATTTCATCAGGTTATTATCTAATCTTCTGAATTAATAAAGATTACACAATGACCAACATTAGACTTGATTATTAGCAATAGACACGATGAGCTGTTTGACCAAAATAAAATAATAACCTAATCAGGATGACACAATTAATTGAAAAACTTTAAAAAATACATTTTTAGCATTGGTTATTAAGAAATTATTATTTAAATAAACACAATGATTAATATTATACACAATAACCTTACGAATATTATACAATAACCTGATATTACACTATGATTTGATGAAACACAATAAGCTGAAATAACCTGAAAAAATTTCGCTTTTTATATATCAATATTATACGCATTTTAAAGATAAAAAACAATTATTTTTATGGTGTATTTTTTTAAAAAAATATTTTGTATGTAAAAGTTACAAACGTTTAAAAACTGGATGGAATTCGAAAATATGACTAAGACTAAATCATTTAAAGTTTCAATTATTTACTATTATGTCACCGAATTTTCTTTGCGTTTGAATATAAGATTTGATGGATAATGATCATTCTCATTGTTTTTAATTTTCTCTTTTTTTAGAATAACTCCACCCTATTAATTTATGTAAGAGGTCATATACAATCATGATCTATCTTTTTTTTAAAATACATATGTCTATAAATTGGATTTTAATAATTATTTATATTACCAAAAATTTTATTCATGGTATGAAATGTCATTAAAGAACAAAATAAATTGGGTTATTATAATTATATAAATTAATATATTATTTATTAAATAATAAAATTAGACGGCGAAGTGCTTCTGATCTAAAAGCTAAAGAGTGCTCTTTGCGCTACTACGCATCCTTACTAATAGTATAGTGCAAGTTAGGTTTGGGTATAACATGACTTTTTGATCATTAGGTTAAAAGCCTAATGCTCTACCGTCTGAGTTATACATCCCAAAATAAGATGTATTATAAATACTAAAATTCTTAAATACCAAAAATGTTTCCATTAGATATTTTAAATTTAAGTGAAATATGAGTATAGATTACAATTACTACTATTACTGTTATTAATCCTCACGTCTTTAAATTCCATTGAAATTATAACTACTTCCTCCATTTTGCTAGAAAAATTTAATTCCCTTCATATATATGTACTAATTCGAGAAAGATTTTACAGTAATAATAATATTATTAATATAATAAAATATTATTTAATAACAATAACAACAACAACAACAACAATAATAATAATAATAATAATAATAATAATAATAATAATAATATAATTTGTTTATTAAAATCTTTATTAAACGTATTAAGGTAAATTTTAGATTTTTAAAATTCCGGGTTTATGTACCAGTACGAGGCGGGTATAAAACATTTTCGTGCATGTTTTTATATACATTTTGAGATGATCCACGTTCGATGTTCGCCTACGTTTTGACGTAATTTTTGTTCTGATATGAGTCGAGTCAGATATAAACATTTTTATTTGGTGGTATAAATCTGAGTTACTCAACGTTTCAACGTAAATTTAGTTCGAAAATTGAGTCGGGACGACCGTAATCTATACTTTATCACGTCACATACGGCGCAACTACACATGTTTTTATGTACGTTTTGAGTTGGATTACGTTTTCGACATAATTTTATTTGGAAAAGAGTCAGGTAAAGTGTAACACATTTTCGATCAACGGTAAACATTCGAGTTACTTTACGGTTCGGCATAAATTAGTCCAAATACAAGTCGAGTCAGTTGTTAATTTATACTTTATCAAGTTACGTACGATGTCGCCGCAACGCGTTGTTACATTTGCATTTTGATTTGAGATCATGGTGGGACTCCCGCGCAACGCTCGGATTATAAAAACCTAATTTCTTTAAAATTGAACAATTTCAATTCATTCCCTTTTTCCCAATCAAATACGTCCAATTCTGGCCCCACCCCTTAGTGGTGTGGTGGTATTGGTTTGAGATTTTAACAGGGAGGTCAGAGGTTCAAATCCCACTAACAACAACTAACTTGGTATTGATATTAAATGAAATTCACTTTAAAAAAATACTTCCAGTTCTTTTAACTTTGTAAACCACTAAAGTTATATAACGACATTCATATTCCCAAAGATTCCACCTACCCAAAGAGGCCAAAATGGGATTTCTTAAAAGAAAATTCAATCTTTATAGACGTGACCTTAGGGTAATTGGTGATAATGAAAATGCTAGTGTTATCATGAAAAATCCAAGTGGGAGCAAAGTCTAGTCGTCTAGATGTATTCTTCTGGACATGATTTTATAAATACTTATCTTTTTAAAATCGGTAAACTCAACCGAAGTGACTTGTTTTTCTAAATCAAACGTTAGACTTTTGCATAACTTTTTTTGGATGGCATAATATCATAATTCTACTCTTAAACTAAATCATATTGATTTACTCTTTGTTTGACCTTAAACTTAAAACCTCTTTTTGAAAGACAAAACCTCTATCAAGTGAGTTGTTCACATTATCAGTTTTATGTAACCAGCTAGACTTTAGAAGGTAAAAGATCATCATTTGACATATATTAATACATATTATAAACTATTACATTTGAAACTTACATTAACTGTGATTTTTTTTAATTTTATATGCACAAGGAACAACTTGTTTATAGTACTTCTAACTATCTATATTAATAAACGAAAGTTTTAAATTGTTACGTGTTAAAATATTATACTTCCTCATTTTAGTTTTGTCGTCTCTCTCCTAATAAATGATAATAGTAAATATTAATTATGTTATTTAAAATATTTCCATATCAAAAAATAGATATTATAAAAATTAATAGCCAAAGTTTTATATTTAAAAACAAACTTTACAAAAAAATAAGATATGAAATTTTTCTCAAACATTTTTTACATACGAACTTTTTATAACTATGTTTTAAGTATTATAAAGATGATTTAAAAATGGAATTACTTTTACAAAAAGATTTTTAAAAAATAAAATTTTAAAATGATATCATTGTTATTTTACTTGAATAACTTATTTATACGCAATTCAATCATATTTTATCTCAAAATATTGTTTTATATTTTATCTCAAAATATTTTTTTTATATTTTATCATAATTTTTTTTTAAATTGAAATCACAAATTCAACAAAACATCAACGACGAAGATAACATTTTACTCTTATTTTTATTAAGAATGATTAAAAAACCAATTTACCCTAACATGCAATACACATGGCCTAACATAACATAAAATTTAAAGTCACTTAGAGGAAATGACGTAAACTATTACAAAATTTAATTATAAAAGATGTTTTTTATTATATTTTTAGTTTAAAATAAAATCTAAAATTCGTTACCAACCTATATATATATATATATATATATATATATATATATATATATATGGATCAATTCAAATGAAAACTATTTTTTTTGGAAAAAACCAAAAGAACCAAAACTAACCGATCAAAATTTTCTAAAGTATTATTAAATTCCTTTATTTTAATAATTACACATAAGGGCAAAAGGGTAATTTAGAAAATGCAATTATTTAGAAAATGCAATTCTGATTAGTGGGCTTAATGTCATAACCTGTTCCCTCCATTCTTTAATTTAGACCTCCATCTTTTTTTTGAATACATGCGACTTAACAAGAAGGCTGGAAAAATCAAACTAGAAAGTTAAATATCCAATTATTGATGTGATTTTGCATTTGAAAGAATATAACAATTAATGCTCCGGGGTTAGATCGCTATTTGCAAAGATTATCTACTACACAATGGGTAATGATTTTTGATCAAACTTAACTTGCTTAACTTTCCTCAATAAAACAATCGGCTCATGCTAACAAACCCATTCTGGGACTTCCTTGTTTAATGCAAATTGATATGGTGGTTCAATCTAATCATGTGATTCATCCACAAGTTGTGATTTATCCTAATTAATCTATTTAATGATAATTGGCAAATGGAGAAGGAGAACTCAGATCAAGTTCAATGCAAGTTCATGGAATGGAAACAAATGTCAAAAATAAAAATGATTGAATAGACAACATGGTTGCAAAAAGCTTGTTAGATTTGGCCCAGGATGTTAATTGTACAGAAGCAAATGATCATACAGGCCCAGGATGTAATTGTACAGAAGCAAATGACCCGATGATGCTGAGACTCATAATGAGCAGGTCGGAATGAAAGCAATATATCATATAAATGGTTGTTAATGTTGGAATCTCCAAAGTGAAATAAAGGCAAGGATGTAATGGCTGATCTCGTTCAACAAGTTGATTGCACTTATGATAGGGAGAGTTGTGTTGGAAACTTTTGAGACATTGGGCAATTGGGATGACACAAGTGTGTGTCTTGTTTCAGGATATGTAGATTGGAAATGTAAACAAACCTATCGACATCATCTTGGTTTATGTTAATTTATGAGTTAAGAAAATTAGTTTTTTTACTGGAAACAAAATAATTTTGCTCCGAAATAGTTTGAATATATTTTAGGGATTGTTCTGATGGATTATGGGTTGTTTGGATGTTAAAGGATGTGAGCAAAGCTATGAACCTCAAATTGCTTCTCATAAGAACCACATGAATATGTGTAGGCCATTGTAAGTTAAGAGAATGTGCATAGATGCATGATATAAGGACTGGATGAAAATATGCCTCACTGCATAAAGAGTCGTAGAAAAGGTTAAATCAGATGCTTAGAATCTGTGGTCAGGATAAATTTAACTTAATTTCATATGCTACATATCTACATGTTAAAGAAGTTAATTGAATGTTAAAAATCATAAATGACTTCATAATTGGTTAGGATGTATATTGAATAATGATATAGTTGATTAGTTTTGGGAAGTCGTGTTGTTGGTTTGCCCTTCTAACTTATAATGCGGAAAGTTGAATTATAAGCTTTATTTTCGGGTTACATTCCTAGCATTAGTGAAAAAAAACAGACTCCCCTACCGATAGAATTCAGCAGACGTATACAGAGTGTGCGAGGATCGCACATGGAAATTAGGGATTTTATTTATACATTCTATTGTAATTTAGGCAGTGGTTTTGATACCAACAGTTTCATAACATACCATTCTAAAATATCAATTGGTAAATATTAAACCGTGATGTAACCTAATGGGGCGTTAAAACAATACAAATTAGATCAAACTTTATGCAGGGTCAGATTAGTGGAAATGAGTTAATAGAAGCCAATGACTTAAAATACAATATTTTACATTCTACTCTCCATTGACGCATACTAAGGCTGAGAAAAATTTTGGTAACCAACAATTCATGTAACTGACTAATAAATTAATAACCAAGAATTAGAGGACTTTGAACATTTTATTAGAATTGTAAATCAAATACAAATTAGATTTTGACGTATATGAATTATTTATATTGCCAAAGACAATACGTATGCGTAGAGATGATAATTGAGGTATATGCACATATGCATAAATATTGTATGGGCTATGGGGCATAAGCGCATAAGGTGCATTATTGAAAAATGAAATTGATACCAAGTATATGTAAAGGTACCTGAACAAGGGGATGAACACATATATATGTTTGTCAGAACTACATGTATCTTAATCAGATTCGATCATGTGAAATTGACAACCAACACACAAGGACATGAATGGATATTGAAAATCAACATAATTAGAAAGTCTAATGATGGAAAATATAGGGGGATATCATCCTATATTACAAAATAACATAGCCATGAGTAGTGATTCTTCAACGCCGTCTGGTTTGAATATCTGAAGGTGTTATAGGTGATGCTTCAACGCCATCTAATTTGAATGGTATCATCATAAAATGTTAGACCATTAGTGTTAAATATTGAAGCAGTGTAATTACATTGATAGTATACATATTTCAAAGACAAAAGGATGGAGAATGTTATATAAACTTATGCCATTACCTTGTTAACGATTCTGTGCGTTGTTCGGGTCTTTATTGGCAAGATGATCATCACTAATTGTGTTAGATATGATAATCAGCCTTTTAGGATCTCCACTGCTTGTCGCTTTTAGACCACTTATGTTTTTGCATCAGGTAACAATGCACGGGTTATTATGAATACTCAACTATTATAGGACATCTTGTGAAGTATATTAAAAATCAAGTTCCCTAGCCGATCGGAATGAAAGGAAATAATCAAAATTCTCAAATTTTCATGGAATACACAACCTATTTTGTTACAATCTAGATCTTCTAGTCATAATATGGAAAACTAAACAAAATAAAGAACAAAACATGAAACCTGTGGAGAATACATAATAATTTTGGGTATCCTTAACCAGCTACACATCAATTTTATATTTTAATAAACATGCTATTGCAAAAAATATTACAGCATTCACATTGCAGATAATAAAACCATTACACTTGGAAGAATCTGAAAAGTTTTGGTATCCATAGTTGAGAGATGCTTTAAAAATCAGAAAAATAAAATAAAATTTAATTCATACATGCTAACATTGTGACTCTCTAAACAACCACACCAAAAAAGTGGTTGATTTATAGACCAACATCAACCATCCTCTAAGAAGAAACCTCAATTTCAAGGCGGATTTAATTTGTTAGTTGTGTCTTCGCATTACTAACACAAAAACGCTAAAATAAGGGAAATAAACAAATTTTGAGCCCTAGTTTTTCTGATAAGCATGAGAATTAAAATTTCATTTAAAATACATATTGACATACCTACTGGATTATATCATGACCGGCTCGGCTAAGGAAGATGGAAGAATCCGTTTATCTTCTGATAATCAACCAAACTGAGACAATGTTGGGGAACTTTAGCGATGGTAGAATGAGATACGAGGGTTCTACAAAGTTTGAGGTTGCAATTTGAACGAGGATTGGTGGAATGAAGATACTGGGTTCTTCAAAAGCATGGAGAATGTTCGGGATTTTGTTGATGCAAACCGTAGTGAATGGGGGGAGAGATTCTCGTGAGTAGTTTCTAAAAAAATATTATATACCGAAATTACCCCTGGTTTCCAATCTTGCGTAAAATTTTAATGATGTAAATTACAAAAATGACCCTTTTAATATCAGCCTTTCATCAACATGATCTATGGTCCAAAATGATTCTTTTGGTTTTTTCTAAAAAATTGGTTTCCATGAAAGCCCCTATATATATATATATATATATATATATATATATATATATATATATAGGGGAGGGATCAAATGAAAACCACTATCTTAAGAGAAAACCAAGAAAACTAATCTCCACCAATCATATAATTTCAAATAATTTTTTTCTATTAATTGTTAAAAGGGTATATATGTAAAATTAACACCTTATTATTTTTGGTAGTTCTATTACTTTTATTCTATCTCTTACATTTCTCTCATATATTACACTCTTTAATATTTTGAATAAATCAAAAGGTCAATCAGTTATGTTTTTTTTCATTCTTATTTAGACAACCATATGAGATGAACAAACCCAATATTTTTCTTTAAAATCAATTAGAATAGGTATAAATTAAATAGATCAATCTTGCGAACAAATTGAGGGGAATAAAATTCAAAATGGAGCAAAGAATGTATATTATTTTATTTGACTATGGCCTATATTGATACTAAACAAAACAAACAAGGACATATTTTTATAATGGGTCAAGTTTGTTGGAATAGCAACAACTGATAATTCTATTTGATTGACAAATTATTTTTGTTCGATATCAATCTCAGTGCATCTAATTTTATATTTGTTTCAACAAGAACCGAAAGAAAGATTGCAACTTTCCGTCGATCTCTTCAAGTATTCGCTTAAATCAACGTTAGTTAATCTTTATGAGTTTTTGTTTCATTTGATTAATCATGTTCGTTGTGTTTGATTATATGTATATAATTATTTAAATTGTTGTTTACATATATGTAACAATGTTTGACCAACCCAAAATATTTGATGAGAAGATTCGGGCTTATTAGCATATAACTAATGATTACATATACATGACCCACATATTTACATATGTAAAATTTTGGGTTACAAATATGTATCTTTTTCATTAAATATATATGTAACCTCATTGTTACATATATGTATCTCACAAATGTATTTTAAAGAAAGATGTCAAGTTATGTATTCGAGTATGATACATATATGTACCAGGTTATAGATATGTAACCTTGTGAGGTACATATATGTAACTTTGATAGTTACAAATACATATGTCATTTAATATGGTTACATATATGTAACACTAGGAGTTATATATATGTTAGCCTGACATTTGTTTTTACTAAAATAATTAACATGATTTGATATAAAAAATGTTGTTTATTATGTTTCTTCCTAATACACAAACTAATGTGGTTTTGTTTTTATGTTTGTTAAAATAGTCAAACTAATTAGGAGAGAGAATAAGAGATTTTAGGAAAGTTGTTAATGAATATGAGAGTTTATAAAACAAAACAAATTGTTTACCCATTATGCCCCTAACCTCTCTAATTATAACCATTAACTTAAATAAATTTACCAAATTAGCATTAGTTCATCTCAACCATTAATCAAACAAATCAAGGGTGAAAAAATGGTTTTCATAGTTTTCAATTATAATGTGGTTTTTATTGGAACCCTCCCCTATATATATATATATATATATATATATATATATAATCTACTCTTAAATAAATACACATGAAAAAATTTTGCAGGGCAGGGCTCCACGAAAATCAAAGGCGCATATTATTACAACCAAAACTGGCAATTTTGTAAATAAAATGAAAACGAGGGCTGAATAATTAGGACGGGAGGAAACGCGTATTGGGGCAATCGTGGAAGCAAATAGAAACAGTGAATAATATTTCACCTTTTCTTTTGTCTTTATATGTTTGATTATTATATTATTAAAATTATATTCAATAATTTAACGATAATATCTCGTTTCGTCTCCCTTTCATTCTCTTTTCCTGCCTCTTACCACTTTTTATGTTTTTTTTTTCAGTTTTCTTATTTTATATGTTATTTTTGTGCACCACTCGTTTAGTAATATAATAATTATTATTACTCTGGGACCATCTTTCTAATATTTTAAAATAAAAGTACTACTTTGCATATGTGCGTTATCACCATTTCGTACGGCCTTCCTCTAGAATGCTATGAATACTATATTATTTCTAAATTTAGTACGGTGATTTTACATTTGTTGAAAATTCAATAACAACAATATTACTTTTTAGTATTATATTCTAATATTTTATTATGTTATTTGTGTTGCATATTGTTTTTCCGTTTAGCTGATTCAGTGGGCTTGTGCTGGTTAATTGATGTTGTTAGGCTAAAGGTTGTTTGGGCCTAATTGGGCCTCATGGTTAGTGAGAGATTAAGAGATGAATCGAGGATCTCAACATAAAAAAGAGATGAACACGTCTTTAGCACTCAGTTTCATCTTATTCTCGTTAACGACAAGAATACACGATCTCTAGGACTGTAAATGAATCGAACATTCAGTGAACTGCTCGTAAACTGTTTGAAAGGAAGTTCGTTTATGTTTATTTGTTAAGTAATTGAACAACGCTGACTAGAAAATTGTGCTCGTTAAGTTAAACGAACGGGCATGAACAAATGTCACGTTCGTTCATTTATGTTTGTGAACATTCGATAATGTGTACGTTTACGTTCGATTGGGTTTGTTCATTTAAAGATTTTATATATTATACTTTTATTTTATTGGTTTTAATTTAATAGAGATATAAAACCCTAGTTATACTATATGTTTTGCCAACATCCTTTGTCTAACCATTTTCAAATTAAGTTTATACTAAAGCTTGACAAACATTTTCATTTTATTTTTGTGCTAGTTATGTTTATGATAATTATGTTACGTTTGTGTTAAAGCTTGACAAACTTTTGTTTATGTTAACGAGCATTTGTTTATGTTAACGAACATTTGTTTGTGTTCATTTATGTTAGGTAATAGTCCATGAACCGTTAGATTCCTTAATGAAAGAATACAAATAAAAAATCTTGTTCGGTAAGTGCTCATGAACAACTTCATAACCTTAATAAAGGAACACACACAAGGTTTTGTTTGTGTTCGTTCGGTTCATTTTCAATCCTAACAATCTTTGGTTGTTATATCCATAGTAAGGTTGTAAACAAACCGAACGTTCAACAAACAGTGTGTGAACCGTATGACGGAATGTGTGACAGCTCGTAATCTGCGTGTTAATAATATTAATAATAATAATAATAATAATAAGATAATAATAATAATAATAATAATAATAATAATAATAATAATAATAATAATAATAATAATAATAATAATAATAAGTATAATAATAATAATACTAATGATAATAATAGTAATAATAATAATAATAATAATATTAATAATAATGATAATAATAATAATAATAACAACAACAACAACAACAATAATAATAATAATAATAATAATAATAATAATAATAATAATAATAATAATAATAATAATAAAAGTCCAGGGGTCATTCTTGTAAATTTGGAAACTTAAAAAGAAAGTTTACTACATAAAATAACAAATTAGAAACCGCAGGGACCAGTTCTGTAAATTTACAAAACCCAACTGCTCTCTCTCTCCTCTCCCTCGATTTTCCGGCGATCAACTCCGGCCACTTTTCCGGCCGTCTCCGGCGAGCCTCAATACACAAAATCACGCGGTTTCAACTCAAATCAAATGCCCCGACAGGCTCGCGACCAAGATTCGAACCCTATGCGTTTAATCATTGAATAATTCGGATCCAAAGCATCCCACCTCGAATCCACTTTATTCTCGACCGTTCAACGGTCGGTTAACCAACTCAAACATTAAAAATAATCAAATTAATCGAAGAGGAACGACCATTTATATGTTCTTAATCTGTTAACATTTTCAATTTCATCAAAAGTCAACAAAAACACCATTAAAGATCACCTCGAACCCGTCGGACCTGCAACTAACTGGTTCACATTCTTTCGAGCTTCAAAACCCGAAATTGATAAAGGGCTTTCAATCATCATTCCCAATAGAAGCTTCATGTGGAATCAATTTGATTATCAACGAATTTTGCACCTCGAATCATACCCAACCGTGGTCGCGACTGTTCTTGTTGGGTTCAACACCAAATCAACATCATATGGGTAATTCTACACACCCACATACTCGATTTATCATGGGGAACAAAAGCCCCATGATTTCAGAAGCAATAGAAATCGAATTCGTGTTCAATTGGGTGAGGATCGAACCTAGGGTTCGAATGGATTTTGGGAATCGGGGGTTTGATGGAGATTTTGTTTAAAAGAAATTAAAACCAAACCTTATCGCGGCTTAGGCCTTTGTTCCATTGGTTCCTGCGCTCCATGTTAAGCAAGAGGTCGTGGGTTCGAAACCCGACCACCCCATTATTTTATTAAATTGGCTTTTTAAGCCTTAAATTAATTATAATAAATTTCTAAAAATTATAAAAATTCGTTTTGTAAACTTCGTTTATTTTTTAAAAATTATCTATGTATCTTTTTAAATATTATAACCTTAAATACTTTAATATTTTTTTATAAAATATTAAGTTACAAATATTATACTTAGTTTATTGTTATAAAAATAGACTTTAAATAATAGTTTAAAAGATTAAATTATTATTGGTCACGATGTAAACGTAATTATGAATTTCTCGTAGAAATTATATGTATTTCATAGTTAAATTTCACAAATTATTATAAAGGATTAAATTTCCTTAAAAATTGTATAAATGATACATCCGTTATCAAACAAAGTATAAATAATCGTTTATTAACTTTATTTATAAAAATAACCCCAAACTCCTACCAAAAACCCTAGTTCGCGTTAAAACGTTAAAACTTAATATAATTAAACTTAAATCTCGTCAATATATATATATTCTTAGGTATCTCGTGAAGGTTTACATTGGAACGTCGCTATTATCTTTATTAATCGTCATTCATATACTTAATCGACATGTGAGTATTTCTATACCCATTTTATTATTTCACACACTTTTGGGTGAAACATGTTACATTATAAACGTAGCACTTGTAAACACGTTTGATTCTTGTAAACTTATGGCAATTTACTTGTGTGTTGTGATTAGTCGAATCTTGTAGCTACCATGTAATGTCGAATACATGTACAATCATTAGCTATTGCTAGCCTGGCGACGTCATAGATCTATGGGCCTGACAAGCCTGCTTGGTTGATCCAAGTACACTTAGCTAATCGTATATACTTGTAAACGTTTGAGAACTTGTAAAACTTTGTCAAGGTTTGATTGTGCATTCTGTCTTACATCCCTAGTTACTTGTTTCTCTAATTTACAACATAAATTGCCATCTTTTATATACTTATGTATTCAAAACTATAGAATGCTCACCAACAATATGTTGACCTTTTATTTTTAACATGTTTCAGGAAATAGCGTTATGTGGCTGTGAACAATCGTAACTCTCACGACTCGACGATTCCGCCGTCAAGGTTGGGGTGTGACAGAATGTTTGTTTATGTTTGTTCGTTTAATCAATGAACAAACACGAACAATAAAATTTCATTCGTTTAGTTACATATGGACGAACATGAACAGAGGTTGTGTCGTTCATTTATGTTCGTGAACGTTCGATATGTGTTTGTTAACGTTTGTTTGTGTTCGTACATTTAAAGTTATGCTTGTGATAATTATGTTAAGTACTTATTTATATATGGTAAACATTACATAGTGTTTGTGATTTTAACTATAAAACCAATATAATATGGTTTGTATTTGTTTGTCTTATCAAATTTAATTTGTGTTTATTAATGTTCATAAATATTTGTGTGCATTCGTTTGCCTTCGTTTGTGTTCGTTTATTTTCATGAACAGATGTATTTCCTTAATGAACGAACACGAATAAAAAATCTCGTTCGGTAAGTTCATGAACAAGTTATTTTTTTAATGAACGAACACGAACAAAGCCCCGTTCGTGTTTGTTCGATTCGTTCACGGCTCTAATCCATGGTCTTCTCCTTCTACTTTATAGGGTTTCAACCTTCAACATTAGGGCTTTTCTTCATCAAGTAGTCATCATCTCGCTTATCTTTGTCTTATGATCAGTCTCCAAACGTTCACTCACATATCTGAATTGTTGTTTTTAGTTGTTAGTGTTTCATCTTTGTGTCACTTTGATAAAACTTTCTATTTTTGTATGTATTTTTATGACCAACACATATATGATCTAAGTGTAATATCACTACATATATTTTTTTCTAGTTCTGATACTTGATTTATTCCAGTTTGCATATTTAGCTTAAGAGTAATAAAAGTCTAGATTCTTTGATAAAATTTAGTTTAAATTATTTCTAATAGAAATACCTATACTTCCCCACCCTTATAAAACGTAATTTACGTTAAGGATTCTCAGATTTTGAGTTTTAGATTAACTTTATTTCATTGTTTATTTATGATGATCTATATCTCTGCATATAAATATGCAAATTTTGTTATATTGATTAAAAAGAAGAACTCCTTATATATTCCGATGCAGGTTTACAAGATAGCATTTAATGTTCCTTTGAAGTTGTTGATTTATGTATTTTCTTCCTCCCTTGAAGATGTGAAAAACCTCGTATCAAACTAAGATTCATGGTGAATAATGGGTCTCACCTGCATAGATCATTGCGGTTTTTGTTCATTCTAACTGTTTGAAAATAGTTGCAACTGCTCAGTTGATCTCTCACTTACGTCAACTATGAGTTATGACAACCAATGTGAGGTAGAGTGTCACACCCCCGCTGATAGCGGAAACACGGGGGATGCGAGCTAGACGGGATCGTCATAACACATGGTATATGATAGAGTAGCAATAAAAATATGATGACAAGCGTGTCATGACGACACCCGGACACAAACGGAGACTTGTGTCGTGTATAATCAATGTTCACGACAGCATAGTCATAATCACAACACAAATGATCACAAAAACATTGATGATAGCTTGTAATGTAATATTCCCACAACATGGGAACAAGTGTACAAAAGATCATATTCATGTTCAAGCTTTACAAAAGTAATAAACACGAAATGCATCCTAAGGTCTCCTCTAAAAGGCAGCACTCCTAGAACTTCAATTTCCTTGATCACCTGAAAAGTAATGCTCAAAACGGTCAACAATAATGTTGGTGAGCTTCGCAGGTTTAAATTGTAAACTTGTAATTGATGCTGTATATTGTTTGTAGTGGAATACCGTGCATACAGTTATAAGTAAGCAAAATCACATACCATGAGTTTTATACAACCAAAACTAACGACGTACACAAAGAAACTTGTCAGAATATATTCACCCAAGGCCCGTTCCTGGCAGTGTGATGGCACTCACAAGTAACCATCTGTCAAGGGTGGGGGTGTCAACCCAGTAGTTACTAATACCTATCTGTTGGTTCCAACACCGGAATTAATGGTTGTAAGACAGTCCACACAGTAACATCATGTATGCATCAGATAAGTACTCACAAAATAGTATCACGTTGATTCCAAGTATGAAAATTGTATGTATGTTGTACAACATTGAAAACGTGTGAGCATACTCTTCCCCCATATTTGTAAAAGATTGAAACAATTGTATAAGCGTAAAAAGGGGCCACGAAACTCACTTGTTAAGTGGTAAGTATATGTCTGATGAAACTTCCCACACTTGTATGTATGTATGAACAGTCAATCACCTATTGACAGTTATGTTAAGAATTAATCTTGTGGACTATTGTTAATAATATTGTTTAATTGAGTCGGGTCGTTTCGGTTCGGTCGTGAGTAGTACACACAAGCAGTCACACACCTCTTTGACTAGATTGTTTTAAATAGTACGTGCCTGTTAATGGCGTTGATTTTAATCTTTGTGATCAAGCTATGACACTTAATTATATTTTATTATCGTCGTGAGATCTCCAAAGAGGGGATCCCCACACTCACACACCATTAAGTCATGTAGTGGGACCGGACGCACGACTGACACTCCATTCACACGAGTGGACTTTCAGTCGTACGAATTAGCTACTTTCGTACAATTGAAACTTCATTCGTGTGACTAAGCCTTCAGTCGTACCACGCAATACCAGTCGCACGACCCATCAGCCAACTGCGCGACTCGAAGTCCCTCCGCGCGAATCAGCTTCATTCGCGCGAGTGGAGTCCTTTTCGCGCGACAGGCATCTGACCGTGCGACTCTCGCACAATCGCACACACACACTTTCGCGTAGCCCAGTCACGCGACAACCCCTGTCGCGTGACATCTCCAGTCGCGTGACAACCTCTATTTCGCGTGACAACCTCTATTTCGCACCCACCGACAGTCGCGCGACACAACCGCGCGACTTACCTATTCGCTCATGTCTCAAGTCGCACACACATGCACTCGCACGCCCCTTTCGCGCGCGACAACCCCATTCGCGCCATCGGGAGTCGCGACGGCAGTGAGTTGCAGGTCGGCCTTCGGCTGCCCGATCACGAGTGTTACCCAACCAAAACCTCCTGAACTCATATTCTAACCTATCTAGACAAGAAACACACTCAGAAACAAGACATGCAAGTCCACACGACCTCATGTGCTCGGATGAACCCGAGTACCCGAAAACCCTCGAAATGCAGCTGTAAAATCGAGTTAAAAACGAGGTAGTGAGGTTATCTACCTGCTAGGAACTAGTACTCACGATGTTACTCGAGATTTGAAGACGAAATTGCGAGAAACGGGTCGGTTTTGGTGTTGGTTTCTAGAGAGAGAGAGTAGAAGAGGAGGATGAAGTGGTGAGAGGGTGAAAAGTGTGAAAAATGGCTGGGAAGGGGTATTTATACCCAGCCTAGTTTCTCAAAGTTTCAAGTTTAGTCCCCGCACTTTGCCCCGAGTTCCTAAATTTTGTTTCGGTTAAAAACGTTATAATTTTTGTGTTGTTTTATTGATGATAAAATGTTATTAATGTTATTTATAATTTAAAAATGATTTTATTCGTGAAAGTTATTCTATTATAAAAATGACGTGTTTAGTGTTAACGGGGCAAATCTTGGAGAATGTCTTAAGATAATGACAAGTCAAGCAACGATACTACACATATAAGGGCAATTAAGTAAAGCAAATATGGTATTCACGTAATTGGTTCATCAAAATAAGGAATAACTGTTAACAAAGGCTAAGTAAAACACGTTAAATGTCGGACCTTTGGTGACGGATGTCACAGTATCCCCCAGTTGAGGGAATTTCGTCCCGAAATTCAACTGGTGCTAGGCCCTAGAACGTCATCCGCGAATAAATGTGGATATTTGAGTTTCATCTGATCTTCACGTTCCCATGTAAACTCTGGCCCTCGTTTGGAATTCCATCTCACACGGACGATAGGTATCTTGCTGCGCCTTAGCTTTTTGACCTTTCGGTCCATGACCTCAATAGGTTCTTCAATAAAATGAAGCTTTTCGTCGATCTTGATTTCCTCAATTGGTACGTGTAAGGACTCGTCCGCCAAACACTTTTTGAGATTCGACACGTGAAAAGTATCGTGCACACCGCTGAGTTCTTGTGGCAACCTCAATCGGTAAGCCACCGGACCGATTCTTTCTGTAATCTCGAATGGTCCTACATATCGAGGGGCTAACTTCCCTTTCTTACCAAATCGTACGATCCCTTTCCAAGGAGAGACTTTGAGTAAGACATGATCCCCAACATTGAATTTGAGAGGCTTCCGACGGTTGTCGGCATAGCTCTTTTGGCGATCTCTAGCTGCTTTAAGTCGGTCTTTGATTTGGAAGATCTTATCAGTGGTTTCTTGAATGATCTCTGGGCCCGTAAGCTGGCTTTCACCAACTTCAGCCCAACAAACTGGTGATCTACATTTCCGTCCATACAACGCTTCGAATGGTGCGCATCCAATGCTTGTGTGATAGCTGTTGTTGTAGGAGAACTCAATCAGCGGTAGATGAGTATCCCAACTACCACCAAAATCAATGACGCATGCCCTCAGCATGTCCTCAAGCGTCTGTATTGTTCGCTCGCTTTGGCCGTCGGTCTGGGGGTGATAGGCTGTACTCATGTCTAATCGTGTGCCCATCGCTTTCTGTAACGTCTGCCAAAAGCGTGAAGTAAATCGACTGTCACGGTCGGATATGATTGACACCGGCACCCCGTGCCGTGTCACGACCTCTTTGATGTACAACCTTGCCAGCTTATCCATCTTGTAGTCCTCTCGGATAGGCAAGAAGTGAGCAGATTTCGTCATTCGATCCACCACGACCCATATCGTGTCGTGTCCGCTTGGTGTTCTCGGGAGTTTGGTGATGAAATCCATAGTGATGTTCTCCCATTTCCACTCGGGAATTTCAGGTTGTTGCAGTAGTCCCGATGGTTTCTGGTGTTCAGCCTTGACCTTTGAACAAGTCAAGCATTTGCTCACGTATACAGCAACATCTTTCTTCATACCTGGCCACCAGTATAGTTCTTTCAGATCGTGGTACATCTTGTCTGCACCAGGATGAACAGAGTATCGAGTCTTGTGTGCTTCATCCAAGACTAGTGTACGTACACCTCCCCATTTGGGGACCCATATACGATCTATGAAGTAATGAACGCCGTCATCCTTGCGAGTCATTTGTTTATCCAACCCTCGGAACTCTTCCCCCGCAAGGTTCTCTTCTTTCAACGCCTCGTTTTGTGCTAATTGAATCTGAGCCTTTAAATTAGTTTGAATAGTCAAACCTAGCGCTCGAGCACGTAATGGTTTCACACGTTTTTTGCGGCTTAACGCATCAGCCACCACGTTAGCTTTCCCCGGATGATACCGGATTTCACAATCGTAGTCGCTAAGCAGCTCTACCCAGCGTCGCTGCCGCATGTTAAGTTCTTTCTGGTTCATGATGTGTTGAAGGCTCTTATGGTCTGTGTAGATGATGCATTTGGTTCCATATAGATAATGCCTCCATATCTTGAGTGCAAACACTACGGCACCCAACTCCAAGTCGTGAGTTGTGTAGTTCTTTTCATGCACCTTGAGTTGTCGCGAAGCGTAGGCAATCACTTTATCTTTCTGCATTAGCACACAGCCCAAACCTTGATGTGAAGCATCACAGTACACCACAAAGTCGTCGGTTCCTTCTGGAAGGGACAATATCGGTGCGTTGCACAACTTCTCTTTTAATGTTTGGAACGCCTGTTCTTGTGCTTTCCCCCAATCGAACTTCTTGTCTTTCTGAGTCAGCAAAGTTAACGGTTGGGCAATCTTGGAGAAATTGGCAATGAAGCGACGATAGTATCCGGCCAATCCCAAGAATTGCCGTATTTCTGAGGGTGTTTGGGGAGTATCCCACTTCTTCACAGCTTCAATCTTACCGGGGTCCATATGAATTCCATTTTCGTTGACTACATGACCCAAGAACTTCACTTCTCGAAGCTAGAATTCACACTTCGAGAACTTGGCGAAAAGTTTCTCTTCCTTCAACAGTTCTAGAATCGTTTGGAGGTGTTTTTCGTGATCCTCCTTCGAACGGGAGTAGATGAGTATGTCGTCTATGAATACAATCACGAACTTATCAAGATAAGGCTTGCACACCCGATTCATCAGATCCATAAAGACAGCTGGTGCGTTGGTCAACCCAAACGGCATGACCAAGAACTCATAGTGCCCATAACGAGTTCTGAATGCTGTTTTCGGAATATCGTCCTCGAATACTCTTAATTGATGATAACCAGATCGAAGGTCGATCTTAGAGAAATACGAGGCTCCTTGCAACTGATCGAACAGGTCGTCGATTCTAGGAAGAGGATACCGATTCTTCACGGTCAGTTTGTTCAATTCCCTGTAGTCGATGCACATACGGAACGACCCATCCTTCTTCTTGACAAATAACACCGGTGCTCGCCACGGTGATTGACTCGGTCGGATGAAACCCTTCTCCAGTAGTTCCTGTAGTTGGCTGGATAACTCTTGCATCTCTGAGGGTGCTAACCGATAAGGTGTCTTTGCTACCGGTGTAGCTCCAGGAACCAGCTCTATATGGAATTCCACCTGTCGTGGAGGAGGCAATCCAGACAAATCATCAGGGAACACCTCCGGATAGTCCCGTACAATTGGAATGTCTGCCAATTTTGTCTCTTCTTCTTTCTTTTCTACGATGTGAGCCAGAAAAGTGTAACACTGCTTCCGTAGACTTCGGCGGGCTTTCATGCAAGAAATGAGCTTTAGTGTTCTTCCCGGTCGTTCTCCTTGAATCTTGAGTACCTCCCCGTTTGGCATGGGGATTCGTACTACTTTCTCCCGACAAACAATCTCGGCTCCATGATTTGACAACCAATCCATGCCCACTATCACATCGAAGCTGCCTAACTCGAATGGTATTAAATCTATGCTAAAGGCCTGGTCTTCTAACGTTAGGGTGCAATTCTTAATAATCTCGTCTGCTTGTTCAACCCTACCATTGGCCATTTCTATGGAGTAACTAGTTTCTAGCCTACTAGCACTTAAATCAAGCATATGCACGAATTCAGAAGATATAAAGCTGTTGTCTGCTCTAGTATCAAATAGTATGGATGCAAAATGGTGATTGAGCAGATACGTACCCGTAACAACGTTCGGGTCCTGACGGGCATCATTAGCTCCAATGACAAATGCGCGTCCCCGTGCAGCAGTTCCTTGGTTTCCATGACCTTGAGCGCCTGCTATGGCCATCACTTGCTGTTGATTATTCCCTTGTTGACCCGGTGCCCTGTTCAGTCGGGGGCACATGTTTCTAAAGTGATCGAGGCCTCCACATTCGTAGCATGCCCTGGCGTTCCCGGCGGGGTTAACCGCGTTGACGGGTGCAACCAGATTCGGTGCCACTCTACAATCTCTTGCTAGGTGCCCCGGGCGCCTACAGTTTGCGCACACCGGCACTGCTTCTCTGGGGGATGATGATAGCTGCATCTGTCACATTTGGGGTATGGCCCGACATATTCTCTTTTCCCTTGAGTCACGGCCGCAAAGTTTCTGGTGATCTTGGCCCTTTTATCAGATTTCCCGGCACTCGACCGGCTTGTTTCCCCAGCATCCTTTCGCTTCTCTGCTCCCTTGCCCAATACCCCTGTTCGTACCATCTCATCGGTCAGAGCGCCAGCCTTCAGAATTGCGCTCTGAATCGTAGGAGGAGCAGCTGCAGTTACCATTGCCCGTATTTGAGGCGCGAGTCCCCAAATGTACCTCTCAATCCTCTTAGATTCCGGAGTGACCAGGTGTGGAACTAGCCTAGCCAACTCGTGGAATCGGTCAGTATAAGCTGCATGCCCCGCCCCCACCATGGCATGATTCCAGAACTCATGCTCAAGCTTTTGCATCTCGTTGTGAGGGCAGTACTCCTCGGTAATCAAAGCTTTAAATTCATCCCAGGTCATCTGCATCGCAGATTCCCTTCCCCTAGCTTGAACCTGGGTGTTCCACCAGGTTAGTGCTCGGCCCTGCAGTGAGCACGTAACATACTTGATGCGCTGGCTGTCGAGGCATTCGCTGATGTCGATCACAGCCTCCATTTTCTCGAGCCATCTGATCAGGGCTATCGCCCCACCTTTACCATCGAAATCCCGGGGCTTACAGGCCACAAACTACTTGTAAGAACAGCCCCTTTTGGCATTAGCAACCCCAGTTTTGTTACCGGCTGTACCACCATTTATGGTCTCCTGGTTGCTTTCATTCCCAGTCGGGTTCCCATTATCCTCATTCTCATTACCACCGTCCCCGTGGGGGTGGTTTTGCTGTTGCAGCGCGTCGCTCACCCGAGCTATGATAGTTGGAATCAAGGCAGTCAATTGTTGAGCAATTAGGGCTGCCATTTCAGCATTTCCAGTCCCTTGATTGTTGCCAGAAGGGCCTTCATTTGCTGTTGGAGGTCTACCCCTGCCTCTGCCTCTGCCCCTCGGGGCTTCACTTCCGCTACTGTTGCTGCGAGTAGACCTTCGAGGCGGCATGTTCTATTCATACAAGAGGCAACATATAAGCTTTAGTCACCTTAAGATGCATAAGTACTTTACTTATCAAATTTCCAATGTTTCATGTTCCAGTCGGTCAAGATCACCATGCAGCCATTTTAAGCATATTCTCGGTATACCGGTGGTGTTTATATATAGGGTTCCCCGCAGCGTTCCCACCACACCCACGATGTACCGGGAATGATGCCTAATCCGGTTACATGACATCCAACCTTCCTTCACATCATATCCATAATAATCCATCAAGTCAACTGAGAACCAAACATGTAGTCACGTATAGTCTTGCGGAGGTTGTCTATCTCGCGTCCTTGAAAGGACTCAGACATAGCCTCCTCGGGTCGGTCTCAGTATCTGAGGTCAAGCGCAATGTAAGATCTGTGACGATCTGTTCGGGTCTCGATTCCCGAATTTGGTTATAATAACTCGGCGCACAGAGGAAACGGAAGATCCAATAGGAAGCATCCCATAGGGGTCGAGCACAAGGGCTCAAGCGCAAAGTAAAGATCACATAATAGAACGATAACCAAGCATGTAGGGAGGAACACATACAAGAGATATATAAATGCACACAAGCTTAAGCATGCAAATCTACATGAAGGTTCCTAGGTTATAGTCTAGGTCAAGTGTAATTGCCTAATTCTCTATAACCAATGGCTCTGATACCAGTCTGTCACACCCCCGCTGATAGCGGAAACACGGGGGATGCGAGCTAGACGGGATCGTCATAACACATGGTATATGATAGAGTAGCAATAAAAATATGATGACAAGCGTGTCATGACGACACCCGGACACAAACGGAGACTTGTGTCGTGTATAATCAATGTTCACGACAGCATAGTCATAAGCACAACACAAATGATTACAAAAACATTGATGATAGCTTGTAATGTAATATTCCCACAACATGGGAACAAGTGTACAAAAGATCATATTCATGTTCAAGCTTTACAAAAGTAATAAACACGAAATGCATCCTAGGGTCTCCTCTAAAAGGCAGCACTCCTAGAACTTCAATTTCCTTGATCACCTGAAAAGTAATGCTCAAAACGGTCAACAATAATGTTGGTGAGCTTCGCAGGTTTAAATTGTAAACTTGTAATTGATGCTGTATATTGTTTGTAGTGGAATACCGTGCATACAGTTATAAGTAAGCAAAATCACATACCATGAGTTTTATACAACCAAACCTAACGACGTACACAAAGAAACTTGTCAGAATATATTCACCCAAGGCCCGTTCCTGGCAGTGTGATGGCACTCACAAGTAACCATCTGTCAAGGGTGGGGGTGTCAACCCAGTAGTACTACTAATACCTATCTATTGGTTCCAACACCGGAATTAATGGTTGTAAGACAGTCCACACAGTAACATCATGTATGCATCAGATAAGTACTCACAAAATAGTATCACGTTGATTCCAAGTATGAAAATTGTATGTATGTTGTACAGCATTGAAAACGTGTGAGCATACTCTTCCCCCATATTTGTAAAAGATTGAAACAATTGTATAAACGTAAAAAGGGGCCACGAAACTCACTTGTTAAGTGGTAAGTATGTCTGATGAAACTTCCCACACTTGTATGTATGTATGAACAGTCAATCACCTATTGACAGTTATGTTAAGAATTAATCTTGTGGACTATTGTTAATAATATTGTTTAATTGAGTCGGGTCGTTTCGGTTCGGTCGTGAGTAGTACACACAAGCAGTCACACACCTCTTTGACTAGATTGTTTTAAATAGTACGTGCCTGTTAATGGCGTTGATTTTAATCTTTGTGATCAAGCTATGACACTTAATTATATTTTATTATCGTCGTGAGATCTCCAAAGAGGGGATCCCCACACTCACACACCATTAAGTCATGTAGTGGGACCGGACGCACGACTGACACTCCATTCACACGAGTGGACTTTCAGTCGTACGAATTAGCTACTTTCGTACAATTGAACCTTCATTCGTGTGACTAAGCCTTCAGTCGTACCACGCAATACCAGTCGCACGACCCATCAGCCAACTGCGCGACTCGAAGTCCCTCCGCGCGAATCAGCTTCATTCGCGCGAGTGGAGTCCTTTTCGCGCGACAGGCATCTGACCGTGCGACTCTCGCACAATCGCACACACACACTTTCGCGTAGCCCAGTCACGCGACAACCCCTGTCGCGTGACATCTCCAGTCGCGTGACAACCTCTATTTCGCGTGACAACCTCTATTTCGCACCCACCGACAGTCGCGCGACACAACCGCGCGACTTACCTATTCGCTCATGTCTCAAGTCGCACACACATGCACTCGCACGCCCCTTTCGCGCGCGACAACCCCATTCGCGCCATCGGGAGTCGCGACGGCAGTGAGTTGCAGGTCGGCCTTCGGCTGCCCGATCACGAGTGTTACCCAACCAAAACCTCCAGAACTCATATTCTAACCTATCTAGACAAGAAACACACTCAGAAACAAGACATGCAAGTCCACACGACCTCATGTGCTCGGATGAACCCGAGTACCCGAAAACCCTCGAAATGCAGCTGTAAAATCGAGTTAAAAACGAGGTAGTGAGGTTATCTACCTGCTAGGAACTAGTACTCACGATGGTACTCGAGATTTGAAGACGAAATTGCGAGAAACGGGTCGGTTTTGGTGTTGGTTTCTAGAGAGAGAGAGTAGAAGAGGAGGATGAAGTGGTGAGAGGGTGAAAAGTGTGAAAAATGGCTGGGAAGGGGTATTTATACCCAGCCTAGTTTCTCAAAGTTTCAAGTTTAGTCCCCGCACTTTGCCCCGAGTTCCTAAATTTTGTTTCGGTTAAAAACGTTATAATTTTTGTGTTGTTTTATTGATGATAAAATGTTATTAATGTTATTTATAATTTAAAAATGATTTTATTCATGAAAGTTATTCTATTATAAAAATGACGTGTTTAGTGTTAACGGGGCAAATCTTGGAGAATGTCTTAAGATAATGACAAGTCAAGCAACGATACCACACATATAAGGGCAATTAAGTAAAGCAAATATGGTATTCACGTAATTGGTTCGTCAAAATAAGGAATAACTGTTAACAAAGGCTAAGTAAAACACGTTAAATGTCGGACCTTTGGTGACGGATGTCACATAGAGGCTCTTGATTCGTATATGAGTTATGACAACCAATGTCATCTGGTTTTGGGTGGTAAAGTTCATTATTGTTTTCATGCTAGGTCAATGATGATGACTGGGTGTTCGTCTGAGACATGTCGTGCTGGTGATGTTGAGCTTATGACAACGTTGCAGTTTTGATTGGTCAACTGATGTTGAGCCGTACTCATTTAAAACGTTAATTTTATTTTAGATGGAGTTAATTATAGTAACTAGAAGATTCACTCACGCATCGCGATGGGATTATATACATGTAAAGATAAACAAAAAAAGTTAATCTCGTAAAGTATTGCTATTGATTTTGATCCAATGAAGATGATCATGATTTATAATGTGATATACAGAAATTAAAATTTTCTTCAACACATAACGTACCTATTCGGATGGTTTGTACATGGACATGCATACATAAATTGTGGTCATAATATTATGACAAAATACAAATGCGCACATGTATGATGGGACTGTGTGGGCTTGGAGGTTTGAGGATGATGATGAAGATGATTGCTAACATCCACTTTTATGAATAAGCTACTAATGTTTCCAATAAAGAAGAATAAGAAAATGGTCCGACTAAAAACTCCATTTATTTGTAAGGTTAATAATGGGTTGTAACCTTTCATAACTACGGTCTTGTTATCATTAGCAAACATCATTATATATAATAACAACAAATTGGTCAAATTCATTGATAATTGGACCAGCAAATTGGTCATATATCGTTGACAATTGGATTAGGAAAAAAATGGATATAGATTAAGAAATTGAAAACGAATGGAGAGTCAAATTCAAATCCGACATCGAGTAAATACAAATATTGATAACAACAAGCATACCCAACATATTTGTCATTTATAGTCTGATTATGCGTAGGGTCCAGGATTGTTCTTCATCAACGCAATCAACATACCGCCACGATTGTTGGATTCACCGAATTCGCTAACATCTCCCTCTCTAACTCTCTATTCTGGCCTTCAAGAAAAAGATTATGCAGTGTTATTTTAGTGGCCAAATTCTAAGAAAGTGAGCTTTTGTGCCAAAAATCTAAAAGTCAAAACTTGACTATAGCTAAGGTTCTATTTTTATAAATAGTGTAATTTGGCACTGATTAGTGTTACAAGTTGATTTACGGTAGGGAAACACCCCTTCTTGATCCTTTGTATTTTTCTTAGAGTTGGGTATAATCTTGATGAAGGTCCTCTTTAATTTTGAAAACGTCATTGAATATCATATATGTAGAAAAAAGGTGTATTTTTTAACGTGAAATCATTTCAGGTTTGTAGACAAAACATGTCACCTATTATAAGCCTCATAACTATAATATAATCTGAGACGATGTATTTGTAATGTTTTTAAAACCGGTTCGGATAGTGAACCGGACGTCTTACTGGTCCGCTGGTCGGACCGGTTCAACCGGTCGGACCGTATATAAGAACCGGATAAAATTATAATTATTTTTTATAAATATATTTAAAAATTACAAAAAAATAAAAAAATATGTAAAAAAAACCGGTTCAACCGGTCCGGTTCCCGATCCGACTGTCGGTTCGACCGATCTAACCACTGATACAACGTTAAACCAGTTTTAAGCATCTAACCGGACCGGACTGAAGTCCGGTTCCCGGTCCAACCGGTCGGACCGGCCGGTTCGGTCCGGTTTTCAAAACCATGTGTATTCGTATTCGTTCTAGTAAACAGTAGGAATTATATCTATCACTATCGTTAGACTAGCCATCAAACAAATGTGTTATCATCAATCGTTGTATTAAATATACCCTATAAACTTTTTTATATTATATCGGTAACCGTTAAGGCCACAGGAAAAACACGTATCAACGTATAACATTAAAAAAATTGCGTAATGCGCGAACAAAAAATACCACTAGTTTGCTTTAGTGAAATACTGAAATTCTTTCACAAGAAAAACGCAGTGACTGTCTCTTTGACCTTTTCTTCTTCGAATCTCCCAAATTTTCAACACTTCAACCAAAGTTTTGTTCAGGTCTACTTCGATAATCACAAAATCAAAAGTGTAGAGATCTCAAATTATTTGCATATCGTGTTTCATCCACATGATTTGAAGCTGATTCTCTAATATCTTGACGATTAATTGATTGTTGGTGAGTATTAATTTCAATTCGCCTAAAGTTGATTCTTCCGATTTTACACTTACTGCAGATTGAATTGATTGTGTCATTATAAGCTTGATTGAAGGTACGAATTGTAGTTTTAGCATTAGGGTTTCGTGAATTGTGTTCGGGAGCATGGATGCTAGGGTTTTAAATCCCTAAATACTGGTCTGAATATGAACACGTTCTGCACCTGAATACAAGCCCAAATTTGAGCGCTTCGTTTATTTATTTGAAGAAAACGATGATTTGTTCCTAGTTAGTGTAATCACAGTAATTAACAAATCTATCTTACAGTTTAATGGTTTGAAATCTCACTTAGCATTGGTGAATTAAAATTTATAATTTGTGAAGCTGTAATTGGAAAACATTTGTAGGTGCTTCACTGCTTCTTGTTGCAGTTCCATAACCAGTTTTAAGGTTTTAATGTTATTTTATAGCCCTACACAGGCTCATTTTTGACATGAAATCTCATCCTTTTTAGCCATTTAAAAGCAGTTTTGAAAGACATAATATCGACTGTATTTTCATAAATTTTGAATCTCAGATAGGGTAGTTCTTTTAGCTATTCGTGAAGGTATTAAAAGTTCATTGTTGTATGCAATTCGGCTATCTTACTGTGTTTTTTTTTCCCCATCTTTTTGTTTGTTTAGAATCAGCCTGCGCGATATTGTATGGGTAGTTCTTCAGGGTCTCATTTCAACAATCAACCTTCACCAAAAATGATGCCTCCACGCCAGCAAGTAAGGTCTGGAGTTCTGCACACATCTTTATCACTTGTTCCACCGACAGATGCTTTCGGGTCACCAAATGTTCAAGAACGTGGCTCAAATTCTGATCAGGTCCGTGAGTCACCAACCGAAAGTGCTAGCTCACGCGATACCTGGCCTGACCCATTGATGGCATCCAAGCAGCTGGAGAGGGAGAAGCCAAAAGAGCATGAAAATAACTTTGCTGAAAATTCTGTAACCCGTCATATTTCACGGTTGGATAAAATGTCTCTTAGAGACGTATGTAGTGAGAGAGTTGATGTAATTGCAGAAAAAATGCATCATCTACCTTGTGAGTTTATTGACAATTTAAAGAACCAGCTTCGTGTTCTTATTGAAGGAATGAGTGGTGATCAAAACAAAGAAGAATACATTTTTCTTCAAAAAATGGTTCTGGGCAGGGAAGATTTAACTGAAAAAACACTCATGATTGCTCACAGGGGACAGTTGGAGTTACTAGTTGCTGTCAAGACTGGAATTCAAGCATTTCTACATCCAACCGTTAGTCTTTCTCAAGCTTCTCTTATTGAAATATTTCTATACAAGCGATGCAGAAATATATCATGTGGAAGTCAAATTCCAGCTGATGGTTGTACGTGTGAAATTTGCTCAAAAAGGAACGGTTTTTGTAACCTCTGCATGTGTGTGATATGTACTAGGTTTGATTTTGAAGTGAATACTTGCCGTTGGATCGGTTGTGATGCGTGTTCTCACTGGACACACACAGATTGTGCAATAAGAAACGGGCAGATTGGTGTGGGACACGTTAAAAATGGAGAGATGCTTTTCAGGTGTCGGGCTTGTATCAGGACGTCTGAATTATACGGGTGGGTTAAAGACGTGTTCCATCAATGTGCACCATCGTGGGACCGTGAAGCTTTAATCAGAGAACTCGAATTTGTGAGGAGAATATTTCATAGAAGCAATGAAAATAGAGGGAGAAAACTGTATCTAAAGTGTGAAGAGCTTGTGGAAAAACTTAAAAATGGGTCAGCAGCTGAAGCCATAGTTTGTAAGGCAATATTGTCATTCTTTCAAGGTAAACATTATCCTTATGGAGTAACATATTTCTTATCGATGTTCTGATAACTGCTTGAGAAAATGCTTGATCTCCACATAACCTATATACTAAAAGCATTTTACATAGAATACCGATGCAATTTCTTGTTTGCTCCAAATGTGAGAACTTGATATTTTTGCTTGTACTGAATTACTAAAAGATGGTTTTGTGTCTGTTTCGGGTTGCTAAAAGCTTTTAAAATTACTTATTTTTATATGAGATTTATCATTTTATAGAAATCATATACATCATGTTGTAAATCTATGTATAAGTTTTATATTTTTTATTATTAAGATCAATTTTATATACAAATATGTTAGGTCATGTATAATGATAATTGCCATATACAAAAAAATTAATTTAAAAAGTTTCTAATGACCCAAACTGGACACAAAATGAGAAACTACATTGATATTCTATGTAATTACTTCTTTTACTTGGTAATTGAGATCAAGAATGTTGCAACATCTCTTGCAGAGGTGGAGATGGAGACTCCAAAAACCAAAGAAGGTGGAGTGATGGCCCCACAAGAAGCTTTCAATCGAATAGCTGACGTGGTGCAAGAAGCAATTAAAAAAATGGAAATGGTGGAACAGGAGAAGGCGCGTATGGTTAAAAAAGCCCGGTTGGCACTCGAGGCATGTGATGAAGAAATAAAAGACAAAACTCGCGAAATGACAACACTTAACATAGAAAGACAGAAGAAAAGCAGCAAGTAGATGAGCTTCAAGGTATCGTACGCCTTAAACAAGCCGAAGCTGACATGTTTGACCGCAAGGCTACAGAAGCTAGAAGTGAGGCCGAAAGACTTCAAATGATCTCCCTTGCAAACACCCAAAAGTCAGAGGACGATTATGTAAACAGGTATTTAAAGCAGCGTTTACATGAGGCGGAAGCGGAAAAACAGTATTTACATCAGAAAATTAGGTTACAAGACGTAAGTTCATCACGCGATACTGACCCATCACAGGTGATTATGTATAACAAGATCCAGGATCTGCTCAAAAAAATATGATTTTTTTTGTTTGGGTTAAATTTTGTTGCAATCTGTTCTAAACTTTTATAACATGAAGTGTATGTTTTTTAAGTTCTGTGATAAGAGTTGTTGGAGGCTTGTTATCTACACATCATGTTGGGTGAAAAATTGGGAAGTAAAGAATCTCCTCCTTTCTAATCTTTAATATTTTTAAGACAACTTACATTATCCAGATAGAGTATTCTAAGTGAAATACATCTTATGCTTATTCTCGTTCATGCATCACATCTATTTTTTTTAAATAGTTAATATACACTAATGATTATGATTAGAAAAACCCAGTTCGAATTGTTAAACTGAACCATTTTAGTTGGGTTCACTAACCCAACCAGATCAATTTGGTTTGCAGGTTTTAAAATCATAGTTAACGGTTAAGAATTTTTACAAAAAACTATCTAATAAAAAATGTGATTATCCGTAATAATAAATTATCAATAATCAATAAATCTGGCCTTTGGGTAGCAGATGCATTTTACTAGCCAATTTAGTGGCTTACATGACTAGTAAAAGACTAGTTTTGTGATTTTTTTCTAGTTGAAAGTTGAGAAGTATAAGATTTATATTTTGGGTAAAGTTAGAATAATATTGACTGGATAATAGTTTGTTATATAACAATTAAACTATGTATGATATCACATCTTATTGTTATATTATGTATGATATTACATCTTATTATTATATAATGTATGATATTACATCTTATTACTTGGCTTTAATTTTGCTTTATCTTTTTGAAATAATCTTTAATGTCAAAAAGGAACAACATCCCAATGAAGATAAATAAAAGCATCATGATTCAAGAGAAGTGTGTGAGAGACATTTTCAACTAAAGCAAAGGTGATTCTAATAACCCATTCCGTAATTTAAAATCCAAAATTAGATAAAAATATTCCACAAAAATAAAATAAATAAAAAACTCACAATATGCATGACAATCACTCCCTTCTTAACCTTCATGCACAAACACATTTTTCACAGTTGAGAAACCACAAATGGCTCATTCCTTCATCAAGATCCTTCTTCTCATAATTATTTTCATAATAACCTCACCACATAAATCAGGTTAGTATATGCTCGATCGCGATATTCATCTCACTTCTCATGTGTCAGTCATTGATACATTGAATACGCTTGGTGTTTGGGTGTAGATGGGCAGCTTGAGGACTGGTGTGTAGCTGATGAGCAAACCCCAGACGATGAATTGCAAAGGGCGCTCATTTGGGCATGCGAAAATGGTGCAGATTGTAGCAAGATTGAACCAAACCAGCCTTGTTTTCAACCAAACACAATCAAGGAACATGCTTCTTTTGCATTCAATAGCTACTTTCAAAGGATGAAAGACAAAGGAGCCACTTGCTATTTCAATGCTGCTGCTTTTGTCACTGATCTTGATCCAAGTGAGTATTTCATCCATCCATATATTTTTAATCTTTGCATCTAGCAAATGGATAGAGTATGTATGTTTATTAGTTTTGTTTGGGTGTAAAATTCATTTATAATGAAATTGTGCGTCATAATGAACAAGTTATTAAAGCACAGACGTACAAGGCTTCAAAGTTGCCTCATGTTTTTTTGTTTTTATTTTTACATTTTCTTTATATTCCCATTACAACTTTTAAAATATATTGTTTTATAAAATATGTTTTTGCTGTTACGACGTGTTTATTTTTATTGACGTTTCTACTGAATTTTTTTAATACTTTCGTTTTTTTTGTTGTTGCATCTTGCTTATTTTCATCAACACTTCAACATGAATATTTTTAACGGTTTGGTTTTACTAAATTAAGTTTTGAATGTTATCATTGGCCCCATTGCAACACGTGAGTTTGCGATTATTTCGTGTTTATATGAAGTTTCAAATGCTACCAGTGCATATCAATGTTTCATTTTTCATATATAAAGTTATGTATATTATGGACACCCCATCAACGTATGGATTTACTAGTTATGTATCGACTTTAGTTTTCTTACGATATGTATTTAACGTCTCCACCACAACAGGCGGGTATTAAACTAGTTATTTATGTCTTTACATTTCTATGTTTTTACTCATTTATTGTCAACATAATACATTATTAAGTATGTAATGTGAAAAAAGGCAAAGTCATATTTTATTTAAGTTATAATGTAAATGATCAATATTTTAAATACGTACCGTGCATATTATTAAATCAATCACTTTACAAAGTAATAACATAAAGATAAAACTTGTTATTTGATGTGTCGTCTAACAATGACAGGCCATGGTTCATGCAAGTTTGAAATCCACGGATGAAGGTGAAGATTTGATTATCTCAATATTGATCAAGTGGGTTATAGACATAATATCATATCTTTATATTAAATTATCTTGTTATGAATTGTACTAATTTTAATTATTGCAGAATATATATTTTTAGTTTTTTCATTTCTATTGATATATAATTGTCATGCATTTGAAAGATTTCGTATATTTTGCTTCTCAAATAACAATGATACAAATTATACATAGAGACTAACATAGTACCTAACTATAATATCTCTGTTAATTTGGAGTCGCTTACTATATAACCAGTCATAAGTAAAGAATTATATAAGACGGTTATTTAACCGTTTCTCTTTCTTCATCTCCTTGCAATGAATTGTCTTTCCTTACTTTGTAATTCTCTACTTAGTTCTTTGCATATACGATTTCAAAGATGATCTAAATATCACATTATAGAAAGTTTTATAAAATTCCTTGAAAAAGTAGTGTCTCAAAACTATAAAAGTAGCTTTTACAATATAGCTCTTCAACACACTTGGTTTCAATTCCATGAGATAGTTAATAAAGAACACACTAGTGAATCTTTCTTTCACCTAGAAATACTAAAACATTTGTGAGAAGTTGTGCTCAAGAATTAAGCACAGGGACTTATGTTGTAATTTCTGTAAAGCTGGTTGGCTTCGGAAGTTTGACTTCGGAAATAGATGTTTGGCTTCGGAAGTACAAGTTTAGCTTCGGAAGTAATAAAGCTCAAACTACAAGGACTAGTTGTGTCAATAGTGTGAGTTAGTTTGTTAATGGTTGTTAAGTTGTTAATTGAGGGTTAACGGCTAGTTGATGGGCTAGTATAAATGTGATTAATTGCTGTTGATCGCGGTAACCTTTTGTAACCTTTTGTAATCGTCTGTTTGATTGTGTTCTTCGTGTAATCGTTCTCGAGTAGTAATCAATTTGTGGAATCGTGTATGTGTTCATCTCGTTTCCTATTCTTACAATTGGTATCAGAGCGAGGCTCTGGATTCGATTATACAGATTGATCAATTGTAATCCGCAGATCATCGTTGATCTTCGATTGATTCACGCTAGGCGTAATCGATTGTGATCCGCTGATCATCGTTAATTGATCAATCAGTGAAAAGAAGATGAATACCAAGTTCGATTTGGAGAAATTCGATGGTAAAAACGATTTCGGTCTATGGAGGGTAAAGATGCGGGCATTACTGGTTCATCAGGGCATAGTTGATGCCCTGAATGGAGGAGACGCAGTGATACCTGCAAATACCCCTCCAGATAGAAAATTGGAGTTAGAAACGAAATGGAAGAACATGATGGAGAAAGCCCACAGTGCAATTATTCTCAGTTTGGGTGATAGAGTCTTGAGGGAAGTTTCAAAAGAAACCACAACAGCTGGTCTATGGACCAAATTAGAGAGTTTGTATATGACTAAATCGTTGGCAAATAGGCTGTATCTCAAGAAAAGGTTGTATACATTCCAGATGCAACCAAAGAAAACCTTGGAATCTCACATAGATGAGTTCAACAAGATTGTTCTTGATTTGGAGAACATAGATGTTGACATAGAAGATGAAGATAGAACAGTCATGTTCCTATCCTCCCTATCGAGTTCCTATGAACACTTTGTAGATACATTAATGTTCGGAAGGGAAAGTCTATCTATGGAGGAGGTAGTTGCTGCCATGAACTCAAAGGAGTTGCACAAGAAGGGTGAATACAGAGAAGACAGTGCAGATGGCCTAGTTGTTAGAGGAAGAAGTGAGTTTCGAAGCAACAAGGGAAGCAACCTGCAAGATCAAAGTCAAAGGCTAAAAGGAGGTGTTATGTTTGCCATTCTGAGAAGCATTTCAAGAAAGACTACCCAGAGAGATTCAAGAAGAAGAGGTTTGATGCCAGCCAATCAAAGTCTTCAGGTTCAACATCAGAAAATGTATCAGATGGGTATGATAGTGCTGATGTGTTAATGATGGCACACTCATCCGAAGGTGATGAGTGGATCTTGGACTCAGGTTGTTCTTATCATATGACTCCTAACAAGGAGTTGTTTGATAAACTTGAGATGAAGAATCTAGGCAGTGTGAAACTTGGTGATGATAGATCATGTATCACTGAAGGTATTGGTTCAGTCACCATGAATTTGAGTAATGGTTCTAACATTGTGCTAAAGAATGTTAGATATATTCCTGGATTGAAAAGGAACCTGATCTCACTGGGTACATTTGAAAGTGAGGGATATGTGGTCAATCTAAGGGATGGAAAACTCAAGGTGATAAGAGGGTCAATGGTTATTTTGACTGGAACCAGAAAGAATAACATGACCTATGTAGTTGATGGTTATGTTGGAAAGGCTGTAGCAAGTGTAAGTGAAGATCAATGCAAAACCTTGGCGGTGGTGTGGCATAGACGAATGGGCCATATTAGTGTACCAGGCATGAAAGAGCTGCACAAACAAGGCTTGGTGGAAGAGCTTAATAGCTGTGACATTGGTTTTTGTGAAAACTGCATATTGGGCAAGGCACACAAGGTTAAGTTCAGTAGAAGTGTGCATACCACAAAGGGGAAGCTAGATTATGTGCATGCTGATCTTTGGGGTCCAGCAAGGACTGAATCACTGGGTGGTGCCAAGTATTTCCTGTCTTTAGTGGATGATTACTCAAGGAGAGTGTGGGTATACAGCTTAAAGCACAAGAGTGATGCATTTGAAAAGTTCAAGGAGTGGAAGGCACTGGTAGAGACTCAGTCAGAGAGGAGAGTTAAAACTTTAAAAACTGACAATGGCTTAGAGTTTTGTAATCACTTATTCAATGACTACTGCAGGAAGCGTGGTATAAAGAGGCATTTGACTGTGGCATACACACCACAGCAAAATGGCCTTGCAGAAAGAAGAACCGAACATTGTTGAATAAGGTGAGGTGTCTATTGATTGATGCTGGAATGCCAAAGCAGTTCTGGGCTGAGGCGGTCAATACAGCAGCGTTGCTAGTTAATATGTCTCCTTCATCTGCAATTCAGATGAAAACACCGTTTGAAATGTGGTCTGGAAAGCCAGGGGATTATAGCTGGTTAAGGGTGTTTGGTTCATTGGCATATGCTCATGTTAGTGAAGGCAAACTGGAACCTAGGGCTATAAAGTGTGTTGTCCTTGGTTACACAGGTGGTGTAAAGGGATATAGATTGTGGAGAGTGGATGATAAGTCTCCTAAGGTTGTTACAAGCAGGAATGTTGTATTTAGAGAAGATGTGCTATACAAAGATCTACTTAAGAGTACTGACCAGGGTGCACTTGATCTTGAAAGGGGTGTTCAGATTGAGGTGGAGCTGGATGAACAAAATCATGTGCAGAGTGGGACTAATTCAGAAGATGAAAGTTGTGATAAGGCTCCAGGGTCATCAGGTGGTGATGCGGTGGTCCACAATAGGTCTATTGCACAAGGTAGACCTAGAAGGACTATAGTTACTCCTTTGAGGTTTAGAACAAGTGATGATGTGACACTTGTTACAAAGGAGGAGGTATCTACTTATTGAAAGAATTGATCTGCCCAAGATACATATTAAATTGATATGGCTAGTGTAATATGATCCAAGTCGGGTCATACCCAATAACAAGCTAAACAAACACCAATGGATAATTTATTCGTTGATAAGATCATACAAATAAATTATGACACCAACTTAGAAAATGGGTTTTCTAATTCATTGTTTTTGTAAATGAACAAGATTATACATATAGATAATTTGTTCATAAGATATTATTTGTTACATTGCTTAAACAAGTTAAACAATGACATATAATAGTGTGTAAAATCTATAAAATTAAAATGGTTTAATTTTATAAAACTCAAATTGCAAGAGTGTTATTTTTTTTAAAGTTTATAAAAAACTTTTGGAGGGAGACAAAAGGGGCATTATTCGGCCGCCCCATGATGCATTGGAAACAACCTTGTGTTGTTTTTAATACAACCCATAACTCCACTCAACATGTTTTTGCATTTGAATACTCTTACACACAAAAAGAACAAGTGAATAAGATTCTCCATTTCTCTCTTTGTTTCTTACGGGTTTTCAAAGGGAAAAAGAGCAGAGTTTTTCAGCTCTTAGTCTAAGCATTATTGGCTGGAAATCAAGAGTTCAAGAGAAGTATCAAGTTGGTGTTACAATCCTAGCAAGAAAGGGTGTTTTGTAAGCTTGGGGTACAACCTCTTGAGAGCTTCTCCATTGAAGTTTCAGCTACAATCTCATCATCTTCACTTCTTATTTTCGGATTAAGGAAGCTACAAAGGTTGTAGTATCTTGTCTATCTTATATTTTATTATTGTATGCATTGTATAAAGATCCATGGGTTGGGGTTGTTTGTTAAAAATGGTTTAACAATTAATTAGATAACATGTTTTAAAACATATATTCCACTGCGTTTTTCATATAAACAAGTTGTATGAAGCTTTGATAACATGTTAAAACCCCATCAATGGCATCTAGAGCCACTTATACATATGCATACATATATTACACTTTGTATTTCAATTTGGACAGCACCAAAACCGTGGGTTTAAGGGGCTGTTTTGGTGCCCCCTTTTGATGTTTTAAAGATGCTATATTATGCATATTAGGATCTTTAAAACTCTAGTTTATAAGATAATTGTTTGCATGGACTAAACCCATTAGTTCTTGGTTTATGTTGGCCAAAAACATGGGTTTTAAGGGGCTACCAAAAATCGACTTCTTATGTATGTTTGGATATATTGTTGTTGATTATGCATAACAAAGCCTAGACCATTTGGATTGAATGATTGGTTGCAATGTTATATTCATTTGGGCTTGTAATAATTTAATTTTTGTTTCAAGTCTAGTCTTGTAATTTATTTATTCATATGGTTTGTAATAAATAGATTAGGAGTTTATCTTGACTAGAAAAATGTATTAGGATACATATCTTGTAAGGAAGCTCAAGATCAAGACTTGAAGAAAAGATGGACAAAGAGGATTCTTGAAGATATGGTTTCAAGTGGGAGTCTCTTTGGTCAACCATGTGTCATGATTCTAAACCCTTAGGACATGACCATTTGACACACTTGTTTTGGCTAAACAAGTGTGATCAACTTAGTATGCTTTGTTATGCATATATGACTTGTTTTGTTTATGTTTGGTTGAATGCATATGATGATGTTTGTTTTGAATATTTGGATGTGATTAACAAACCGTCAACTAAAACAAATAATAAACAAGTAATTGGTTCTCAAATCATTAAGCATAAATAGAATAGTTCTATAAAAGGAGTTAATGGTTTACAAAATAAAATGGGTTTTATTTAAAAGAACCAATAGGGTACCATATGGTTGAATGCATACAATCATATGGTACATAGACTTTTCTAAACAAGAATTGTCAAATTATAAATCCCTTTTGAAAAACAAGTTAAACGCCATCCTTTTACACAACACTTAGGTTACTTGCAAACTCTTAGTGGGATAAAGGTCACCTAACCACTTTGAGGGAACTTGTAACTTGAGGTGAGAATACCATGTTTGTGGGATAAAGGTCACCTAACCACTTATGTAGTAAACTCACACGTGTGTGTAAGTAGGACAACTTGATTTGTAAAATATATTGAATGGATCACCTAAAATATGTTTTACAAAAGGTGTTGATGGGATAAACATGCCGTTATAAACATGAGATGTTCAAACGATCCCATACCACTAGAAGTTGCAATAGGTTGTAATTGTCATTTATGACTACCTTGTTTATTTGAATAATGAGATAAAGGTCACCTAACCAATATTTAAATATAACGTTGGATTCTAAAATTTTATTTATTAATGGTCTATGAGACATAAAGGGTATTGATAAATGAAATATAATTATATCAACGATTACTAATAGAACTTTGTAAAATCTTGTAGATGGCCGACAACAACAACGCTAATAATGATGTACCAAACCAAAACAACCAATCCCTAAGGGCGATCCTTCAAAGGGATCGTCTAACACCTAACAATTTCATGGATTGGTACCGCAACTTGAGAATTGTTCTCAAACAAGAAAAGCGGGCCTACATCCTTGATGACCCCATCCCCGATGAACCTGACGAGGAAGATATGGAAGCATATAATGATTGGGTTAGATATGTAGAAGACTCCGTCCAAGTCTCTTGCCTAATGTTAGCAAGTATGACACCCGAACTCCAAAAGGAGTATGAGCTCCATGGAGCTTATGACATGATCACTCAGTTGCGGGAAACGTTCCAGCAACAAGCTAGAGTGGAGCGCTATGAACGGTTCAAGCGCTTAATGCATGTCGGATGGAGGAATCCCAATCAGTTTCATCTTATGTTCTTAAGATGAAAAGCCACATCGACCGCCTTGAAAGGCTGAACTGTCCCGTCTCAAAAGAGTTGGCCACGAATTTGATCCTTAATGGCCTAACTAAAAGGTTTGAGGCATTCGTCATGAACTACAACATGAACGGATGGGACAAGAGCATAAATGAACTTCATTCTATGCTCAAATCAGCTGAGGCGGGAATGGGTAAGAGGGTTTTACCCGTTCTCACCATAAATGAAGGTGGGAAAAAGAGAAAGTTTCTACCCCCTCCTAAGGCGACTGGTGCCAAAGGAAAGGGGCATGTTTGGGGAAAGGGAAAGATGGCTGTTAGGGCGCAACCTCCGAAGCCCAAGGAGAAGAAGCATAAGGTTGCTGTGAACGACCCATGCTTCAAATGTGGTGAGATAGGGCATTGGATGAGAAATTGTCCAGTCTATCTCAAAGAGTTGAAAGAAAAGAGGGATGCGGGGCAAACCTCAGGTATAATTTACATGATACATGTTGAGCTGAATGTTATTTCTTCTAACACATGGTATTAGATACCGGATGTGGAACTCACATTTGTAATTTATTGCAGGGGTTCAGAAGAAATGAGCATTATGAAAAGGGGAAATAAGTCTCTTCATGGGCAATGGTGCAAAGGTTCACGTGGAAGCCCAAGGAGACTACATTTTGAAGCTTCCAAGTGGTTTGGAAGTTATTTTAAATGGTGTATTATATGCTCCTAGCTTGACTAGGAACATAATTTCTGTTTCCCGTTTAAGACAATATGATTATGATTTCAAGTTTGTTGACAATGATATTCATGTTTCTTTAAATCATGTATTTTATTTTAAAGCTATACCTTGTAATGGCATTTATGAATTGGTTCATGAAAACACAACATATGATAGCTCAATATACCAAGCAACCACCAAAAGACTTAAATTGGATTTGAGTGATACCTACCTTTGGCATTGTCGTCTTGGTCATATAAACAAGAAACGCATACAAACACTTCAAAGAATGGTCTTTTAAAAACAAATGAATGTGATTCATTTGATGTATGTGAATCTTGTTTACAAGGAAAAATGACTAAGACACCCTTTAGTGGAACTAACGAAAGGGCAAAAGATTTATTAGGCATCATACATTCGGATGTATGTGGTCCTTTTAAGCCAATGACTAGGAATGGTGAAAGATACTTCATTACCTTTACCGACGATTATAGTCGCTATGGGTATGTGTACTTAATAAGACACAAAGATGAAGCTTTTGAAATGTTCAAAATCTTCAAGAATGAAGTAGAAAATCAACTCAACAAATCAATTAAAGTTCTCCGTACCGATAGAGGTGGTGAATACCTAAGTGATGTTTTTCAAGATCATCTTAGGAGTTGTGGGATTGTCTCACAACTCACTCCACCTGGAACACCACAACATAATGGTGTGTCTGAGAGGAGGAATCGAACCCTATTAGATATGGTTCGATCTATGATGGCTAGAAGCACATTCCCTCTATCATTTTGGGGTTTCGCTTTGCTCTCCGCGGCCCGTATTTTAAATATGGCCCCAACCAAAAAGGTGGAAAAGACACCTTTTGAGATATGGCATGGAAGAGTTCCATCCCTATCATACTTAAGGGTCTGGGGTTGTGAGGCTTATGTTAAGACTCCCCCCCAAACAAATTAGATGTCCGATCCACCAAGTGTATCTTTATTGGATATCCTAGAGATTCTATGGGATGTTATTTCTATGATCCACTGGAACAAAAGGTATTGTTGCCAGAAAGGGCGAGTTCTTAGAAACAAAGTTCCTTATGGAAGGAACTAGCAGTAGAACAGTGGATCTTGAGGAGGATCAAGATTCACAGCCCGATGCACGTTTGGTTGAAACTAGCACTCAACATAAGGATGTTGAGAATGATCAAGCGGTTGATCAATACACACAAAACGTTCGCAGAAGTGGTAGAACTAGTAATCCACCTGAAAGATACGGATTTTTCATGGATGGATGCTACGTGGTAGATTCAGATGAACCAACCACATATCATGATGCAGTGTCCAATTTGGATTGTGACAAATGGCTTGAAGCCATGAACGTTGAGATGCAATCCATGTATGACAATCAAGTTTGGGAACTTGTCGTACCACCTCTTAATTCCAAAGTAGTTGGAAGTAAGTGGGTTTTCAAGAAGAAAACCGATATGCATGGAAACTTGGATACTTACAAAGCTAGACTTGTAGCAAAGGGTTTCACTCAAACTCAAGGGGTTGATTATGATGAAACCTTCTCACCTGTTGCAATGCTAAAGTCTATAAGGATACTGTTTGCCATAGCTGCTCATTATGACTATGAGATTTGGCAAATGGATGTCAAAACCGCTTTCCTAAATGGATATCTTGAGGAAGATGTCTATATGGTTCAACCTGAAGGTTTTGTCGATCCAAAACATCCTGATAAAGTATGCAAGTTAAAGAAATCAATCTATGGATTGAAGCAAGCATCGAGAAGCTGGAATCACCGTTTTGATGAGGAGATAAAGAAATTTGGCTTCATCAAAAACGCTGATGAGGCTTGTGTGTACAAAAAGGCTAGTGGGAGCATAATAACCTTCCTAGTATTGTATGTTGATGACATACTACTATTTGGAAACGACATCCCAACCTTGGAAGGTGTAAAAACCTGGCTTGGAAGTTGTTTTTCCATCAAGGATCTTGGTGAAGCTGCCTATATTCTGGGAATAAAGATGTATAGGGATAGATCAAGGCGGCTGATTGGTTTGAATCAAAGTGCATACATTGACAAAATCTTGAAAATGTTCAAGATGGAAAACTCTAAGAAAGGTAGTGTACCTATTCAAAGAGGGACAATATTGAGTACGACTCAATGTCCAAGCTCAAAGGAGGAGCAAAATAGAATGAAGGCAATCCCATATGCATCTGCTATAGGATCCATCATGTATGCAATGATATGCACTAGACCAGACGTGTCATGCGCTTTAAGCATGACAAGTAGATACCAGCAAAATCCTGGTGATAGTCATTGGATGGCTGTCAAGAACATTCTGAAGTACCTAAGGAGGACCAAGGATATGTTCTTGATCTACGGGTCTGGTGAAGAGGAACTCGTAGTAAAAGGTTACACAGACGCGAGTTTCCAAACCGATCGAGATGATTCACGATCTCAATCAGGGTACATCTTTATTCTGAATGGCGGAGCTGTTTCTTGGAAAAGCTCAAAGCAAGAAGTCGTAGCATTGTCCACTACAGAGTCTGAATACGTCGCCGCTTCAATGGCAGCACAGGAAGCTGCATGGCTGAAGAAATTTATAGCCGATCTAGGGGTAGTCCCTTCCATTCAGGATCCCCTAGAGATCTTTTGTGACAACGAGGGTGCGATTGCTCAATCAAGGAACCTCGTGCTCATCAAAAGACTTGGCACATTGAACGGAGATTCAACTACATAAGGGATGAGGTTGAAAAGGAAAGATATGTATTCGCAAAGTCCACACTGATAAAAACATTGCGGATCCACTCACAAAGCTCCTTGAAAGGGCAAAGCATGAAAGCCATGCTTGTGCCATGGGACTTAGATATTCAAGTGACTGGGTTTGATGTTGTATTTTGTATTTAGATATTAGAACTTATGTTATTTGACTTAATTATATGGTTATAATTTCATTTGTTCTTCTATTTTAGCATGTTTAAATCCGTGAATAAATAAGTTATTCTAAACGTCCGTAGTCGATCATACTTGTGGGAACAATTATGAATGTAAGACTATAATGAAATGGATTGGTTGATATTCATAAGGTATGAATATAAAGCAAGAGGTTGCTACCAAGGTTCATTGATATCTATGGGATATAGATATTGGACTGACCCGCTCTCAATTATTTCTGCATGGAATCTTTGTGATTAGTCATAAGAGATATTAAGTAAAGGCGAATATCATTGTATCCTCAGACCTGAGATACATATTGGGTCTTGATATTCACCAAGTATTGTACTTTGACTTAGTACTTTGCTGTTCTGAAAATTGGCAGTACATAAGGCTAAGTTCAGGTATGATATGAGGTGATTGTGAGAGACGTATGTAGTCAAGATGGAATTTGTTCCTCTTATTCGTTGAGAGTAAGATGTCTAAGGCCTATTAAAGTTAAATCATCAGAGAATGACAATTCTGTGTCTCTTGGATTTAACATGACATCTGCAACAAAAGGATAGATGATTAATTCACCTAAATCATATTCATGTAAGGTACTTGAAATGGATGATGTTATTGAATGGCACTTAGTCATACATTAGGGGTAGCAAACCGTTGCTAGGCGTTATTTGCTGCTTGCATCAATCTTCTATGATCTTGTGCAAGTGGGAGATTGAAAGAATTGATCTGCCCAAGATACATATTAAATTGATGTGGCTAGTGTAATATGATCCAAGTCGGGTCATACCCAATAACAAGCTAAACAAACACCATGGATAATTTATTCGTTGATAAGATCATACAAATAAATTATGACACCAACTTAGAAAATGGGTTTTCTAATTCATTGTTTTTGTAAATGAACAAGATTATACATATAGATAATTTGTTCATAAGATATTATTTGTTACATTGCTTAAACAAGTTAAACAATGACATATAATAGTGTGTAAAATCTATAAAATTAAAATGGTTAATTTTATAAAACTCAAATTGCAAGAGTGTTATTTTTTTTAAAGTTTATAAAAAACTTTTGGAGGGAGACAAAAGGGGCATTATTCGGCCGCCCCATGATGCATTGGAAACAACCTTGTGTTGTTTTAATACACCCATAACTCCACTCAACATGTTTTGCATTTGAATACTCTTACACACAAAAAGAACAAGTGAATAAGATTTTCCATTTCTCTCTTTGTTTCTTACGGGTTTTCAAAGGGAAAAAGAGCAGAGTTTTTCAGCTCTTAGTCTAAGCATTATTGGCTAGAAATCAAGAGTTCAAGAGAAGTATCAAGTTGGTGTTACAATCCTAGCAAGAAAGGGTGTTTGTAAGCTTGGGGTACAACCTCTTGAGAGCTTCTCCATTGAAGTTTCAGCTACAATCTCATCATCTTCACTTCTTATTTTCGGATTAAGGAAGCTACAAAGGTTGTAGTATCTTGTCTATCTTATATTTTATTATTGTATGCATTGTATAAAGATCCATGGGTTGGGGTTGTTTGTTAAAAATGGTTTAACAATTAATTAGATAACATGTTTCAAAACAAATATTCCGCTGCGTTTTTCATATAAACAAGTTGTATGAAGCTTTGATAAACATGTTAAAACCCCATCACTTATGTGTTTAATGTTGCTGCTATGGAAGCGAGTTGTGATCCTTTGTCATATGAAGAAGCCTTGAATTCTGTTGATAAGGATAAGTGGGTGCAGGCAATGAAAGAAGAGATGGACTCTCTTTATGAGAACAACACATGGGAGGTTGTAGACAAGCCCAAAGACAAGAAGTTGGTAAGTTGCAAATGGCTATATAAGTTGAAGGACGGGTTAACTGAAAGTGATCCGCCACGGTACAAGGCAAGGTTGGTAGCTAAGGGATTCACTCAAAAGCCTGGTGTTGACTACACAGAGATATTCTCTCCTGTGGTTAAACACTCATCTATTAGAGTGATCTTAAACCTTGTAGCTATTCATAATTTGGAGTTGGAGCAAATGGATGTAAAGACTGCATTTTGAATGGAAGTCTTGAAGAGATGATTTATATGAAGCAACCCACTGGTTTTGAGATTAAAGGTCAGGAAGATAAAGTGTGCTTGTTGAAGAGGTCATTGTATGGACTAAAGCAGTCTTCGAGGCAGTGGAATAAGAGGTTCAATGATTTCATTGTCTCTAAAGGGTTCAGTAAGAGTAGCTATGATCCATGTGTGTATTACAAGGAAGATGGTGCTGGTGGTTACATCTATTTGTTGTTATATGTAGATGATATGTTAATAGCCAGCAAGTCCAAAACAGATGTAGATGCTACTAAGTCAATCTTGAGTGAAGAGTTTGACATGAAGGATCTAGGGGCTGCAAGGAAGATATTGGGCATGGAGATTGAAAGAGATCGTGGTGCTGGTATATTAAAGCTCAGGCAGTCAAGTTACATCAAGAAAGTACTTAGTACTTATTCTATGGATCAGTGTAAACATGTAAGTACTCCTCTGGCAGCTCATTTTAAGTTGTCTAGTAGGGATAGTCCTTGTACAGAAGAAGAGCAGGTTAAGATGTCATGAATTCCGTATGCAAATGCAGTGGGGAGTTTGATGTACCTGATGGTTTGCACTAGGCCTGACTTGGGGTATGCAGTCAGCTTAGTGAGTAGGTACCTAAGTACTCCTGGTATTAAACATTGGGAAGGTGTGAAGTGGATACTCAGGTATCTAAAGGGCACTAGTCATGTGGGGTTAGTGTTTGGTGGGACTGATGAAACCAAACATGTAGTGACTGGATATGTTGATGCTGATTATGCAAAGGATTGGGACTCAGGGAGGTCAGTGACTGGGTATGGTTTTACAGTTTATGGTGGACTAGTGAGTTGGAAGTCTTCTTTGCAGAGGGTTGTGGCATTGTCATCAACTGAATCTGAGTACATTGCACTCACAGAAGCTGCTAAGGAAGCACTATGGTTAAAGGGATTTGTTTCTGAACTAGGAGTTGATGTTCAAAAAACAATGGTATGGTGTGATAATATGAGTGCTTTACAGCTTTCTAAGAATCCAGTGTATCATGAAAGGACCAAGCATGTGGATGTTCGGTTGCATTTCATAAGGGATGTTGTGAGGACAAGGCAGTTAAGTGTTGAGTATGTTGATACTCATAATAACCCTGCTGATATGATGACTAAAGCAGTTGGTGGAGTAAAGTTTCGTTTTTGTTGTGACAAGTGGAATGTGGCTTAATCTTGGCACAAAGGTGGAGTTTGTGAGAAGTTGTGCTCAAGAATTAAGCACAGGGACTTATGTTGTAATTTCTGTAAAGCTGGTTGGCTTCGGAAGTTTGACTTCGGAAATAGATGTTTGGCTTCGGAAGTACAAGTTTAGCTTCGGAAGTAATAAAGCTCAAACTATAAGGGCTAGTTGTGTCAATAGTGTGAGTTAGTTTGTTAATGGTTGTTAAGTTGTTAATTGAGGGTTAACGGCTAGTTGATGGGCTAGTATAAATGTGATTAATTGCTGTTGATCGCGGTAACCTTTTGTAACCTTTTGTAATCGTCTGTTTGATTGTGTTCTTCGTGTAATCGTTCTCGAGTAGTAATCAATTTGTGGAATCGTGTATGTGTTCATCTCGTTTCCTATTCTTACAACATTTAGATGAAAGGGGTGTTGATTTTCCTTCGATTAGATGTTCGTCTTGCGATGGTCAGCTTGTAAGTTGGTAACGAAATCACCGTATCATGGAGTGCGGTATTGTCAAGAGACTTGTAAGGAAAATTTCATGTTCGTTATCTTAAACCCATGTGACATCTTTAACACTCATAAAACCATTATCCATCTAGTTGGAGGATTTTGAAGCTTTTTAATGATGTTGCGCACACACCACACTATGGAGTGCTTGGAGATATATGATAGATATCATGTTCAAGCCAAAAGGGTCAAGATGTGATGCAAGTTAAAACTAGATGTATTTTTGTTAGGAAAAATTAGATTTTATAAGTTTAAATTATTAACTATTGCTTATTATTAATCTCAACTAACAATTTAACCAATATTAATCCCAACTTTGATTTTGCTATTAATAACCGTCTCAGTCTAACTGTTTCTTATATCTGTTAGTTTTTTATGATGTATCACGTGACGTGACTCGTGACGTGACTCGTGACGTACGTATATGATAGTTACATTTACAAATATAAATATATTACTCAATTATTATTTAAAGATCATTTTTGGAAAATTATTCATTGCAACCATTTTGTTGCCAGTTGAGTAGCTTGAAAACAAAGAAACGGAAAAATTAAGTGATATATTTATATTTTTTTATTTTAATTATATAATAAGCAATGTCACATGTCACGTCATAAAAAACTAAAACAGTTAACGAACAACTAGATTGGAACTATATTGATAACAAAATCAAAAGTTGGAATTAATATAGATATTAATATTCACCAATAGATTCTCAATAAATGATAACACCTTTAACAAGATGTAAACCATTAATCTACATACGATAGAATCAAAGATTGAAAGAGAGGAGGTAGACAAGAGATATCAAAAGCATTTATCTTTATATGTTACAGTATATCTAACTTTGACACTTCAACTTTCATTCTTGACTGCAATGACGCTTTAGCTTCTAATCTTGATCGGCCCCGCACATGACTCCACAATCTCCAACTCGATCAAAACGAGCCCTTAGTTGCCTCCTTCATCCTTATAAATGGTAATAATTAGGTAACGATTGCACTGCCCAAACAAAGAGCAGGCCACATATATATGCAACAAATATTTACATATACATACTGAAAGAATAAGCAAGTGACAAATATATTGTAACATCTCGTATTTTACGATGCTTAAATTTTTTTTTTTTATAATTATGATGATATTAATAATGAAAAATAATAATAATATTAACTAATAATAATAATAATAATAATGTAGTAATTAGTAAAAATAATTTGTAAAAGTTTAAATAATAAGGTCCAGGGGTATTTCCTGTAATTTACCAAACTTAAATAAAAGTTTTGGGCATAAAACAGTAAGATTCAAACCGCAGGGACCATTTTGAAATTATTTAAATTTACAACCCAACCCCCGCCCCATTTCCCTTCCCGATTTTCCGTCGCCGGCCGGCGAAGATCCGGCGTGGCTCCGGCGACCCCCGATTCACCTTAAAACGCCACTTTTAAATCCCGAAAAGGCACCAAAACATTCGTGGGGACATGTCCAACATCAACATTCACTTTAATTTGAATAAAAGCCCTCGGTTTACAGCTCATAAATCCAACATTCGAACCACTTTATTTCAAATACGATTACCGCACAAAACATTAACAATAACCAAATTAAACCTATATAAACAACCCCCTAAACATTCCTAAGCGTTCACAACTCTAAATTCCACCTAGAAATCACACAAATAAGCCCCTCGATCACCTCCCCATCGCGACCTGTTCGTCATCAGGATCACCTTCAATACATCACCATACGGGTAATTGTACATATCATTCTGTTCGTTTTTACAAGGGGAATCAAAGCCCCATGGTTTAAACCATTAACACCATTGAATTGGTGTTCTATTTTGGGTCTGAACGATCTAGGGTTCATAAGGATTGGGGTATGCTGGAGTTTGTGTTTAAAAGGAATTGAAACGGAGGTTTAACGTGGCTGAGGCCCTAGTCCACGGTTAAGTGTGTGTGTTGTGAAACAGGAGGTCCCGGGTTCGACCCCGGGCACCCCCTTTATTTTTATTTGGCTTTTAAGTTTCTAAAATTTCAGAAAAATTCATAAAAATTATAAAAATAGGATTATAAACTTTAAATATTTTTCTTTACAGCAAACCAATTTCTACAAATTTTATTTCTTATAATATCTTAATATTTTATTTTATTTTATTTAAAACAAATAATAAAACTAGTTAAAAAGTTTATAAGATAGACTTTAAAGGTTGTTTATCTTAACAAAACATTTCAATGGGATTATTTTCCTTATTTTAGTACAAATTATTATTTGTTTCCAATAATAAATAATTATTTGTCTCAAATAATAAATAATCAAAGTTTTATTAGAATAAATTATAGAAATTATGTATTTATAAATTCATAAATTATTCTAAAATATTATTCTCTCATAAAATATACTACTAAAGGTTAGATTAATAACTCGTTATTAATCAAAATGTTATTTCAATTAATTTTAAATAATTATAAGGTTTTAAATATATGTTAAACCTTATCAATTTTATACTTAAAATCATTCCAAAAATACTTAAACACACATATAAAATGTTCTTAATGAATCAAAATGCGAATAATTATTTTATAAATTTATTTACTCGACAAAATCCACAATTCCAATTGACACCCTAGTTCACGTCTAATTGTTAAATCTTATTATCGAACTTTAATCTTACAATACGTTTAGGTGCCTTGAAAAAGAATTCGTTGGAACGTCGTTAAATCCTTATTATCACCTTATACCCCTATACGTCAAGTGAGTATTTCTATACCCATTTTATTATTTCACACACTTTTGGGTGTGAACATGTTACCGTATAAACGTTACACTTGTAAACACGTTTGATTCTTGTAAACTTATGGCAATTTGCTTGTGTGTTGTGATTAGTTGAATCTTGTAGCTACCATGTAATGTCGAATATATGTACAATCATTAACTATTGCTAGCCTGGCGACGTCATAGATCTATGGGCCTGACAAGGCTGCTTGGTTGATCCAAGTACACTTAGCTAATCGTATATACTTGTAAACGTTTGAGACTTGTAAAACTTTGTCAAGATTTGATTGTGCATTTTGTCTTACATCCCTAGTTACCTTGTTCTCTAATTTACAACATGAATTGCCATCTTTTATATACTTATGTATGAAAAACTATAGAATGCTCACCAACAATATGTTGACCTTTTATTTTTAACATGTTTCAGGCAATAGCGTTATGTGGCTGTGAACAATCGTAACTCTCACGCCTCGACGATTCCGCCGTCATGGTTGGGGTGTGACATATATACTTGAAGTTTTAGTTAAATATTATTTTTGTCTAACATTCTCCCTCAAGCGGAACGGTGGTGGACCAAGTCGTAGCATCAAGCGAAAAAAATTCAAACTGCGATCGAGAGAGACTTTTTATGAATATATCTGCAACCTAAAGCTTGGTTGGTACAAATTGGGGTACAACTTTCCGGAAGTAATCAGTTCCTGGACAAAGTGGTAATCAAGTTCGATATGCTTTGTCCTTTCGTGTGACACGGGATTTTGAGTAAGGAAGAGAGCACTTTTGTTATCGCAAAGCAAGGTTGGGCGATCAGGTGGTATAGCACATAGTTCACGTAATAAATAAGTGATCCAAACAATTTCAAGCTTTCAGCTGCAGTGTTAGCCATGGCCCGGTACTTGGATTCACAACTTGATCTAGAAATGGTGGGTTGTTTCTTAGCACTCCAAGACACGATATTTCCCCCGAGAAATATGGAGTAACCATAGGGGAACGACGAGTTTCAATGCATCTGGCCCAGCCAACATTAGAATCAAGAAGTAAATTTTTGGAGGCTTTGGAGAATGTACGACCATAGGCAAGAGTGCCTTTGACATATCGAAGAATGCGTTTGACACTTTGAAAATGTTTTATGGTCGGGGCGTGAAGGAATTGGCTAAATTGGTTTACGGAAAACGAAAGATCAGGTCGTGTGATGGTTAAGTACTGAAGAGCACCCACAAGAGACCGATGGTGTGTGGGATCCTTATATGGCTCACCAGGTGTGGAGAATGACTCATTAGCAGACAATGGGGTATGTATAGGCTTAGAGTCAAGCACAGAGGCCCTTTCAAGTATATCACGAGCATACTTAGATTGAGTGAGAAATAAACCATTATTGGTGTATATGACTTCAAGTCCAAGAAAATAATTTAGACAACCAAGATCTTTGATGGCAAACTCATTGTGTAGCCGATTAATAAATGATGTCACAATGTTCTCTTGATTTCCGGTAAGAATTAGATCATCCAAATACACTAAGAGATACATAATGCATGTATCTCGTTTATTTTATATATATATATATATATAGAAAATATTAAAAAAAATAAAAATAGATAAATAATGATGTGTCAGCCCGGCTGCAAGTAAACCCATTTTGAAGAAGAAAAGTGCTTATTCGCTGAAACCAAGCCCTTGGTGCTTGTTTGAGGCCATATAAGGCTTTGTTTAAGCGACAGACATGATCAGGGAACTTAGGATCAATGAAGCCCGGCGGTTGTTCCATGTAAACAATTTCGTTCAGATGTCCATGTAAGAAGGCATGTTTACGTCAAGTTGGTGAAGCTCCTAATTATTTATAACAACTAGAGAGAGAACAACCCGAATGGTATAAGCTTTGACACAGGGACTAAACCTGTGAGAGTAGTCCAGGCCGGGTATTTGGCTATATCCTCGTGCAACAAGGCGGGCTTTGTAACGATCAACAGACCCATTCGAACGAAACCTTGTACAGAATAACCATTTGTCCCCGATAACATTGCTAGTTATCGGTTGAGGTACTAACGACAAGTATTATTATTACTTAGGGCAGTTAACTCCTTTATGCATCGCCTCTAACCAATGTGGATGTTTAGCCGCAGACTTAAATCCTTTAGAGTCTTAGCTAGAAAATAGAGCCGAGTAGAGAGAGAGACTATGTATGAGCAAAATCAGACCTATGCTTTGGTTTAAAAATCCCACCTTTGGCTCAGGTTATCGTTGGATGGGTAGATATGGTTTTATTGGGAAGTGTTGAGTGGGGGTTCAAGTATGGAAGCGATGGGTTTATTAGCAGGCTCAGTGATAGGCTCTAGTTGAGACTCGGTTGGAGGTGAATTAGAAGTTTTGGGAGCAACGTCTGCAGGGGTGGTGGAGGGTGGACCAGGATCAATATGGGGGAGTGGGTGACATAGTTTGAGGGTCAATTAAACACTTATTAGGTTGTTCGATTGGAGCTGGTGAACTGAGCTCGTTTGTGTCAAAGGTTTCACAACAAGTGAGGAATAATGGGGAAGGTTTAAGTGGCAAGGTAGTTGTCGGTGGGGCTGGTTGATTGGAGGGGCATTTTCCAGAAAGGTATGTAATGGTAGAAGGGTTAAATCACAGCAAGAGTCACCATTTTTAAAAGGAAGTGTATTTTCATCAAACCGCGCATGATGTTATGTAGACACGTGAGGTGGTGGGTCAAGACATTTAAATCCCTATATCAAGAGCAATATCCTATAAATACATGGCACGCTGCAAGGAGATAGTTGTTAGCCGAATAATCTTGCACGTAGGGTATACACGACAAGCAAACACATGAAAATTATTATAGACGGGTTGGCGATGAAACAGAAGTTCAAACGTTGACTTTTCTTCAAACTTTGGTGGGTAAACGGTTGATAACATATACAGCTGAGCTGAAAGCTTCAACCCAATAGACGGGAGGGACATGTCCATTAAAAAGCATTGCTAACCCTGTTTCAATGACATGTCGGTGTTTCCGTTCTACCAGACCGTTCTGTTGTTGAGTATATGGACATGATAAACGGTGAAATATGCCATTATTCTCAAATATTTTTGAAACATGTTGATTGACAAACTCGATACCGCCATCACTTGAAACACCTTGATTTTACATGAGAATTGATTTTGAAAAAATTCATAAAGGTGTTTAGTATGGCATAAAATCCACTTTTAGTTTTTAATGGATAGAACCATGTGAACCGGGAGAAATCATCCACGAATATAACATAATATCGATATCCATCAAGCGATGTCACCGGAGATGGACCCCATAAGTCACAATGAACCAATTCTAGAGGTTGGAGTGCAGTTGTTCATTAATTTCAAATGAAAGACGGTGTCCTTTTAACATTTCACACGAGGAACATATAGCCGGTTTTAGGAGAATTAAGTAGCAGATAAAGATCACATTTATTTAAAAGTAAATTGTGTCAAAGGACACGTGACCCAATCTCAAATTCCAAAGTTCAAAGGAAGCTTTGAGTTGAGATCTAGAATATGCACCAAAAGCTTGGGGACTAGCTTCCAACACGTACAATCCTCCTTCATGCCAACCCCTAGCTAGAACCTGTTTCGTCCTTCGATCCTGAATATAACAGTATAATTGAGAAAATAAGATGTCCAAAGAATTGTCAGTAGTGAGTTTGCTAATGGACAATAAATTTTTCATTAAGTGAGGAACCACCAAAACATCCTTGAGATGAATTTGATTAGCAACAGTGGTGGTGCCAACATGTGAAATAGGAAGAAATTTAACATTTCCAAAGGTTACAATAGCATTACCCGGGTAATGAGAGGCATTTTTTAAGTTGTCCGAAGAGGCAGTCATATGGTCGGTGCCCCGGAGTCAACGTACCAATCTGGACCTGATAAGGAAGTCACTTGGCATGCGCATGGAAGGCCTTGGCCAGATCGGTATCTAGCGGTGTAGACTTTGATGCAAACGAGGCGAGGTTAGGAGAAAGATTGGCAAAATGCCCGTCCTTACGACATAGTTGGCAGTGGGGTGACCTCCGGCTACGTCCACGACCAGCCAAGCCTCCTCCTCGATAAAGACGACCCTACGACCCCTGTAGGAAGAAGTGGACCGATATTGTTGGGCATTAAAAGCAATAGTGGGGTTGGTGTTACCGTGAAGTGACCGAAGAATAGTTCGTGACTCTCAGCCTGAATGAGAAGGTCACAAGTGCTTGGTGAAGCCTTGGAGGGGGGACGGCTGTGGAAAATGTCTGAAAGAGGGGCCGAGACCGTAGAGAACCAGTGAAGTTATCGGGCTCATCAACTGGTTGACTAATGACAACCAATTGATCACAAATGTTTTTGAATTTTCAACCAAAATCGGCAACCGAGGAGGTGCCTGTGTTGGTTTGCCGGAGTTGATCACGGTTTTCTGGATGTGCTCAATGAAAGTTGTAACACCTCGTATTTTCGTTAAATATAAGTTAACATCGTTATATTATTGTAAGGATTTCGTTGTCATTTATGAAATTTTGAGGGCTTGTTATGCTTATTTCCTAGTTAGTCTTTAATCCTTTAATTTGGAGGTAAATAATTTAGTTATTAAATTGAACATATATATTACTAATAATAATAACAATAATAATAATAACAGTAATAGCAATTATAATAATAATAAAGAATAATAAAAATAACTAAATATAGTAACAATAATATAATAAAATAAACAGTAATAATAATATAATAATGGTTAACAATTTATAAAAGTTAAACAATTAACAAGTTATAAAAAACTAGGAGTTTAAATAAGTTGAGGGGTCTCTGTGTCAATCCAGAAACTTTAAATAGAAGTATGATATAAAATAATAAAGAGACCAAACCATAGAGACCAAAGGTGTAAAGCTCGAAAACCCCAAACCACCCCCTCCTCCATTCCCGTTTTCCGCCGAGCATCCGGCCACCGCCGGCCATGGCTCCGGCCACCTTAAAAACCCATTTTTAAAGCCATCTTTCGATTCAAAACTGATTCCAAATGCTTCTAGAACATGTTTCGAACCACTAAGTACACTTTAATTCGAATTAAAGACGATAATGTGTGTTGATTTGGACTTGGTAACCGTCGGCCATACCCTTGAACCGTTCAAGCAATTAAACCCAATAATAACCCAATTAATCAAACCTGAACGATCATTTATATGTTCCTAATCTATTACCATTCTCAATTTCATCTGAAAAACACTCAAACATCACTTTCGATCCCACCCTCACCGCGACTTGTTCATCGACTGGCATGCTCATTTTTCGTTCTAAATCAGGTGAGTAAACCACCATTCCACTCGTTTTTACATGAGGAACAAAAGCCCCATGGTTATCAACATCCACAGAGTTGTCGTGGATCAATTTGGTCTCAAATCGATCTAGGGTTCATGGGGTTTTAGGGGTTTTCTTTCTGCATATGTTTTAAGATTTTGAAATGAACTTAAACCACGGCAACAGCCTGGTTCAACGGTTAAGACCTTGCCCTTTCACCATGAGGTCCCGGGTTTGAACCCGGGCACCCTCATGTATTTTTTTTAAAAGGGTTTTAGCCCTTAAATTAATTATATGAAATTTTAATAAATATAAAATAGTTTTGTAACTTTAAATATTTTTATAGACACGAAATAATTTTCTGTATTTTTATTAAATTTAAAAATTAAATAATTTCCTTTAAAACCTTTTAACAAAGGTTATTCTTGGTTTAATTATAATAAAATGGATTTATAATAAATATAAATTATTGGACCAAATGTTACCTTTTAAATTATGATTATTTTTAAAATGTTTACTTAAAATTTATATTTAGACTCTGTTAGTTGTTAAAATGGTTTAATTTATTTTTTTTTCTCTCTATTAAAAATACATAGGTGGTAAATTCTTTATTAAAATATTTAACATACTTACAAAAATCCCCAAATTCCACCTAAAACCCTAGTATCATTAAAACGTTAAACTTATTATAATTAAACTTAAATATTGTAAATATATATTCTAGGTATCTCGTGAAGGTTTACGTTGGAACGTTGCTTATTATTCTTATTAATCATCATTTTTATACTATTTGTCATGTGAGTTTCCTGGCCCCTTTTTATCTTTTCACACTAATTGGGATGAAAAATGATTACTATATATAACGCATTTGTAAACGTGTAGACTTGTAAGCACTTGCAATTCATACTTTTATTTGTCATGGGTTATTGTGTGTTGTAAGTGTTTATATGAGATACATATTTTGTTCGCAATCATTAACTATTGCTAGCCTGCGACGTCTTAGATCTTTGGGCCTGACAAGCCTATTTGGTGCTAAAGCCGAGGTATTTGCCGCTCCTGATGACGTATGCTTGTTCATCATGGGAACCAAATACACTTAGACAATCTTATATACTTGTAATCAGTCGAGGTTTGGTTGTAATGATATGTGTTCTATAACCTTACTAACTTATAACCTATGACATGAATTGTTACTTGTAACCTTATCTATTATGTATGAAAACCTTAGAAACTCACCAACTATTTTTAGTTGACCTTTTATTTTTATCATGTTTCAGGTAATCCTCAAGTTTAAAGTGAACTTTTGAAGCCTGTAATAATCTAGGACTTGGACCTAGTTAATGAAATAAAAAGACTATATTTTGTTATGTTATGTTTGAACTTATTTCATGTTTGAGACTTATGTTTGTATTTATTTTGAAACTTATAATTTGAATATTTACATTTAAATATAGAGTTATGTGGCTGTGAACAATCTTAACCCTCACATCTCGATGATTCCGCCGTCAAGGTTGGGGTGTGACAGAAGTGTTACTGTATGCTTGTTCAAGAGCAAGCCAAATCTGGTAAGCAGTGGAGAGGCAATGGTCTCTGCGATGGCTTCTTCGGACAGGGATGTATGAGGAATAATAATAGCTTTCTAATCATCTACAATCCAAGTGGAGAAGAGAGGATTGGGAGAAACTTTATCTCCTTGAACAATTTAGCAGTTGGGTAGAAGAGGAACCATCGACATGCGACATGAGTTTTTGGAAGGAAAGCAAAGGCACCATTTGATTCTTCCACAAAAGGTAATTTGAGGGTGTCATTTAATGGTGATCATATGTAGGATTGTGTTCATGGATTATCATGGTAAGAGAGGAAGAAGATGCCATGGGTTGGGGGGGAGGAGAACGATGGGAAGATGAAGGCAAAAAGGTGAAGGAGGGAAATCGGGTGGAGGAGAAAGAACCTAGGCACTGATACCATATAAATGATAATAATTGGGTAACGATTGCACTGCCAAACAAAGAGCAGACCATATATATACAACAATATTTACATATACATACTGAAAGAATAGCAAGTGAAGAATATATACATGAAGTTTTAGTTAAATATTATTTTTGTCTAACAATCCTCCTATCAGGCGGACCTCACCTCATCACCTCTCCTCTACATTTAGTTGGCCAACACTCTCTTTCTCGATCTACCTACTCTCTATTCTTTCAATTGAATGTCACATCCTAATACATCTAAAATCCCTCAATGAAAACTCCCTAAGAAAATAAAGGAGTCCCGTACTTCAAACTTGCCTTAACCTCCAAGATATTCATTAGTTAGGAACCTTAAACCCATTTTCATGTAATCATAACAAGACTTGCTAATTAACATCATACATATAGATTAAGTTATAATAAGCATGCTAATTCACTAAAATCATATCACACATTTATCGACTTATTATTTAATCCACTTGTCTCATGTAACACATATATTTAATATTACTAGTATTAGTAACCGTGCTACGCGACAGGAATACCATTTTTTTGCATACAGCCGTGGCTGTTGTATGTTGATCTGGTTGTCGAGACTCGATCAAAAACAATTTATATATCGGTCTTAGCTACTTTATTGTGTAAGGGTAAGTGTAAGGCCCCGTTCCCGGGCACCTTACGGTTGGTCGTCATTACCTATAAAACATACATTTAATAACTTAATAAAAATCTTGCAGCGGAAACTTTGAATTTACTATACATGCTTTTGCAAAGTAATACAACACCCATACAAAATATCGTTTGTTTGCATTACAATACAAAAACATTAACAAAAGAATGCCATCCCAAAAGAGCTGAGTAGCCGCCTCGTGCCATCCTCCGCAACACTACCTGCAACTGAAAACACATAAAAGTCAGCGTTGCTGAGTGAGTTCTAGTTTATAAATAAAAACATTTTATATTTATAAGTATCCTTTCGTGCATAGCGTTCATACTCATACGTACACAGAGATAATATTTGTTATTATCTTCATATGCGTTATTCATCGTTATCTTAACTTCTCGTAGGATTCTGTCAGCTTTACCCACTCATAGCACTTGGCTAGATTACTGTGGTCGAATGACAAGAATCCCGTTCATAGTTACTTGCACATTGAAAGGTGAATTGTACCAATACCATATGCTACACCCCGATCGTTATTAGCTACCGGGCCGAAGTCAACATATGAAAACAAAACGTATGCCACGGTACTAGAGGTAAGCGGTTGAGGTACCATGACCATGGTCAATCACAAGAGAAGGACCAATCGCGTTATTCAATGCTTGCAAGACATAATTCGTTCGTTCATTAATGCATGTATTCATCATCATTTCTTTTCGTTCATTCGTTAATACATGCATTCATCATCATGTTCCTCTTTCATTATCTTTCACTTACGTTACATAATACTTCATTAGTTCATTCTCGTTATTCGTAAAGTTTCAGAAAGATAAGCATACACAATTACAAGGAACATACACACTCATCATACATCATCATCATACATTCATCATCATACCGCATCATACCATACTTACAATATTTTATTAATAATATTGTTAACAATAATATACACTGATAATAATATCAGTAATGATAGGGTAATCATAATCATCATACATGCATAAAACATCATCATTATTAACACCCTAGTCAACCCTGGTCAAAACCTCGAACTTTAGATTTGCAGGAAATTCCTGTAAAAATTCTAAGTGTTCTGGACGTTTGAGCCCTGTTGGGCGTATAAGCCCTTGGGGTATGAGCCCTGTAGGCGTAAGAGCACTGCTGGTCGTATGAGCCCTATTGGACTTTTCATCTAATACTTAGAAATATCATCTGGTCATACGACCACCATGTTGGTCGTATGAGTCCTATTGGACTCTTCAACACACTTAGAAAATATCACCTGGTCATACGACCACACTGTTGGTCGTATGGTCCTATGGACTCTTCAACACACTTAGAAAAATTCACTGGTCATACGACCACACTGTTGTAGTATTAGCAACCTGGACATGTATCTAATTCATATTCCAATCCCAAACATCAAAATGCCTAGTTCTAAACATGCTCACCTGATTCTAGGCAAAACTTAACATAACACATACATTCATAATTCGATCATACAGGGTATAAAATCCAAGTTTTATACAAACATCCTTACATGCATTTCCAGCCCCAAAGCATTTAAAAACAGGGTAAAAAAGGGTCTACAAACTCACCTTAGTTTGTCTTCGGGTTTGGATGCCCTTTCTTAACTTCCCAGTCGTTTCTACACCTAAAAACACCACACAGTGCAACCCGAACACAACACACACATAAGAACATGCATTTCTCGGTTTCTTAGCCCAAACACAACTTAAAAACATCAATTCTTACCTTGAATCCGATTTCTTCTTCTTTTCTCTTCTAAGAATCGAAGTCCCTGCTGATTATGGGCGCCATCTCTACAAAATAAATAACAACTTTGCCCCCTCCTTTTTAGTTGACTTTTATTTTCTTTTCTTTTCTCCTTTTTTTCTTTTATTTTTGCTAAAAATACGGGTGTTACAAGTCCACCCCCCTTATATAGGTTTCGTCCCCGAAACCTGTTATTCCTCAAACAGATGTGGGTAGTGGCTGTCTCATTTCTTCTTCAGTCTCCACGGTAGACTCGGATCCCAGCCTGTGCTTCCACTGTACCGCACAAAGGACCACTTTATTCCTAACCTCTTCTCCTTACGATCAATGATTGCCACTGGTTGCTCAACAACGTAATTGAGCCGTTCGTCTACTTCAATATCCTCCAGTGGTACAACCATGCCTTCATCAGCTAAGCACTTTCTCAGATGAGATACATGGAATGTAGGATGAATTCCACTTAACTCATCTGGCAATTCAAGTCGATAGGCCACCTCTCCTACCCGTGCGATAATCCGGAAAGGTCCTATGTATCTCGGGCTTAGCTTACCTCTTTTCCTGAATCTGATAATACCTTTCCAAGGTGAGACCTTCAACATGACCCGGGTCGCCAACCTTGAACTCTATCGGTCTTCGTCTTTTGTCAGCATACGACTTTTGCCTATCTTTCGCCGCCTTCATGAAGGCTTTGATCTTTTCTAATTTCTCAGTCGTTTCTTCAATCACCTCACACCTCCCAGTTCTTTCTGCCCAATATCTCCCCAACATACGGGCGTCCTACATCTCCTACCGTATAGCATCTCGTAAGGTGGCATGCCAATGCTGGCATGATAACTGTTGTTGTACGAGAATTCTGCTAACGGCAGGTGGTCGTCCCAACTTCCTCCAAAATCGATCACGCACGCCCGAAGCATGTCCTCGAGTGTTTGGATCTCCTCTCAGACTGACCGTCTGTCTGAGGGTGATTGCTGTACTAATGTGTAGTCTCGTCCCCATTGCATCATGAAATCTTTTCCAAAACTTGGAGGTAAACCGGGTGTCGCGATCAGACACAATAGACACCGGCACACCATGACGAGGTACAATTTCTTTGATGAACAGATCCGCCAATCTTTCAGATGAGTACGTTTCGCGGATCGGTAGGAAGTGGGCACTCTTGGTTAGTCGGTCAACTATCACCCATATGGCATCATACCCTTTTGGGGTACGTGGTAATTCGTAATGAAGTCCATGGTAATGTGCTCCCACTTCCACTCGGGTATATCCAACGTTGGATCTTCCCGTAAGGCTTCTGGTGTTCTACCTTTACTTGTAAGCAAGTTAGGCATTTACTTACGTACTCCACTACGTCGCGTTTCATACCCGGCCACCAATAGTCTTTCTTCATATCGTGGTACATTTTGGTAGCACCGGGGTGAATGAGTATCGAGTCTATGGCCTCATCCATGATCTTTTCACGTAGATCCCCGTATCGAGGAATCCACATTCGCCCAAATCGGATCTTAACACCAAGAGTGTTCTCACCCATTCCGTAACTAGGCCTCTCATCCTTTCGGAGTTAAGACGACCTTCTTTCAAAGCCTCGTCTTGGAAACTCCTTACCTGTGTCATCACATCGGGGGTCATGATCAGCTGATAAGCCTTTACCCGAATCGGCTCAGGTCGTTCTTTTCGACTAAGAGCATCGGCCACCACGTTGGCCTTGCCCGGATGGTAATGGATTTCGCAATCATATTCCTTTATTAGTTCCAACCATCGCCTTGCCTCATGTTAAGATCTTTCTGCTCGAAGAAGTACTTCAAGCTTTTGTGGTCGGTGAAGATTGTGCACTTCGTCCCGTATAGATAGTGCCGCCAAATCTTCAACGCAAAAACCACCGCAGCTAATTCTAGATCGTGTGGGGATAGTTGACTTCGTGGATCTTCAGTTGTCGAGATGCATATGCGATCACCTTTCCACGTTTCATCAACACACAACCTAGCCCAGAATAAGATGCATCCGAATAGACCACTAAGTCTTCATTTCCCTCGGGCAAAGTCAAAACAGAGCTGGTGTTAGTCTTGCCTTCAACTCCTCAAAAGCCGTCTCCTTTTCTCGACCCCACACGAATTTCACGTCCTTACGAGTCAATTTTGTCAAGTAAGGCTATCTTTGAAAAGTCTTGAATAAATCTCCTATAATAGCCCGCCAATTCCAAGAAGCTACGAATCTCTGATGCGTCTTTGGTGATTTCCATTGCATCACAGCCTCAACCTTGCTGGGTCCACCATGATTCCCTCTGCATTTACCACTTGACCCAGAAATTGCACCTCGCGTAGCCAGAAGCACATTTGGAAAACTTAGCATACAGTTTCTCCCTTCTCAAGGTCTCCAATACTTCCCGAATGTGACCGGCATGCTCTTCTTCGCTCCTCGAATAAATCAGGATATCATCGATGAACACAATCACTGATTTATCTAACATTGGGCCGACACACTCGGTTCATCAAGTTCATAAAAGTAGCTGCGCCGTTAGTTAGACCAAATGACATAACGAGAAACTCATAGTGTCCATAACACGTACGAAAAGCTGTTTTAGGAATGTCCTGCTCCTTTACCTTCAATTGATGGTAGCCAGATCGAAGATCTATCCTCGAGAACCAACTGGCACCCTGGAGCTGGTCGAACAAGTCATCGATCCTCGGTAACGGATACCGATTCTTTATGGTCAACTTGTTCAATTCACGGTAGTCGATACACATTCTCATGCTACCGTCCTTTTTCACAAATAAGACCGGGGCACCCCAAGGAGAGATACGCGGTCTAATGAAGCCCTTGTCAAGCAACTCCTGCAGTTGCTCCATCAACTCCTTCATCTCCGTAGGAGCTAATCGATACGGTGCCTTGGCGACAGGTTGGGCACCGGGTATTAAGTCAATTTGAAATTCAATTTCGCGATCAGGTGGCAATCCCGATAAGTCTTCTGGGAACACATCTGGAAACCGTACATAACCGGAACGTTGGATAGTTGTGGTGTTGGTGTTTCCACATCCTTCACATATCATAGGTAGGCGTTGCACCCACGCCTCATGCACTTCCCCGCCACTGCCATCGTAATCACCTTTGGAATCACCGTTACCCGATCACCGTATATTGTCACCAGACTTCCGTCAGATGCGTCAATTTAATCACCTTCTTTCGACATACGATATTCGCTTCATAGGTTGCCAACCAATCCATCCCTAGTACTACATCAAATCCCCTAGGGGCATCACATGTAATCTAGCAGCAAACCTATGACCTTCTAGTTCTATGGTACAGTCCTCTATCACATCAGTAACTCTAGTGGACTTACCAATAGCAGTTTTCTACATAAAAAGGCTCACTAATGCATTTACTACTAACAGGCAATTTAGCACAAAAGTAGCAGAAATGAAACTTCTACTAGCACCAGAATCAAATAACACAGAAGCAAGAGTTTGATTTACTAGAAACGTACCTGACACAACGTCGGGGTTCGTCCTAGCCTCTTCCTGCGTCATAGTGAAAGCCCTGGTGCTTGCTCTCGGACCTTCACTTCCCGTCTTCTTTACCCCTGAAGCCTCAGCCCTCGGCTTCTTACAATCCCTGCTCATATGACCTCCTTCCCCACAGTTAAAACACTTGCCCATCCGGCAATCTTTTGATATGTGCCCTGTCTTCCGCACTTAAAGCAGAGGTTGGATCCCCATTTGCACTCCCCTGAGTGCTCCTTTCCACACTTACCACACTCCTCACCCCAGCTCCAGACACGACCACACGGTGGTCATCCACTCTCGCCTTCTTGTTGTTCGTCGAAGTATCACCCCGACCAAATCTCTTCCCCTGCCAATTCTTCTCCCCACTTCCTTCTTGCTACCCTCAGCCTTTACCAACGCAGCCCGTTCATCGAATAATCTTCCCGCCAAATCCACTGCCGACCTGAAAGTGCTTGGTCGGGCAGAATCAAGTGCCAACGAATTTCAGCTGGCAACCCCTGAATATACCGGTTGATCTTTCGAGACACCGGCGTCACCTGCTCCGGCACCAACAGCGCCAATTCGTTAAACTTGGTGGTATATTGTTGGTGGGTCATCGTCCCCGCCTCTAACTGCAGGAACTCTCTCTCAATTCTATCCATTTCCCGACGAGGACTGAATTCCTCGATCACCAGCCTTTTTAACTCAGCCCACTTCATCTTCCCTATAGCCCTGCTACCCTCGGCTTGGACTATATTTTTCCACCAGCACAAAGCCGACCCTGTGAAAGAGTGGGTAGCAAACTTCACCTTCTTGTCCTCCTGGCAATCACTAATATCGAGGACAGCTTCCATTTCCATCACCCATTGGTGAGCATCAGTAGCAGTACCAGAACCATCAAAAGTGGGGGCTTGCACCTCATGAATGCCCCGTAGTTACAACCCCGGCCTGTCTCCCGTAACTGTTCTTCTTCCTCTTCCTCTTCATCAGCGGATAATACTGTTTCTGCTTCTGTCTGTTGCTGTCTACCGAGGACCGATTCCTCCCTCGTCTCTCATCATTACGTACTGCCTTTATCACCTCGGTCACTACAGACGGTAAGATCGTCTGCATGACCTGATGTACTTCCTCAACCACTGCCTCTTTTACCGAGGCTCTCAAATTCGCGCTTTCGTCTGCCTCCTCCTGATGAGGAGTCTCGTTTTCCTCATGAACTACTTTCTCTGTCCTAAGTCTTCCTCGCGTGTTACGCGGTTCATCACCACGTCCACCGCCACGGAAGCTTTAGATGATCTACCACCGACCATCTTCTATCACACTGGAACATTTAAACACCAACACGGTCATTCAAGGAAATAGCTCAGTTTATGTCAAGTATAGTAGTCCCTAATTACAGTGGCCAGTTGTGATTAGCCACTTACTCTACTCTTCACACCCCGAGCATTACCTGTCCTGACTACATTAGTATCTAAGTCTAACAGTACACATAAACACATAACATGCGCACGTAACACTGGTTAACTTTCAAGAAAATACCTGATGGCACGCAACTACTCAGATGGCATTCTCTTCTTTTCTGTCCCATTTTCAGTTTAAGTTTAGGTTTATTTTAAAATTTACCATTTCACTTAAACTTTGGCTCTGATACCAACTTGTAAGGCCCCGTTCCCGGGCACCTTACGGTTGGTCGTCATTACCCATAAAACATACATTTAATATAACTTAATAAAAATCTTGCAGCGGAAACTTTGAATTTACTATAAATGCTTTTGCAAAGTAATACAACACCCATTACAAAATATCGTTTGTTTGCATTACAATACAAAAACATTAACAAAAGAATGCCATCCTAAAAGAGCTGAGTAGCCGCCTCGTGCCATCCTCAGCAACACTACCTGCCAACTGGAAAACACATAAAAGTCAGCGTTGCTGAGTGAGTTCTAGTTTTATAATAAAACATACTTTTACTTATTTATAAGTATCCTTTCGTGCATGCGTTCATACATCATACGTACACAGAGATAATATTCGTTATTATCTTCATCATTCGTTATTCATCGTTATCTTTAACTTCTCGTGTGGATTCTGTCAGGCTTTACCCACTTCATAGCACTTGGCTATGATTACTGTGGTCAAATGACAAGAATCCCGTTCATACTTACTTGCACATTGAAAGGTGAATTGTACCAATACCATATGCTACACCCCGATCGTTATTAGCTACCGGGCCGAAGTCAACATATGAACAACAAAACGTATGCCACGGTACTAGAGGTAAGCGGTAGAGGTACCATGACCATGGTCAATCACAGAGAAGGACCAATCGCGTTATTCAATGCTTGCAAGACATAATTCGTTCGTTCATTAATGCATGTATTCATCATCATTCTTCTTTTCGTTCATTCGTTAATACATGCATTCATCATCATGTTCCTCTTTCATTATCTTTCACTTTACGTTACATAATACTTCATTAGTTCATTCTCGTTCTTCGTAAAGTTTCAGAAAGATAAGCAGACACAATTACAAGGAACATACACACTCATCATACATTCATCATCATACATTCATCATCATACATTCATCATCATACATAGCATCATACCATACTTAACAATATTTTATTAATAATATTGTTAACAATAATAATACACTGGTAATAATATCAGTAATAATAAGGGTTAATCATAATCATCATTACATGCATAAAACATCATCATTTATTAACCCTAGTCAACCCTGGTCAAAACCTCGAACTTCGGATTTGCAGGAAATTCCTGTAAAAATTCTAAGTGTTCTGGACGTTTGAGCCCTGTTGGGCGTATAAGCCCCTTGGGCGTATGAGCCCTGTTAGGCGTAAGAGCACTGCTGGTCGTATGAGCCCTATGGACTTTTCATCCTATACTTAGAAATATCATCTGGTCATACGACCACCCTGTTGGTCGTATGAGTCCTATTGGACTCTTCAACACACTTAGAAAATATCACCTGGTCATACGACCACACTGTTGGTCGTATGAGTCCTATTGGACTCTTCAACACACTTAGAAAATTCACCTGGTCATACGACCACACTGTTGGTCGTATTAGCAACCTGGACATGTATCTAATTCATATTCCAAATCCCAAACATCAAAATGCCTAGTTCTAAACATGCTCACCTGATTCTAGGCAAAACTTAACATAACACATACATTCATACATTCAATCATACGGGTATAAAATCCAAGTTTTATACAAACATCCTACATGCATTTTCCAGCCCCAAAGCATTTAAAAACAGGTAAAAAGGGGTCTAGAAACTCACCTTAGTTTGTCTTCGGGTTTTGGATGCCCTTTCTTAACTTCCTAGTCGTTTCTACACCTAAAACACACACACAGTGCAACCCGAACACAAACACACACATAAGAACATGCATTTCTCGGTTTCTTAGCCCAAACACAACTTAAAAACATCAATTCTTACCTTGAATCCGATTTCTTCTTCTTTCTCTCTCTAAGAATCGAAGTCCCTGCTGTTTCTCTCTCTAAAAACCGAATGCAAAGAAGTGTGCAGGGATTATGGGCGGCCATGCCTCCCTTTTGTACAAAATAAATAACAACTTTGCCCATTTGGCACTTTTGGTCCCTCCTTTTTAGTTGACTTTTATTTTCTTTTCTTTTCTTCCTTTTTTTCTTTTATTTCTTGCTAAAAATACGGGTGTTACAGTAAGTTAGGTTGTCTTCACAGTGAATATGTGGAAAGTGTTTAACTAACGTGACTCGATTGAGTAAAAGACTAAAACTTTAGAACTAAAAATTGAAACTTTGAATTAATTAATGAGCACAAGTGCATAAAGCAACAAACATTAAAACTAATTTAATCAAATAATAAGAAACAATCACTTTCGGGTTTCCAATTCTTCAAGATCAACAATTGGTAATTCTAAATTAGGGTTTGTAAGGAACAATACTTAAAGATCTCAACTTTGATTAAAGTGATAACAAAGGAACAATCTTTTATGACTCGTTCATTCACAATGTTACCAATTCACTTATATCACGTTGCCTACTTTTCTTAATGAGTTCACGATGCAAGGAAACCAAAAAATGATAATCAAGCAAACAACTTTATTTATAAGTAACTTGTTTAAATCAATCAAAACATAATATTGCATTCAATAGATCAATGTTAAATACAAAAACCTAATCAATCATACCAATCGTCTCACTTTACAAGAATCATACTCCCGAAAGCAATCAAGAGAACCTAGCCACACATCATATTCGTTCAATCTTCAATCTTGACTTGGAGACTATTTGTGGATGATTTGAGATGAATCCAAAGGCTTGAAATCACCAAAAATCAGCTTAGAATCATCAAGAATTGAGCTTGGAAAGTTTTTCTCCGAATTAGGGTTGGATTGTACTTAAATAACTTGAAATTCCATAAAATCCGGGTGTTAGTTCAGCCACCGGCGTATGATACGCTGCCTTGGGCGTATCATACGCCCCCCTCAGCTTTCCTATGCCTAACTTTCTGAAATTTTTGTCAAATACGCCCATAAGTACGCCGCCAATACGCGGACCGGCGTATTATACGCCCAGGGCGGCGTATCATACCTGTAAATTCTGATTTTCACATGTAACTTTTCACGAGCTTTCCGTTGACTGGTCGTGGGCCGTGTAACTCTATTCCTAGCCCAAGTTATGCTTATTTTAAGTTACCATGGTCTTGAACCTTCGGTTTTCGCATTTCTTCACTTCTCGGGCTCCGATTTCCATACCGCTTCTTCCATACTCTTCATGTTTCACCAAACTTAGTTCCGGTTTCCTGTTTTACATCTTTTTGTAATAGCGTATTTGGTTCTCGTAGTTTCATCCTTTGCTTTATTCACCTCAAAATAAGCTTCCTTAAGCTCCAATCCCTACAGTCAAAACACGAACAAAGTAATCCCATTCCATACTAACAACGATGTAAAATCACATAATTGGATCAGTTAAAACTTGAATTATTATCAGTCGATCACATCCCCACACTTAACCTTTTGTTTGTCCTCAAACAAACTTGCTTGCATAATTCACCTTAATTAATCAAACATGCTAACTTATCATAATTTTGTCCAAGTAAAGGTCCCAAGGCATACTTAGTTTTAAACTTTTATCATGTAAGATCACAACCCAACATGCAATATCAATTATGTTTTAAGCTTAGAATCTTTAGTTGACATAACTTCACCTTCCGCTTCTAACATTCATGCATTCATATTCCTCACACTGAACACTCCTTTTGGTTTAGTTTGTGGAATAGTGATTATATACTAGTATATCTGAAACTCTCAAACCAAGAATGTACATTTTCATCATAAGCTCGTATAATAATCATATCGCCATCAATTCACACAATATAATACATAAATCAAGAGGTCTTTTATGGGTTGTAATATTAGGCTAAGGTTTAGGGTGGAATAAAATAAGGATTTAGAGTGGCTAACGGGGAATAAAATCCAAGTTAAACATGCTAGATGCCATGTTTATCAATTTCCATCCTCTAATAGCAATCATATCATAGAGTTCTCACACTATTTTTGTTGCTGCATATTTTGGTCAATTTGACCTCATATTTAGTCTTCTTTTTTTTCTTTCTTTTTTTCATATATATATATATATATATATATATATATATATATGTATGTATAACCAGATTCAAATCAATCATACTATTATTGAACTAATACTTAAACAATACTTCTAGACATGTCATGGATTGGACTTCATCACTCGAGGTTTCATAAAATGGCTAAGGCTTTATAGGTTTATTGTTTTGGGTTATTCAAACGACAAGTTGGGGCTCAACATGGTGTCTAAAGGAAATTTATCAAGGTATGGAATTCAAAGAAAAGGCTCAAACAAATGGTTTATTCCTAATGCCTCTATCACATTCATGCACATATTGGTTCATGATCTTGACACGCATCAATTACACGAGTTCTAACTTCGATGCACATTATGGTTTCCCTCATTATGAAAAAAATATAAAGCAATAAACATATGCTATGAATTGCTCAATTAGGCTCAAACTCTCATGGAAACGGTGGAAAAGGGTTACGAATATGAAGCACATATGTCATCTACCATCCGGTTCGTTATGCCTCCTAAGAATTCCGCCTAAATTTTTATAAAAACTCATGTTGGGATGCTTTTATACCATTTCAAAACAAGTATGTCATGAGATCTATACATGCACAAATAAGTGATAGTTAGCCTTATATGAAAAAACTTTTAGGTCTCATGCACAACTAAGCTTATTTGAAGATTTATTTTTTTTAAAAAAAGGTTTAATTTTTCCATGTTTTCCTTATCCCCACACTTGAGATACATTGTCCTCAATGTATGGTGGTCACAATTGGTATTTTTGTAACATAGGGAAGTAGATCTTTAATTTCATTCCTATTATTTCCAAACAAGATAATTCATTGCGAAGGAAGACTAGCATGCCATATCCTAACATATTATCAATCAATTTCAACGAAAGCATGAAAGGAATATTGTTCAACACCAAAGTAGTGGAAAGAGCACATGGACCTGATCGCAATCATTATCTGAAACCTTCATCACCCGCTTGCGCCTCCCCACACTTGAATGCTTACGTCTCATGATTAACTATCAAAACAAAACAAAAACACACAACTAATAGATGAATTAAAACTCACTTTCGTAGGAATCACGGTTGCATTTAGCGTATGCAACAAGCCTTTAAACCCCTCGGCAGACCCGAGTGGACGAGTTGTAGTCTCGTGAGGGTTTCTAGTGAACACACCCACAAAGTTATTGGGTTGCCTCCCGAAACCGCTATGTTTTAGGTCTTCAGCCAGACCTTACCTGAGACCACTTATGGTGGTCGTATTGAATGCTTTTCTTCAAATTTCTTTTCATATAAATGCTTCTCTTGGCTTGATAGCGTCTCTTGTTCACTCAAACTTTGGCCAAACATTGCTTCTTTAATCCTTGAATTCTTATGATCCGGTGGTTTACCCATCTTAACCTTTCGTCTCGGATTTTCATTCCTTGGTGGCTTCACCTTCACATTCTCCTCCTTTCCACATTATCAAGCTCAAACCTGTAAGGATCAAAACCATTCTTCTTGGTGATATCCTCACTTACATGTGAAATATAAGGAGGAACACACTCATTAGTAGCATCTGATATAGAACAATCATTGTTAACTACATATGTAATTGATTTTGAAAACACATTAAAGAACAACTTACGGTTTTTGAATGTCATGTTGATAATTCCATCTCGACAATTGATTTGAGTTTTGGCTGTTGCCAAGAATGGTCGACCTAAAATTACCTTTGGTTGCTCATTTGTCCTTACAGGTGCGTAGTCAAGCACCATAAAGTCTACAGGGTAGTAGAACTCTCCTAGCTTGATGATCACATCCTTAACTGCCACTCGAGGTTGTTTCTATATCGAATCAGCAAGCACCACTATTTTGTTAGTTTCATGTAATGGGCCAAAGTCATATTGGTCATACAAACTTCCCGGAAGGATACTCACGCCAGCTCCATAATCCAAAAGTGCCCGCTTGATTTTAAATTTCCCAACTTGAATAGGAATAATTGGTTCTCCTAGTCACTTCCTTCCACCTCATCAACTTCTTTTTCGCTACCTTCAACTACTTGAGAAAGAGTGGTTACATCATAATCAATACTTTCAAATTTAGGAACGTTACTAACCGAATTGATATGCACATTCTTTGAAGTTGAAGCTTGATGTTGAGGGTTCTTTGTTGTATCACTTGGAAGCTTCCCTTGTTCCCGTCCAGATAGTTGTTCAGCTAATTGCCCAAGTTGCTTGGCAATGGCCTCATTGGTCTTTTCTTGTACTTCTCTAAATTGCTTAAACTCTTTCATCTCCTTTGCAAGATCTTGAATTGCTAACAAAATTGCATTGTCATTGTCATTGTTAGTAGAAGCACCTTGTTGATGTTGTTGATTCCTTTGTTGATATTGACCACCTTGTTGGTAGCTTCTTTGATTGTAGTTATTTCTTTGATATCCACCTTGATTGTATTCTTGTTGTTGGCCTTGATATTGGTTGCTTCCCTAATTTGGTACCTGAAAAGGAGGATTCAATTGGTTAGTATTATTACCATATCTAAGATTTGGTTGATTTCTAAGACCGGGATGATATGTGTTAGAGTTCATATCATATGTCTTCCTTGCTCCTTGGCCTTGTAATTGATGTACACTTTCACTCTTCCCCAAATTCAAGTAGCATGTGACCGATGTATGGCCGATGTCATTGCAGATGCCAAACACTTCATAATCACTAGATATGTTCGCCACGCCACTCTTTCCAACTTTAAAGCTTGCAATTTCTCGTTCTAGAACCGTAATTCTATCCATGGCCACATGATCATTAACCATCTTTATGTTTGCACCCCTTGATCTTCGACTTGATTGTGCATGCTTTTTAGATATCACACCCATCCTCTCCAATATGTTCCAATCGTCATCCTCATGATTCAAGGTAAATGTGCCCGCACTAATAGAGTTTACATCTTTTGCATCTTCTGGTGAGAGACCATCATAAAATGCTGATATCAGTTCCCATTTAGCTATCCCATGATGTGGACATGTTCTCAACATCTCCTTGAATCGATGAAAAGCTTCATGAAACTGTTCCCCCGCTTGTTATGTAAAGCCTCGAATTGCCCGTCTTGCATCACTTGTTCTTTGAGAAGTGTAGTATTCATCTAAAAATAATTGTTGCATTTGAACCCAAGTGTGGATACTTGCAGATGGTAAAGATAAAAACCATTGCTTGGCTTTATCTTTGAGTGTAAATTGGAAAAGCACCAACTTAACTTCCTTCGGTGAGAAACCTTGACCACTATAGTACTGCAAGATGCTTCAAATTCGGATATGTGCAGATATGGTTCTTCAGTTGCCATTCCATGAAAATGAGGGAGAATGCCTAAGCATTGGGGTCAGACTTTGAAAGCTCTCCCTCGTTGTGTTGGTGGAACAATAGGAGATGAATTGATGGCAATGGCGGGACGGAAGTGACTATCAACGCCATGTGCAGGTACATACTGGTGAACTCCCGGATGAGCTGGTATACCATTGAATGGTTGTGCACTTTGATTGTGGAATTCTAGTGGTTATGTATAACCATCTCGATCATGGTTTGGTTGACGGTTCCGATAACCTGGTTGATGTCCAAAATTTTCAAAATTTTGTTGAACCGGACCATCCATATCTTCTTGATCCTCAATCCATTCGTCCACATAATTAGTATGATGACTACCTTCCATTGAAAACCTCTCATCATGACTATGATGGCTACCTTCTCCATTATGCTGAAAACTTGGATTCCGAATCCAAACATTTGGTATTTGTTGAAAATTTGCAAGGGGAGGTTGGTGTTGCACTCCTTGATTCACAGGGATCGGCCCCTGAGGTTGAGGTTGCACAGGTGGTGCTTGATGTGGAGGATCATCAGGTGGAGGGAACACAGGTAATAGGATGTCTCCTAAAGGTTGGTTGATTGGTGGCCCTCCTTGGTTTTCTGGGTTATTCATCCCTCTAGATTGATCACTTTCTGGTGTCCTTGAAAGTCGACTTAAGATCCAATGAGTTGTCGTTGATGATGTACCTTCCTCTGATCTTGTTTGGCCACGAATCTGAGAAGTCCTTGAAGTTGATGTTTTCTGAAATACTCGATTTTCCCTTGCAGTCTTCTTGATTTCTGGATCAAAGTGCAAAGTGATGTCCTGCCTGAAAATCTTGTATGCATTAACGTAAGGGTTGCCTGTAAACAAGAAAACACAAGAATATCTCGCGTAATACTGAACAAGAAAAGCAATTAAAAAAACAGAAAGGTAAAATCTTTTTGGTTTTTTTATGAATTTTTTTAAGAAAAAAAATAAAAATAAAAGCAATTAAACACTAAGCGCACTAATTCCCCGGCAACGGCGCCATTTTGATCTGGTTGTTGCGACTCGATCAAACACAATTTATTATATCGGTCTTAGCTACCTTTATTGTGTAAGGGTAAGTAAGGTCGTCTCCACAGGGAATATGTGGAAAGTGTTTAACTAACGCGACTCGATTGACTAAAATACTAAAACTTTATAACTAAAAATTGAAACTTTGAATTAATTAATGAGCACAAGTGCATAAAGCAACAAACTTTAAAACTAATTTAATCACATAATAAGAAACAATCACTTTCGGGTTTTCAATTCTTCAAGATCAACAATGTAACACCCGGAAGTTTGACTTTTGGTAGGCTATGCGACTGAGCCTCAGTCGCCTGTGATTTATGCGACTGGAGGTTCAACCGCATGGCTATTCGGCCGATTGAAGCTCAACCGCACGATTGGAGTTCAATCACCCGAATGAAAGACGAGCCGCATGGAACACATGCGACTGGGGTCCAATCGCATGGTGTTCATGCGACTGAAGGTCCAGTCGCCCCTGGACCAGACGCGACTGGGATGTGGGTATAAAAGGGGGGTAGCTCCATTCTCCTTCCCAAATTTCAGTCGGGAAAGGAGCAGAGAGCGACAGAGAGCAGAGAAGAAGAGAGGGAAAGTGCTGACCGAGCTCCGGATTTGTCGTGAGACTAGCCAAATCGAAGCTCATCAACTTCTACCTGTTAAGGTGAGTTCTAGAGCCCCTCATTTACATGTTTTCTAACGATTTTGGGGCTGGAATCACATATAAACCCTATTTTTGAAATAGTGAAAGTTTGACCCATTTGAGTAAAATCTTGAATAATGTATTTACGGTATGAATTAGGACTAGTATATGCTTGTATGAGGTCCTAGTAGGAATCCCTGAGGCTTGGGAGGGTCGAATTGGGCTGAAAATGGGTTTATGGTGACTGTGGGGATGGGGGTTCGCGACTACAGTGTATGAAGAACTCCAGTCGCTGCCCAGTTAGGGTTATGCGACTGGAGGGCCATTCGGCCGACTGAGGAATAGTTGATGTCCAATCGCCCGATTGAGGCTCAGACGCACGATTGAACCTCAGTCGCATGATGGACTATGCGATCGGAGGATTCGGTCGCATAGGTCCAATCGCAGGGTAGTCCAATCGTACGGTTAAGAGTTAGTCGCATATAGCCCAGTCGCATAGTGTCTAGTCGTACGGAAGGAGGTTCAATCGCACGTTGGAGTACCCATTCGCATGATAGCCCAATCGCATGGCCCAGTCGCATGGAGGACATGCGACTGGTATAAGTTCAGTCGCCCGAACAGGGCTGATGTGAGTGAATGTAGAAGTGTATGTATGATGTATGTATGTTAGTATGATGTTGCCATGATAGATGATAAATACTGCTGATTTGTAAATACTTATATTCCTTATGTAAATGTATGATATCTTTTAATAACTTTACGTGAATGAATGAAAGAATGAAAAGAATGTATTAAGAACGTAAAGTGAAAGATAAGTAAAGAAGGGACATGATGAACGAATGCATGCATTAACGAATGAATGAATGAATGTAAGTAAGGCTTGCAAGCAAATGAAAGGAGGTGCACACCCCTGACAGGTGTTAGCTCAACGGTGTGCGGGTTAGCTACCCCGAAGGATGCACATCGGGGTCAGTCTTTGTGATTGACCAGAAGTATGTATGGGATCCTTGCCGCTTGCCCTAGGTGACTGGATCAGCATTAGTGCACAACGTTCGTGATTGATCATCACAGGTCCAACACCCGCATTAGTGCACAACGTTCGGGGCATAGCATATGGCATTGATCCAGAAGTAAAGTGAAAGGATAAGTGGTGCATGTACCTACCCCAGGTGACTGGATCAGCATATGTGCACAACGTTCGTGGTTGATTACCACAGGTCCAGCACCAGCAGTATGTATGATGTAAGGGGGTATTGTACATGTCACCGAACGTAAAGAATGTTCGAACAAACGTAACGAATGTATGAATGAATGAAATAAACGTTCGAACGGAAGTAATGAAAGAATGTAAAGCATGTACGTATGAAAGTGAACGAGAATGATGACTAGTACACGATTGAATGATTAATGAACGAATGATGAAGATAATAATAATATTATCTACGTGTACGTATGAAGTGTGAGCACATGTATGTAAGAACAGTTACAAAGAATGAAAGTATGTTTTATTATAAAACTAGAACTCACTCAGCAACGCTGATTTTTTTATGTGTTTTCCAGTTGGCAGGTAGCGTTGCTGAGGATGGCACGAGGCGACTACTCAGCTCTTTTGGGATGGCATTCACTTTTTGATTATGCTGCCACATCATGTGTTGTGGGCCCGTAATGTGCGTAACACATCATGTTGCATGCAAGTGCAAGATTTCATGATAATCCTGATAAACAGGATTATTTAAGAAATCTTCTTTATGAAGAAAAATATATTTTGAACTTAATATCTTCTTTATGAAGAGAAATATATTTTCTTTTTATTATTTTCTTTCGGTAGAGGTCGCTGTATGACCCTATGATTGCTGAGGATTCGAATAAACGAGATTATCCTCGTTTTCTTATGCATCAGCAGCAATCATAGTATAGCTAGGCAATGTAAGGAAAAGCTTGTAATTTGTAACCCAGACAATGATGTAAAAGCTTTTATGATGAAATGAGAATGCATGCTTTATTAATTCCGCTGCGTATTTTATGATCATGTATCAAATGTATGTTTTATGTGTGATGATGACCAACCGTAAGGTGCCTGGGATCGGGGCCTTACAAGTTGGTATCAGAGCAAAAGTTTAAGTAAAATGGGTAAATTTTCAAAATAAACCTAAACTTAAACTGAGAATGGGACAGAAAGGAAGAGAATGCCATCTGAGTAGTCGCGTGCCATCAGGTATTTTCTTGAAAGTTAACCAGTGTTACGTGCGCATGTTATGTGTTTATGTGTACTGTTAGACTTAGATACTAATGTAGTCAGGACAGGTAATGCTCGGGGTGTGAAGAGTAGAGTAAGTGGCTAATCACAACTGACCACTGTAATTAGGGACTTACTATACTTAACATAAACTGAGCTATTTCCTTGAATGACCGTGTTGGTGTTTAAATCTTTCAGTGTGATAGAAGATGGTCGGTGGTAGATCATCTAAAGCTTCCCGTGGTGGTGGACGTGGTGCTGAACCGCGTAACACGCGAGGAAGATCTAGGACAGAAAAAGTAGTTCATGAGGAAGACGAGATTCCTCATCAGGAGGAGGCGGACGAAAGCGCGAATTTAAGGGCCTCGGTGAAAGAGGCAGTGGTTGAGGAGGTACACCAGGTCATGCAGACGATCTTACCGTCTGTAGTGACCGAAGTGATAAAGGCAGTATGTAATGATGAAAGACGAGGGAGGAATCGGTCCTCAGGTAGACAGCAACAGACAGAAGCAGAAACAGTATTATCCGAGGATGAAGAGGAAGAGGAAGAAGAGCAGTTACGGGAGACAGCCCGGGGTTGTAACTTTGGGGCATTCATGAGGTGCAAGCCCCTAACTTTTGATGGTTCTGGTACTGCTAATGATGCTCACCAATGGGTGATGGAAATGGAAGTTTTCCTCGATATTAGTGATTGCCAGGAGGACAAGAAGGTGAAGTTTGCTACCCACTCTTTCACAGGGTCGGCTTTATGCTGGTGGAAAAATATAGTCCAAGCCGAGGGTAGCAGGGCTATAGGGAAGATGAAGTGGGCTGAGTTAAAAAGGCTGGTGATCGAGGAATTCAGTCCTCGTCGGGAAATGGATAGAATTGAAAGAGAGTTCCTACAGTTAGAGGCGGGGACGATGACCCACCAACAATACACCACCAAGTTTAACGAGTTGGCGCTGTTGGTGCCAGAGCAAGTGACGCCGGTGTCTCGAAAGATCAACCGATATATTCAGGGGCTGCCAGCTAAAATTCGTTGGCACTTGATTTCTGCCCGACCAAGCACTTTCAGGTCGGCAGTGGATTTAGCTGGGAGGTTGTACGATGAACGAGCTGCACTGGTAAAAGCTGAGGGTAGTAAGAAGGGAAATGATGAGAGGAAGTGGCAGGGAAAGAGGTTGGGTCGAGGTGATATTTCGACAAGCAGCAAGAAGGCACGGGTCGATGATCGCCGTGTGGTCACGTCAAGTACGGGGTCGAGAAAGTGTGGGAAATGTGGGAGAGAGCACGGTGGTGAGTGAAGATGGGGGCTGAATGTTTGTTTTAAGTGTGGAAAGCCAGGTCATATGGCGAAAGAATGTAAGGGCTTGAAGTGCTTTAACTGCGGGGAAAGTGGTCATATGAACAAAGATTGCAAGAAGCCGAGATCTGAGGGTTCCGGTGTGAAGAAGGCAGTGGGCGAAGGGTCGAGAGCAAGCGCCAGAGCATTCACGATGACACAGGAAGAGGCTAGGACGGACCCTGATGTCGTGTCCGGTACGTTTCTGGTGAACCAAACTGTAGCCTCTGTATTATTTGACTCGGGTGCCAGTAGGAGTTTTATTTCTGCTGCTTTTTGTGCCAAATTGCCCGTTAGTAGAAGACGTGTGGATGTGCCGTTTGATGTAGAGACTGCTATAGGAAAAACGACCAGGAATCTGAGGTAATTGAGGGTTGCGATGTAGAACTGGAGGGTCACAAATTCCCAGTTAAGCCATTTGCAATGACGTTGGGCAGTTTCGATTTGGTGCTTGGAATGGATTGGTTGGCGGACTTTGAGGCGAACATTGTGTGTCGCAAGAAGATGATCAGTTTGACAGCGCCCGACGGTAGTCCAGTGACAGTTTACGGGGATCGGGTTACTACGATTCCGAAGGTGATCTCAATGGCAGTGGCGGGGAAATGTATGAGGCATGGATGTAACGCCTATCTATGTTACGTAAAAGATGTAGAGAAGCCAGCACCACAACTGTCTGATGTCCCGGTTGTGTGTGAGTTCCCAGACGTGTTCCCGGAAGACTTATCGGGATTGCCACCTGACAGAGAGGTCGAGTTCCAGATAGATTTGATACCAGGCGCCCAACCTGTTGCCAAGGCACCATACCGATTGGCCCCGACGGAGATGAAAGAGTTGATGGAGCAGTTACAAGAGCTGTTGGATAAGGGGTTTATTCGACCGAGTATCTCACCTTGGGGTGCTCCGGTCCTGTTTGTAAAGAAGAAGAACGGTAGTATGAGGATGTGCATCGACTACCGCGAGTCAAATAAGCTGACAGTAAAGAACAGATACCCCTTGCCAAGGATCGACGACTTGTTTGATCAACTTCAGGGTGCGAGTTGGTTCTCACGAATAGATCTTCGATCAGGCTACCATCAACTGAAGGTGAAGGAGCAGGATATCCCTAAAACAGCTTTTCGTACGCGCTATGGTCACTATGAGTTCCTTGTCATGTCGTTTGGGTTGACCAATGCGCCAGCTGCTTTTATGGACCTGATGAATAGAGTGTGCCGGCCGATGTTGGATAAATCAGTGATTGTATTCATCGATGACATCTTGATTTATTCGAAGAACGAGACTGAGCATGCCGGTCACATTCGCGAAGTTTTGGAGACGTTGAGAAGGGAGAAGTTGTATGCTAAATTCTCCAAGTGCGCATTCTGGTTGCGTGAAGTTCAATTCTTGGGTCACTGGTAAATCCGGACGGGATTATGGTCGATCCGGCGAAAGTGGAAGCAGTGATGCAATGGAAGTCTCCGAAGACGCCGTCCGAGATCCGTAGTTTCTTGGGTTTGGCGGGTTACTACCGAAGGTTCATCCAAGACTTTTCCAAAATTGCTTCTCCACTGACAAAGTTGACCCGGAAGGATGTGAAATTTGTATGGGGTCAAGCTCAAGAGAAGGCGTTTGAAGAACTGAAGACGAGATTGACCCAAGCTCCAGTATTGGCGTTACCCGAGGGGAGTGAAGATTTGGTGGTTTATTCTGATGCCTCCTACTCGGGGTTGGGGTGTGTATTAATGCAGAGAGGAAAGGTGATAGCTTATGCATCCCGACAGCTGAAAGTTCATGAGGTTAATTACCCTACTCATGACTTGGAGCTAGCAGCTGTGGTTTTCGCGTTGAAGATTTGGCGGCACTATTTGTACGGGACGAAGTGCACCATCTTCACGGACCACAAGAGCTTGAAGTACTTCTTCGAGCAAAAAGATCTGAATATGAGGCAACGGCGATGGTTGGAGCTTATAAAGGACTATGACTGTGAGATCCATTACCATCCGGGCAAAGCCAACGTGGTGGCGGATGCCCTTAGCCGAAAGGAGAGGCCCGAGCCAATTCGAGTGAAGGCGTACCAGCTAATCATGACCTCCGACGTGATGAAACAGGTCAAAGGGTTCCAAGATGAAGCTTTGAAAGACGAACATCTTAACTCTGAACGAATGAGAGGTCTGGTCGCAGAATTGGGTAAGAACGCAACGGGTGTTAGAACCCGGTTTGGGCGTATGTGGATTCCTCGTCTTGGGGATCTGCGAATGAATATTTTGGATGAAGCTCATAAGTCTCGATACTCCATTCATCCCGGTGCTACCAAAATGTACCAAGATATGAAGAAAGATTACTGGTGGCCGGGTATGAAACGTGATATGGTGGAGTATGTGAGTAAATGCCTCACGTGTTTGCAAGTAAAGGCAGAGCACCAGAAGCCGTATGGAAAGATTCAACCGTTGGACATACCGGAATGGAAGTGGGAGCACATCACCATGGATTTTATCACAAAGCTTCCACGTACCCCGAAAGGGTATGATACGATCTGGGTGATTGTGGATCGATTGACGAAGAGTGCCCACTTCTTACCGATGCGCGAGACATATTCGTCCGAGAAGTTGGCCGATCTTTTCATCAAAGAGATTGTGACTCGTCACGGTGTACCGGTGTCGATTGTGTCTGATGGCGACACCCGGTTTACATCCAAATTTTGGAAGAAATTCCACGATGCTATGGGGACGAGGTTGCATATTAGCACGGCTTATCATCCACAAACTGATGGTCAGTCGGAAAGGACCATTCAGACCTTGGAGGACATGCTCCGAGCATGTGTTATTGACTTCGGTGGAAGTTGGGATGACCACCTGCCGTTAGCCGAATTCTCATACAACAACAGTTATCATGCCAGTATTGGCATGCCACCCTATGAGATGCTATACAGTAGGAGATGCAGGACACCCGTCTGTTGGGTGAAATTGGTCAGAAGGAATTGGGAAGCGTCGAAGTGGTCGAGGCTACGACTGAAAAGCTAGAAAGAATTAAAGCTTATATGAAGGCGGCCAAAGACCGACAGAAATCGTATGCCGACAAATGACGCAGGCCGATTGAATTCCAGGTGGGAGACCGGGTTATGTTAAAGGTCTCACCCTGGAAGGGTATCATTCGGTTCCGGAAGCGAGGCAAGTTGAGTCCGCGATATATAGGCCCTTTCCGAATCATTTCTCGAGTGGGAGAGGTGGCCTATAGGTTAGATCTGCCAGATGAACTAAGTGGAATCCACCCGACTTTCCACGTGTCTCATCTGAGGAAGTGTTTGGCGGACGAAGACATGGTTGTTCCACTGGATGATATCGAGGTAGACGAAAAGCTCAATTATGTAGAGCAACCAGTGGCGATCATAGATCGCAAAGAGAAGAGGCTGAGAAATAAAGTGGTTCCCCTTGTGCGTGTACAGTGGCGGCACAGGAAGGGATCCGAGTCGACGTGGGAAACTGAAGAAGAAATGAGGCAGCATTACCCACGATTGTTCGAGGAATGACAGGTTTCGGGGACGAAACCTAAAATAAGGGGGGTGGACTTGTAACACCCGGAAGTTTGACTTTTGGTAGGCTATGCGACTGAGCCTCAGTCGCCTGTGATTTATGCGACTGGAGGTTCAACCGCATGGCTATTCGGCCGATTGAAGCTCAACCGCACGATTGGAGTTCAACCGCTTGAATGAAAGACGAGCCGCATGGAACACATGCGACTGGGGTCCAATCGCATGGTGTTCATGCGACTGAAGGTCCAGTCGCCCCTGGACCAGACGCGACTGGGATGTGGGTATAAAAGGGGGGTAGCTCCATTCTCCTTCCCAAATTTCAGTCGGGAAAGGAGCAGAGAGCGACAGAGAGCAGAGAAGAAGAGAGGGAAAGTGCTGACCGAGCTCCGGATTTGTCGTGAGACTAGCCAAATCGAAGCTCATCAACTTCTACCTGTTAAGGTGAGTTCTAGAGCCCCTCATTTACATGTTTTCTAACGATTTTGGGGCTGGAATCACATATAAACCCTATTTTTGAAATAGTGAAAGTTTGACCCATTTGAGTAAAATCTTGAATAATGTATTTACGGTATGAATTAGGACTAGTATATGCTTGTATGAGGTCCTAGTAGGAATCCCTGAGGCTTGGGAGGGTCGAATTGGGCTGAAAATGGGTTTATGGTGACTGTGGGGACGGGGGTTCGCGACTACAGTGTATGAAGAACTCCAGTCGCTGCCCAGTTAGGGTTATGCGACTGGAGGGCCATTCGGCCGACTGAGGAATAGTTGATGTCCAATCGCCCGATTGAGGCTCAGACGCACGATTGAACCTCAGTCGCATGATGGACTATGCGATCGGAGGATTCGGTCGCATAGGTCCAATCGCAGGGTAGTCCAATCGTACGGTTAAGAGTTAGTCGCATATAGCCCAGTCGCATAGTGTCTAGTCGTACGGAAGGAGGTTCAATCGCACGTTTGAGTACCCATTCGCATGATAGCCCAATCGCATGGCCGAGTCGCATGGAGGACATGCGACTGGTATAAGTTCAGTCGCCCGAACAGGGCTGATGTGAGTGAATGTAGAAGTGTATGTATGATGTATGTATGTTAGTATGATGTTGCCATGATAGATGATAAATACTGCTGATTTGTAAATACTTATGTTCCTTATGTAAATGTATGATATCTTTTAATAACTTTACGTGAATGAATGAAAGAATGAAAAGAATGTATTAAGAACGTAAAGTGAAAGATAAGTAAAGAAGGGACATGATGAACGAATGCATGCATTAACGAACGAATGAATGAATGTAAGTAAGGCTTGCAAGCAAATGAAAGGAGGTGCACACCCCTGGAAGGTGTTAGCTCAACGGTGTGCGGGTTAGCTACCCCGAAGGATGCACATCGGGGTCAGTCTTTGTGATTGACCAGAAGTATGTATGGGATCCTTGCCACTTGCCCTAGGTGACTGGATCAGCATTAGTGCACAACGTTCGTGATTGATCATCACAGGTCCAGCACCCGCATTAGTGCACAACGTTCGGGGCATAGCATATGGCATTGATCCAGAAGTAAAGTGAAAGGATAAGTGGTGCATGTACCTACCCAGGTGACTGGATCAGCATATGTGCACAACGTTCGTGGTTGATTACCACAGGTCCAGCACCAGCAGTATGTATGATGTAAGGGGGTATTGTACATGTCACCGAACGTAAAGAATGTTCGAACAAACGTAACGAATGTATGAATGAATGAAATAAACGTTCGAACGGAAGTAATGAAAGAATGTAAAGCATGTACGTATGAAAGTGAACGAGAATGATGACTAGTACACGATTGAATGATTAATGAACGAATGATGAAGATAATAATAATATTATCTACGTGTACGTATGAAGTGTGAGCACATGTATGTAAGAACAGTTACAAAGAATGAAAGTATGTTTTATTATAAAACTAGAACTCACTCAGCAACGCTGATTTTTTATGTGTTTTCCAGTTGGCAGGTAGCGTTGCTGAGGATGGCACGAGGCGACTACTCAGCTCTTTTGGGATGGCATTCACTTTTTGATTATGCTACCACATCATGTGTTGTGGGCCCGTAATGTGCGCAACACATCATGTTGCATGCAAGTGCAAGATTTCTTGATAATCCTGATAAACAGGATTATTTAAGAAATCTTCTTTATGAAGAAAATATATTTTTGAACTTAATATCTTCTTTAAGAAGAGAAATATATTTTCTTTTTATTATTTTCTTTCGGTAGAGGTCGCTGTATGACCCTATGATTGCTGAGGATTCGAATAAACGAGATTATCCTCGTTTTCTTATGCATCAGCAGCAATCATAGTATAGCTAGGCAATGTAAGGAAAAGCTTGTAATTTGTAACCCAGATAATGATGTAAAAGCTTTTATGATGAAATGAGAATGCATGTTTTATTAATTCCGCTGTGTATTTTATGATCATGTATCAAATGTATGTTTTATGTGTGATGATGACCAACCGTAAGGTGCCCGGGATCGGGGCCTTACAAACAATTGGTAATTCTAAATTAGGGTTTATAAGGAACAATACTTAAAGATCTCAACTTTTTCTTAAAGTGATAACAAAGGAACAATCTTTAAGACTCGTTCATTCACAATGTTACCAATTCACTTATATCACGTTGCCTACTTTTCTTAATGAGTTCACTATGCAAGGAAACCGAAAAACTGATAATCAAGCAAACAACTTTATTTATAAGTAACTTGTTTAAATCAATCAAAACATAATATTGCATTCAATAGATCAATGTTAAATACAAAAACCTAATCAATCATACCAATCGTCTCACTTTACAAGAATCGTACTCCCGAAAGCAATCAAGAGAACCTAGCCACGCTCATATTCGTTCAATCTTCAATCTTGACTTGGAGACTATTTGTGGATGATTTGAGATGAATCCAAAGGCTTGAAATCACCAAAAATCAGCTTAGAATCGTCAAGAATTGAGCTTGGAAAGTTTTTCTCCGAATTAGGGCTGGATTGTACTTAAATAACTTGAAATTTCACAAAATCCGGGTGTTAGTTCAGCCACCGGCGTATCATACGCCCCCCTCAGCTTTCCTATGCCCAACTTTCTGAAATTTTTGTCAAATACGCCCATAAGTACGCCGCCAATATGCCGACCGGCGTAATATATGCCCAGGGTGGCGTATCATACGCCGACCCCCTGTAAAATTCTGATTTTCACATGTAACTTCGTGGGCCGCGTAACTTTATTCCTAGCCCAAGTTATGCTCATTTTAAGTTACCATGGTCTTGAACCTTCAGTTTTCGCATTTCTTCACTTCTCGGGCTCCGATTTCCATCCTGCTTCTTCCATACTCTTCATATTTCACCAAACTTAGTTCCAGTTTCCCGTTTTACATCTTTTTGTAATTGCGTATTTGGTCCTCGTAGTTTCATCCTTTGCTTTATTCACCTGAAAATAAGCTTCCTTAAGCTCCAATCCCTACAAATCAAAACACGAACAAAGTAATCCCATTCCATACTAACAATGATGTAAAATCACATAATTGGATCAGTTAAAACTTGAATTATTATCACTCGATCAATGTTCAAAATGCTGAAACAACATAAGTGTTAATATTTTGTAATGTTAAAATAAGAAAAAAATTCTCCATGCATACTAAAACAAAACACCAAACAAATAAAAAACTTGAAAAAAGAAAAACAAAAAAAACTAAAGAAAAAAGAAAAAATAAGAAAAAAACAGCTCAACAAAACATTAAGCAAATAAAAAACTATAAAGAAAAAAATAAAAGAAAGAAAAGGAATTAAACCGACGAGATGGGGAAGAAAAGGAATTAAACCAACGAGATGGGGTGGGGTGGCTGGGATTGAACCGGTGATGGGGATAGGAGATAGGGGTGTTCATCGAATCGGATAACGATTATTCGGATTTGAAAATTTTAGGGTCCTATCCGAAATCTGATCCGATCCGAATAAGGATATTTCTATCCGATCTAAATCTATCTGAACTCAATTCGGATCGGATTCAGATATATCTGAATAATCCGAATTTATCCGAATAAACCAAATAATATATATTTTTATTTTTTGTTTCTATTTATTTATTTTTTGCTAACCTTTTTTTTTAATATTTTATAAGTTGGAAATCACAATAAAAGATATAAAACTAAAAATAAAAATTGACTTGTATACAAATTTAAATTTAAAACATAATAGGTAATTGTATCAAACCCGAAAATTAAAATCTCTAGTTTAGAACAACGATCGATTATTTCATAATTATTTAGGATTATGACTAGAATGTGTAAAGATTTTTGTGTATTGAGTTGAAAACATAATAGATAGTTAAGTAATAGTTAGGATTATTTCTAGAATGTGTAAAGATTCTTGTGTATTGAGTTGAAAACATAACAGATAGTTAAGTAATAAGTATTGAGATAGAAACATAGTTAAAGTCTTATTCGGATTAATCTGATATTCGAATAATCCGAATAACCCGAATAAAAAAATTATGATATCCAAAATCCGATCCGAAATCCGAATAAGGAATTCAGATTCGGATGAGATCCGATCCGAATATCCGAATAAAGATTCGGATCGATTTATTCGAATTTGAATACGGATCGAATTTCGGATATTTTTAGGTTTTGGATTTTTTGAACACCCCTAATAGGAGATGTGTGCCTTACAACTGAATCAATGTCTATTTTAATGTCATATCTCCTGTTATTATGCTATACAGTTAAAATAAAAAAAAACTTGGTCTAGTAAACAATGTCACGTGGCAAGACCAACTAATGATGAATTAGTATTGTAGACCTCCATCTGAAATGTATTAGTATTGTAGTTTAGTAACTTATCTGTAAACAGGTTAAATAAATGTATTAAATTAACAAGTAGCAATCAATATTTAAAAAATTTTAAAACAATTTTTTGAGACAATATATTACCGAACTTATGTATAATTAGCTACTTTAAGTAATAAAACAATAAAAATATATTTTTAAACTTTCATCTTTAAAAATTTTTGTTTCAAGAAAATTGTTTTTTAAATATATTCTTAAGATTTCATTTTCTTAGTTCATTTTATTTTAAACTTCATATTTCATGAAACATTATTTTTTAAAGAATTACGTTTTTAATAGGGGTAAATTTATAAAATAGTAACCAAGTTTTCAAATTATCATAATTAGGTCACTTATAAACTTTTTTATTCCAATCAGATCACTAAAATTTATTTTAATGTTTCAATCCTATGTATTTAACCTCAATAGCATGTAAGAAACTTAAAAAACGTAAGTTTTGGTGTGTAAGTTTGGGTGGGTGATGGTGATCGAAGATGATAGGGCGGAGATGGAGGGGTCATAAGCAGGGACGAAGCTTCATAGGGGCCGGGGGGAGCACCCGTCTTTTTCATCAGTAGTGAAAATTTTTAGCTCGATAGTGTAAAATTTTTGTCCGATAGTAGAATTTTTTTAATAAATATAGAGTCCGCCCCCCCTAAGCTTTCGCTCAAGCTCCGCCACTGGTCACAAGTGATGGAGTCGAAGGTGATGGGGTGGTTTTAGGTGGGTTGTAGATGAGGGGGCAGGGATTTGGATAGGTCGCAGATGTTTGGGGCGGTGATAGTGGGGGGACGACAATGATGGTGTGGTCAGAGGTGGTCAAAGGTGGAGGGAGAGGGATGTTCGAAGGTGGAGCTGTGGAGAAGAAGGGTGGTCGAGAGTACAGGTAGAGGGAGATTGTTAAAAAAACAATTAACTGCTAATCAGGTTAATTACATAGGATTAGAATATCAAATCAAAGTTAAATGATCTGATTGAAACAGTTAAAAATAAGTTATCTGATTGGAACACTTGTAAAACTTGATTACTATTTTGTGAAGTTTTTTCTTTTTTAGTTTATTGTATTTTAAAATAAGAAGCATGTTTTTAATTTATTATAAAATCTATTTTATAATTTGAAAAGGATATAGATATAACATTAGTATTTAATATTATCATTGAATGATTGTCTTGTTATGCTAGTAACAAATGACAAAATAATTATTAGAATATTACACGTGGCAAAAATTATTTTATTTTATTAGAGAAGATAATAAGACATGCTAATCCAACAAAATTATACACACACTATAACTAATATTACATTGTGGCTAAACGTGATTATCGTGATTATGACTGATGTTTGCTAACTTGAAGAAAAAATTGATAATATTATGATGGTAAAGAAGTTCATTTAAGTTATCCCTATAAGGTTTATCTAATTTGTAACCTAAATTGAGCATACGACAATCTAGGTATCATGACTTGTTGAAGAACTTGTACGTTGTCTAACGGTGTGTTACGAAGTTCATTTAAGGAGAAAATACAAGAGAAGCGGAATGAAAGAATAAGATAACTATGTTCTAGATTTTTTAATTGAATGAAAGTGAAAGGAAAGTAAGAAGATCATGTTTCTAAGTTCACTTAAGGAAGAAAGAGAAGAGAATGGGAGGGGAATTGGGGGCTAAAATCGGGATGGATAAGAAGAGAATGGAGAAGAGAAAAAATAAAGGAAAAGAAAAAAAAAAGAAATAGTTTTTTTTTCTCTTTTATCCTTAAGTAAACTTGAGAACACAACGTAAAAGTCCTTGAGGAGGAGACTAATGGTTTCCAAGAGCGAGATAGCAACCAAGGTTTGCTCCACACACAAGCCAAGTTGGTGGCTAGGTCAAGAACACAAGACGAACAACTCTTAAAATAGCTCGAAGGGAACATGTGCAAGCCATGCTTGGGAGGATGTGGTCAAGGTAGAGTCAAGGTCAAGGGCAAGGGTGTGGTCAAGGCTAAGGTCAAGGTCAAGGGCAAGGGTGTAGTCAAGGCTGAGGTCAAGGTCAAGGGTGTGGGCGGTAGAGAAGGATAAAATTAGGTAAAGTGTGATCACTTCAAAAAAGAGGATGGAACAAGGAGGATGGAACAAGGAGGATGGAACAAGGAGGATGGGACATTGGTAGTATAAATGCAATGCACATTGCATTACTATCAGAGTGGTTATGGAGGTATAAATGTAACATCGCGTATTTTCGTTAAATAAATTTTATAAACAATTAAGTTTAATACGTTGACGTTAATTCCAATAATTACAATAATCATAATAATAATAATAATAATAATAATAATAATAATAATAATAATAATAATAATATAATAATAATAATAATAACATCATAATAATAATATATGCTATTAATAATTATTAAGAAAATAAACATTTATAAAAAAATTAGATTTAAAAGTGCAGGGGGTATTTATGCAATTTTAAAACTTATTTTAAAAGTTTTTGACATAAAATGATAACAATACAAACTTCAGGGGGCCAAAGTGTAATTGTTTTTAAAACCCAACCCCACCGCCTGTCGACCCTCGCTCTCCCCTCCGGCCACTGTTCCGGCCACACTCCGGCGAGATCGCAACCCTCAATTAACGCGGATTCAGCTCGATCAAACACTACCGACACACTCATGTGGTAGATTCGAACCTGTGCCCACTATAATTAAAATTTAGAAGTGCGATTACACTAAACCCAACCACTACACTTTCGGCCCGATACCACTCCTTTATCACGCACTACACATTATAATAATTCAAATTAATCACACATACACGTTTATATAATCGTTTCTAATCTGTTGTATTACTCAATTGCACTTGAAAACAACAAACTACCTCCATCGATTATCATCTTCATCATCGACCTGCAACTTGGTCGAACATCACCTTTGGGACTTCAAAACCTCAAATTATTTGAGGGCTTTGGATTAAAGCTCAATCCGAAACTTCCTGTGCAATTAAATTAATTATCATCGAAGATTGCTCATCCTTCGTACACCTACGGCCGCGACTTGTTCTTCGTATTGATTCACTTCGAATCATCACCATTCGGGTAATTGATTACACCTACACACTCGTCTTAGCATGGGGAACAAAAGCCCCATGAATTCATTCGTTAACAGAATCGAATTGATGTTCAATTTGATCGAATACGATTCTAGGGTTTTGGAATTTGGGGGAAACGAGTTAAAATGTTTAAAAGATTTTGAACCGGGCTTTCTAACGCGGCTGTATGCCTTGTTCTACTGGTTCCACGCTTCCATGTCACACAAGAGGTCCCGGGTTCGACCCCGGGCACCCTCACCTATTTTTTAGGCCTTTTTCAGCCTTTTAAAAATTATAGAAAATTTCTAAAAATTATAAAAATCATTTTTATAAACTCTGTTTATTTTTAAACCATCAAACTTATTTTCTGCAATTTTTCTTTAAATTTTAATATTTATAAAACATTATAACAAAGGTTATTTTTGGATATTTCATGTAAAAATGGACTTTAAATTATGCTTTAAATTAATAAATTATTATTGGTTTAAATGTTACTTTTAATTATAGTTTAATCCTATTATTTAAAATAATTACAGAAACTATTTACACTTTATATTTAAGTTTACACGTTCTTATAAATACTTCAATTACGTGAAATTATTTAAGTGAAATAATATTTTCATGGAATTAAAATATAAGAGATTCTATTATTAAAATTTTACTTATATATTAAAAACCCCAAATTCTTATTGAAACCCTAGTTCGCGTTTAATTGTTAAACCTCATTATTAACCTAAATCTTAAAATATATATACATGTTTAGGTACCTCGTGAAGGAGTTCATTAGAACATCGATTATTACCCTATTTAATCATCTTATATACATACTTATACGCCATGTGAGTTTCACGGCCCCTTTTTATGCTTATACAATTGTTTCAATCTTTTACAAACATGGGGGAAAGTATGCTCACACGTTTTCAATGCTGTAAACATACATACAATTTCATATTTGGATTAACGTGTTACTGTTTGCAAGCTATATCTTATGCATGAGTTTCTTTGTGGTTCTTTAATCACAACTATTTAACTCCGGTGTTGGAGCCGATGGATAGATATTGATAGTACTATTGGGTTAACACCCCCACACTTGACAGATGGTTACTTGTGAGTACCATCACACTGCCAGGAACGGGCCTTGGGTGAATATGTTCTGACAATTGCTGTGTGGTTCGTCATAGGTTTAGTTGTGATGCTCATGTGATATTACTTGTGATAAACTGTATACACTTATGATCCATAACTCATGCACAGCAACAAGTTTTCAATTTATGTTTAAACCTGTGAACTCACCAACCATGTGTTGACTTTTGAGCATATCTTTTCAGGTGATAATAATCAAAGAGGATAGCTAGAGCGATGCCTTAGCAGAGACCCTCAGGATTTCAGTAGACATGCATTAGTGTTTTGACTATCATTTGATTTCGCTTATGAATACTATGTTGAACTTTTTATTGCTGGATATTATGTTGGATTTGGTTTTGTAAAATCGATAGGCTATGCTAGTCGTGGAACTGACTAACCACGACACAAGTCACCATTATGTCGGGTGACGTCATGACACGTGGATCTTTGCATTTATTATGTCTCTGTAAACTAACCAGGTGTTATGACGATCCCGTCCATTACATCCTCGTGTTTCCGCTATAAGCGGGGTGTGATAGATTGGTATCAGAGCCTTGGTTATAGAGAATTAGGCAATACACTTGACCTAGACTATAACCTAGGAACCTTCATGTAGAATGCATGCTAGGACTGGCTTGCATTAATATTACATGTGTGTTCCTCTATACTTGCTACTTGACTCTATACATGATTCTATGCATATGTGCTTGTTACCTGATCATCCTGAGGAAGACACTATTACCCTTAGTCTTTCTCCATGGGATACCATTATACTAGAATCTTACATTGTATGCACACTACATTATATCATTAGGTCGGAACACTCACGTGAAGGGAAACTTCACAGATCACGCGTAGCGTTGATTTCAAATACTAAATCCGACCCTAAGATGGTATGTCTGAGATCCTGAAAGTATGACGGACAGACAACTATCGTTAGCAATTCGTGTTTATATGATTGGAGTTTATATGCTATTACAACTACTATTGGAATACTAATGGCTCATGGACATGAGGACATTACACGAACCATGCTTGATGTGTGTTGATAATACTATGATGTTAACTTGGGGTAAGGGAAGCTAAGGGTGACCATGCAAGGTAAATTACCATTACGGGTGCACACGTAATTGCAATTCGCCGTGCATGAGAAGTCTGGCAAATCTTACCATGAGGTAATGATCAGGAGTATCACAAGTTCTCTATTCTATACCCTAGGGTGCGCTAGGATCATAATTCTAGTAAGACCTTGTTAAGGGTAACAAAACATTACTAACACTTACTATTACATAAGTCCTGTCCTACTTAGAGCCTTCATGGTATTTCCAATCATAACATTGATTCTATCTTTCGCGAAACATTCCTCCACTTAGCATTTCAGTAACTAAGGAACTGATTGAAGCTTAGAATGAAAGTGGACTTCAAGAAATGTAGAGGAGTGATGATACTCTCTGCACATACATTATGTTATTCATTGGGATTATTCTAAGGAAAATTAGGATGTCATGTAACCGGTTTAAGCATCATTCTATGTATATCGAGGCTGTGGTGGGAACGTTGCGGGGAACCCTATATATAAGCATCACCGGTATACTAAGAATATGTTGAACTGGGCTACGTGATTATCCTGATGGACTGAAGCATGGATTGCAAGGCATTTTGTGTCTAAATCAAATGGTTTTCAAAATGAGCTTTGAATTGTTATTCGTGGTTTTCAAATTCGTCAAAGTCTGTGTCTCACAACTTGAAACATGTAATGCTGGAAGAGCGTGATGCCCGTATCATGGGGTGTCCTGTCTAGGCAAGGTATTCGTAAATTCAAATCAGCCGATGGATCTGTCTACCTTGTGACACCCCCCGCAGGAAGGTGTACGAGAGCCGCAATGGATATTGTCCTCTTTGCCCGCAGGCTCAAGGATTTAAAACGCGTCCATTTGGGGAAGGTATCCAGCCCCATATAAAGAAGCTTTCGTTCGCCTCCCCAACCGATGTGGGATGAGTAATAGCCCTCCCCTATGGGAGTATTTGCAGGCATGTGTCCATCCACCCACCGAAGTGAGACCAGCGTCCTCGCTGGCACATCGGCCCGGGCCCTGGCTCTGATACCAACTGTGACACCCCCCGCAGGAAGGTGTACGAGAGCCGCAAATGGATATTGTCCTCTTTGCCCGCAGGCTCAAGGATTTAAAACGCGTCCATTTGGGGAAGGTATCCAGCCCCTTATAAAGAAGCTTTCATTTGCCTCCCCAACCGATGTGGGATGAGTAATAGCCCTCCCCTATAGGAGTATTTGCAGGCATGTAAACGTGACCCAGAGTTCACCTGGGAACGTGAGGACCAAATGAAATCCTAGTACCCTCATCTTTTCGTTTCAGCCTCCTCGTGATTAAAATTTCGGGACGAAATTTCCTAAAGCAGGGGAGACTGTAACATCGCGTATATTCGTTAATAAAAGTTAATTTTAAAACGTCGATGTTGATGCCAATAATAATCATAAATAATAATAATAATAATAAATAATAATAATATATTAATAATAATAATAATAATAATAATAATAATAATAATAATAATAATAAAGTCCAGGGGTTAGTTTGTAATTTTTGAAACTTCAAATTGAAACTTTAAACATAAAATAACAGAGCCTACAAACCTCAGGGGCCGAAGTGTAAAATTTTAAAATCCCAAACCCCCTCCCCCGTCGCCTTCTCCGGCCGTATTCCGGTCGTATTCCGGCGACCCCCAAACGCTCAAATCGAGCGGTTTTCATTCAAATTAAAGGTCCCGACACCCTTTAGACCAAGATTCGAACACAAGGACCCACACAAACTGAAAAATGAGCTCGTTTACGCGTGCAACCGAACCCGCTTACCCGTTCAAAAATCAAATTGAATTGAGCTCGTTCGCTTAAATTACAACTAAATAATAGAGGGTAAACCTCCATAATCGAAACACAAACTTCCTGTAATCTCAATTTGATCAAACACACGCACATACATCGAAATCAATCATCGTCTTCATCGCGGACCTGCAACTCACTCTAACCTTACCTTCGGAGCTTCAAAACCTGAAATTGATAAGGGGCTTCTACTCCTGATCATCATCCGAAGCTTCTTACCATTTTAATTTGATTACAATCATCGTTTGAGCATCATTCGATTGACACAAGTGCCGCGACCTGTTCTTCATCGAGTTCATCTCCAATCGATCATCATACGGGTAATTAAACATATCAACACACTCGGTTTTTCATGGAGATCAAAAGCCCTATGAATCTAGTTGTTAACAAACTCGAATTGAACCTCAATTTGATCGGATTCGAACTAGGGTTCATCCGATTTGGGGGTTAGCTTGTGTTTGTGTTTAAAACATTCGGAAACTATGAACTAACGTGACTGGATGCTCTAGTTCCCTGGTTCCTGCGCTCCATTTCAAACAGGAGGTCCCGGGTTCGACCCCGGGCCACCTCATCTATTTTTAAGGCCATTTTAAGCCTTAAAAATTCCCAAAAAAATTCTAAAAATTATAAAAAAAATGTTTTTACAAACATTAATAATTTTTGAAACAACCTAATTATTTTCTGAAATTTATTTTAATATTTTATTTATTTTATTAAATGTTTTAAATAAATAAAATTACAAATATTATAAATTATTTCTATAAAAATAAACTTTTAATAATAATTTAATTTATTAAATTATTATTGGGACACTATATTACTTTTAAGATAATTACAATTATATATGTTTTATAGATTCACAGATTATTTACAAAACGTCGTTTGTATTACTTAAATAATTAAATATTTTAATAATTATCATATAATTGATTAATAAAATTAATTATTTATTTTTCCACACTTTAATAAACCAAACATTACGAGTATTGATACAATTATTTTTATTAAATTCTAAACATAAATACTATCAATAAATTCATTTTACGTATTTCAAGATATTCAAACTAAATAAATTAAAAACCCAACGGAAATTCCAATACATTCCCAAATTCTCACATTATTATTATCCTAACTCGAGACACCGTTCCTTAGGTTAATCATAAGGAAATCGTAGGTGTCTAATCTAGCACATCCAGATTCTAATCTCATCAATCAAGTGAGTATTCATATCCCCTTTTATATCATTTCCTATTTTGGGGGAAATCATGTGATACAATATATTCAATCATGATATTCTATTGTTGTTTCATTCTAAATTCATTCAAGACAGGGTATGTTATTACTTGCAATTACGTGAACATACTATGTTAAACTAGACGACAATAAAACCCTAATTCAATCAATCAATCCTGGTATCAATGGTAGATCTACTGGTTTGGATAACCCACCCCATATGAATAGTCGAGTGGTGATTGTGCCAGAGGCAGGAGTTAATCTATGGTGTATGTGTGGAGTCTATTATATGCAAGTGTCAAGTCAAGGGGTTGTTATTGTGTCGGTTTATCTATATGTTTTGCTATTGCATTATAAGTCTTAATATTACCTTGTGAATTGAATTATTCTCAATCAATCAATCATCTATATGTATACTCAAAACTGTGATTACTCACCAGCTAACTCGTTAGCTGACTTTATTTTCTCACATGATTTCAGGTTAAGCAAGATAGTGGACTTCTACCTGCTCATTAAGACCCGGACTTAGTTAAAATAAAAGACAATTACTATTTGTGGTTTCAATTGTTGTATTTGTGTATGTTGAACTTAAATATCTTGTAATCTGATTTTAATATTATTTCCACTATTAGACAACCATGTGTTATGAACAATCAATCATTCCCTCGTCCGCTCCGATGATTCCGCCGTCGGTCGGGGTGTGACAGATTGGTATCAGCCATGGTTATAGGGAATTAGGTTATTAGAAATGGAATGACCTAGACTATAACTAAGTACCTTTACACATGAGTCCTCTCATGTATTTTACATGCTTAGATAGGATTTATGTGCCTTATTTGTTTATACTTGATTATGTGATTGTATGCCTTATGTGATTCCTCTTATATCTTGAATCTTATCAATATACACACGAATCTTAACTCATATTCTAAGGCATTGTGTGCCTAATTCAAGTGATTCAAACTCCAAAACTCGATTGTTATTAATGGTTTTCAAATTCGTCAAAGTCTGTGTCTTACAACTTGAAACATGCAATACTGGAAGAGTGGGATGCCTGTATCTCGGGGTGTTCTGTCTAGGCAAGGTATTCGTATAAATCCAAATCAACCGATGGATCTATCTACCTTACCTGGGAACCCTCGGATGAGTATCTGCTTATAGGTACGCATGTCTTCAATAAGGTTGTGCTAGACATGACACTTTGATTAGTCAACATACTCGCTTTGATTTACGAATCAAACGATTACACTCGGAACATCTCATTGTTATTATGCCAAATTCCCGATTGTCGTTTTCATAGCTCATATTAATCCAATTTTCATAAAATATCTTAATGATATTCCAGAATGTCTTCTCGTCATATCCGTTCACGGCCTAGAAACTCTGGCCATAAGATTTCTGCTATTGTAGCACGTGAAGTTACTGCGGTCATCCCAACTCTACTTACCCATTTGAACCAAGGCAAAAATACTGTTCAAAACCCAACTGCACCACACCCTCCCCGAACTTGTACTTACAAACATTTCAGTTCTTGCAACCCCACTAAGTTCAGTGGAACTGAAGGTGCTACCGGATTACTACAGTGGTTCGAAAGCATCGAGAACACTTTCCTAAACAGCGAATGCCCTGAAAATCTGAAAGTCCGGTATGCCACAAGTGTTCTTCAGAACGTGCACTTACTTGGTGGAACGGAGAGAATCGAACCCGTGGAACTGATGCTGCTCTAGCATTAACATGGGCTGAAGTTAAGGAGCTCATGACTAAAGAGTTCTGCCCAAGAAACGAAGTCCGAAAACTGGAAGCTGAGTTCTAGGAATTAACCCAAGACAGTGGCGAGAACCTCGCATACACTAACCGATTCCACGAACTGAGCCTTTTGGTACCGCATCTTGCTACCCTACCTCCCGAGCCATCGAGAAATACATTGGTGGACTACCCATGCAGATTCAGGATACGGTGTTAGGAAGGAATCCTTCGACACTAGAAGATGCTATTAGGCTGGCTGCGCAGTTAACCGATAATCATGTGAAAGCTGGTTCTTTAACCAGAAAAGGGTCGAAGAAGAATACCGATAAACTTCATACGAAAACCGTCAAAACCGATCAACCCGAGCTTTCCAAGAACAAGAAGAGGAAGGCTCAATCTCAAAACTTTGCTGTAATACCTCTTTTGTACCAATTAATCAAGTCCCTCCAACTCGTCAACCAGCAGTAAACACCAATCACTAATGAAAAAGTCATACGCTGGACCCTATCCGCAGTGTAACAACTGCAATTTCACCATCCCGCTAACATTCAGTGTCGTCAATGCACAAACTGTGGTCGTTTGGGTCATACATTCAACGTGTACAGGAGTGCTGCTAAAGCTCCGACCATGCACCAGTTCACCAACATCCTCCTGCAATTACCCAGGGTCGTGCATGCTATCAATGTGGTGATCCGAACCATTTTCGCAATCGATGCCCTCAACTTGTCAGCCTAGTTCCTACGGCTCAAGGACGTGCTTTCAACATTAATGCTCAACAAGCTCAAGCCACCATGATGTGGTGTTGAATAATTCTTGTCCTTGATTTCTTCTTTCCTGATTTAATTCAAGATTTGTAATCGTGATTTCCTTTTGTTACATTGATGTAATTTGAAAATTTCTAAATTTCTAATTGAAATATTTTTCCTTCGTTGTTAAGTCGAACTTTGAACCGTTTGCACCGCGGGAGACGTAAGAGTTTGCAAGTCAACTCATGACTAAGGACACTCATATCTCCTAAATGATTCTAACTCATCAAAACAGGGGTGATTCCCTACTTGGTGATGATTCTTTATTCGTTTCAATAAATGGTTTCCAATGATGTGTTTTATGCAATTTTATCCTCTGGATTAGGGTGATTTCCTTATCTCGAGGACTAACTTCAATTATTCTCTTTGGAATTTACATTTCACAAATGACATGATCTCACCAAAATAGGATTGAAACCCGTACTTTGGTGACAAATGTCAATTTTCAATTGTTTTTCTTGTTATCTAAATTCAATCATCAAGATAGACGTAAATTTCATACCTTGATGATAATATCATTTTTATGGATTGTATTTTCTCAAATGAAACGACCTTGTCAAAGTAGGAGTGAATTCTAGATTTTGACGAGGAAGTCTATCTTATTATATGTTGTTTTTGTAAAAAAAATTTATCGTTAGATAGGAGTGATTTCCCTTACGTTAATGGTGAGTTACCTCCTCTTATTTCTGTGGATCCTCAACAATGAGTTGAGATCGAACTTTTGATTGGTAAGTTAGTGGTCATACCTTGAAAGTACACCATCAAGTTAGGGGTGAAAACCACACCTTGATGACTATTCTCATTTCTTGATCTCCAACTTACCATGGTTGACTATTCTCATTTCTTGATCTCCAACTTACCATGGTTGTAATCAAGTGACGAGACGCATGTAGTAACTTGAAGGGTGAAATAATGTTAGTGTTTCGACCTATCAAGCCAAAGCATGATCTCTGAATTTGAAAGAGACCCGATCGTTTTAGGTTGATTTGAATCCTAACTTGGAACATTTAAATTCTTAAATCGATTTCTTTTATCTTCATGTTTTGACTCGACCTAGCTACATCAAACCATTTATTCCTTATCTATCGACTTTCATTGTGAGTTATCATCAAAACCTGATTACGTGATGGTAGTCTTCCTAAACAATCTATTGTCAAGTAAAGATATTATCTCTGATCGTGATGGTCGCTTCATGTCTCGTTTCTGGAAAAGTCTTCAATCAGCCTTCGAAACTCAACTGAATCTTAGCACAGCCTATCATCCGCAAACCGACGGTCAGACTGAAAGAACGATACAGACGCTCGAGGATATGCTCCGGGCTTGTGTCATTGATTTCAGTAAATCGTGGGATTTTCATCTTCCATTGATCGAATTCTCTTATAATAACAGTTACCAGACCAACAGATGCACCATTTGAGGCCTTGTATGGTCTGAAGTTGGTGAATCACAAATTACTGGTCCGGAATTGATACAATAAACAACCGACAAAATTCATAAGATCCGTGATAACTTGGTCGCTGCTAGAAATCGTCAAAGCATTATGCTAACAAAAGACGTAAGCCCATGGAATACAATGTCGGTGATCTCGTACTTCCTAAGGTATCACCTTGGAAGGGAGTGATTCGCTTTGGAAAGAAAGGGAAGCTAGCACCTCGTTACGTGGGTCCATTCAAAGTACTCGAGCGAATTGGGGAAAGTAGCCTACAAGCTTGAACCCCCCAAGAGCTCAGCAATATTCACCCGAGTTTCATGTTTCAAATCTCAAGAAATGTCTTGCCGATGAAAATCTCCACATCCCACTCGAAGAAGTCCAGATTGATAAATCTATGCACTTTATTGAGAAACCTGTGGAAATTATGGATCGGGAAGTCAAACACTCAAACGTAGCCGGATACCTATTGTCAAAGTTCGCTGGGAATCTAAACGTGGCCCAGAGTTCACCTGGGAACGTGAGGACCAAATGAAATCCCAGTACCCTCATCTTTTCGTTTCAGCCTCCTCGTGATTAAAATTCGGGACGAATTTCCTAAAGCAGGGGAGACTATAACATCGCGTATATTCGTTAATAAAAGTTAATTTTAAAACGTCGATATTGATGCTAATAATAATCATAATAATAATAATAATAATAATAATATTAATAATAATAATAATGACATAATATAATAATAATAATAATAATAACAATAATAATAATAATAATAAAGTCCAGGGGTTAGTTTGTAATTTTTGAAACTTCAAATTAAAACTTTAAACATAAAATAACAGAGCCTACAAACCTCAGGGGGCCGAAGTGTAAAATTTTAAAATCCCAAACCCCCCTCCCCCGTCGCCTTCTCCGGCCGTATTCCGGTCGTATTCCGGCGACCCCCAAACGCTCCAAATCGAGCGGTTTTCATTCAAATTAAAGGTCCCGACACCCTTTAGACCAAGATTCGAACACAAGGACCCACACAAATTGAAAAATGAGCTCGTTTACGCGTGCAACCACCGAACCCGCTTACCCGTTCAAAAATCAAATTGAATTGAGCTCGTTCGCTTAAATTACTACTAAATAATAGAGGGTAAACTACATAATCGAACACACAAACTTCCTGTAATCTCAATTTGATCAAACACACACACATACATCGAATCAATCATCGTCTTCATCGCGGACCTGCAACTCACTCGAACCTTACCTTCGGAGCTTCAAAACCTGAAATTGATAAGGGGCTTCTACTCTCGATTATCATCCGAAGCTTCTTACCATTTTAATTTGATTACAATCATCGTTTGAGCATCATTCGATTGACACAAGTGCCGCGACCTGTTCTTCATCGAGTTCATCTCCAATCGATCATCATACGGGTTAAACATATCAACACACTCAGTTTTTCATGGGGATCAAAAGCCCCATGAATCTAGTTGTTAACAACTCGAATTGAACCTCAATTTGATCGGATTCGAACTAGGGTTCATCCGATTTGGGGGTTAGCTTGTGTTTGTGTTTAAAACATTCGGAAACTATGAACTAACGCGACTGGATGCTCTAGTTCACTGGTTCCTGCGCTCCATTTCAAACAGGAGGTCCCGGGTTCGACCCCGGGCCACCTCATCTATTTTTTAAGGCCATTTTAAGCCTTTAAAAATTCCGAAAAAAATTCTAAAAATTATAAAAAAATGTTTTTACAAATATTAATAATTTTGAAACAACCTAATTATTTTCTGAAATTTATTTTAATATTTTATTATTTTATTAAATGTTTTAAATAAATAAAATTACAAATATTATAAAATTATTTCTATAAAAATAAACTTTTAATAATAATTTAATTTATTAAATTATTATTGGACACTATATTACTTTAAGATAATTACAATTATATATGTTTTATAGATTCACAGATTATTTACAAAACGCCGTTTGTATTACTTAAATAATTAAATTTTAATTCATTATCATATATTGATTAATAAAATTAATTATTATTTTTCCACACTTAATAATAAACCAAACAATTACGAGTATTGATACAATTATTTTTATTAAATTCTAAACATAAATACTATCAATAAATTCATTTTACGTATTTCAAGATATTCAAACTAAATAAATTAAAAACCCAACGGAAATTCCAATACATTCCCAAATTCTCACATTATTATTATCCTAACTCGAGACACCGTTCCTTAGGTTAATCATAAGGAAATCGTAGGTGTCTAATCTAGCACATCCAGATTCTAATCTCATCAATCAAGTGAGTATTCATATCCCCTTTTTATATCATTTCCTATTTGGGGGAAATCATGTGATAATATATTCAATCATGATATTCTATTGTTGTTTCATTCTAATTCAATTCAAGACAGGGTATGTTATTACTTGCAATTACGTGAACATACTATGCTAAACTAGACGACAATAAAACCCTAATTCAATCAATCAATCCTGGTATCAATGGTAGATCTACTGGTTTGGATAACCCACCCCATATGAATAGTCGAGTGGTGATTGTGCCAGAGGCAGGAGTTAATCTATGGTGTATGTGTGGAGTCTATTATATGCAAGTGTCAAGTCAAGGGGTTGTTATTGTGTCGGTTTATCTATATGTTTTGCTATTGCATTATAAGTCTTAATATCACCTTGTGAATTGAATTATTCTCAATCAATCAATCAATCTATATGTATACTCAAAACTGTGATTACTCACCAGCTAACTCGTTAGCTGACTTTATTTTCTCACATGATTTCAGGTTAAGCAAGATAGTGGACTTCTACCTGCTCATTTAAGACCCGGACTTAGTTAAAATAAAGACAATTACTATTGTGGTTTCAATTGTTGTATTTGTGTATGTTGAACTTAAATTATCTTGTAATCTGATTTTAATATTATTTCCACTATTAGACAACCATGTTATGAACAATCAATCATTCCCTCGTCCGCTCCGATGATTCCGCCGTCGGTCGGGGTGTGACAGATTGGTATCAGAGCCATGGTTATAAGGAATTAGTTATTAGAAATGGAATGACCTAGACTATAACTAAGTACCTTTACACATGAGTCCTCTTATGTATTTTACATGCTTAGATAGGATTTTATGTGCCTTATTGTTTATACTTGATTATGTGATTATATGCCTTATGTGATCCTCTTATATCTTGAATCTTATCAATATACACATGAATCTTAACTCATATTCTAAGGCATTGTGTGCCTAATTCAAGTGATTTCAAACTCCAAAACTCGATTGTTATTCATGGTTTTCAAATTCGTCAAAGTCTGTGTCTTACAACTTGAAACATGCAATGCTGGAAGAGTGGGATGCTGTATCTCGGGATGTTCTGTCTAGGCAAGGTATTCGTATAAATCCAAATCAACCGATGGATCTGTCTACCTTACCTGGGAACCCTCGGGATGAGTATCTGCTTATAGGTAGCATGTCTTCAATAAGGTTGTGCTAGACATAACACTTTGATTAGTCAACGTACTCGCTTTGATTTACGAATCAAACGATTACACTCGGAACATCTCATTGTTATTATACAAACTTCAGGGGGCCAAAGTGTAATTGTTTTTAAAACCCAACCCCACCGCCCGTCGACCCTCGCTCTCCCCTCCGGCCACTGTTCCGGCCACACTCCGGCGAGACCGCAACCCTCAATTAACGTGGATTCAGCTCGATCAAACACTACCGACATACTCATGTGGTAGATTCGAACCTGTGCCCACTATAATTTAAAATTTAGAAGTGCGATTACAGCTAAACCCAACCACTACACTTTCGGCCTGATTCCACTCCTTATCACGCACTACACATTATAATAATTCAAATTAATCACACATACACGGTTATATAAGCGTTTCTAATCTGTTGTATTACTCAATTGCACTCAAAAAACAACAAACTACCTCCATCGATCATCATCTTCATTATCGACCTGCAACTTGGTCGAACATCACCTTTGGGACTTCAAAACCTCAAATTGTTTGAGGGCTTTGGATTAAAAGCTCAATCCGAAACTTCCTGTGCAATTAAATTAATTATCATCGAAGATTGCTCATCCTTCGTACACCTACGGCCGCGACTTGTTCTTCGTATTGATTCACTTCGAATCATCACCATTCGGGTAATTGATTACACCTACACACTCGTCTTAGCATGGGGAACAAAAGCCCCATGAATTCATTCGTTAACAGAATCGAATTGATGTTCAATTTGATCGAATACAATTTGGGGGAAACGAGTTAAAAGTGTTTAAAAGATTTTGAACCGGGCTTTCCAACGCGGCTGTATGCCTTGTTCTACTGGTTCCACGCTTCCATGTCACACAAGAGGTCCCGGGTTCGACCCCGGGCACCCTCACCTATTTTTTAGGCCTTTTTCAGCCTTTTAAAAATTATAGAAAATTTCTAAAAATTATAAAAATCATTTTTATAAACTCTGTTTATTTTTAAACCATCAAACTTATTTTCTGCAATTTTTCTTTAAATTTTAATATTTATAAAACATTATAACAAAGGTTATTTTTGGATATTTCATGTAAAAATGGACTTTAAATTATGCTTTAAATTAATAATTTATTATTGGTCCAAATGTTACTTTTAATTATAGTTTAATCTGTTATTTAAAATAATTACAGAAACTATTTACACTTTATATTAAGTTTATCCGTTCTTATAAATACTTCAATTACGTGAAATTATTTAAGTGAAATAATATTTTTCATGGAATTAAAATATAAGAGATTCTGTTATTAAATTTTACTTATATATTAAAAAAACCCCAAATTCTTATTGAAACCCTAGTTCGCGTTTAATTGTTAAACCTCATTATTAACCTAACTCTTAAATATATATACATGTTTAGGTACCTCGTGAAGGAGTTCATTGGAACATCGATTATTACCCTATTTAATCATCTTATATACATACTTATACGCCATGTGAGTTTCACGACCCCTTTTTATGCTTATACAATTGTTTCAATCTTTTATAAATATGGGGAAAAAGTATGCTCACACGTTTTCAATGTTGTACAACATACATACAATTTTCATATTTTGGATTAACGTGTTACTGTTTGCAAGCTATATCTTATGCATGAGTTTCTTTGTGGTTCTTTAATCACAACTATTTAACTCCGGTGTTGGAGCCGACGGACAGATATTGATAGTACTATTGGGTTGACACCCCCACCCTTGACAGATGGTTACTTGTGAGTACCATCACACTGTCAGGAACGGGCCTTGGGTGAATATGTTCCGACAATTGCTGTGTGGTTCGTCATAGGTTTAGTGGTGATGCTCATGTGATATTACTTGTGATAAACTGTATACACTTATGATCCATAACTCATGCACAGCAACAAGTTTTCAATTTATGTTTAAACCTGTGAACTCACCAACCATGTTTTGACTTTTGACCATATCTTTTCAGTGATAATAATCAAAGAGGATAGCTAGAGCCGATGCCTTAGCAGAGACCCTCAGGATTTCAGTAGACATGCATTAGTGTTTTGACTATCATTTGATTTCGCTTATGAATACTATGTTGAACTTTTTGTTGCTAGATTTTATGTTGGATTTGGTTCTGTAAAATCGATAGACTATGCTAGTCGTGGAACTGACTAACCACAACACAAGTCACCATTGTGTCGGGTGACGTCATGACACGTAGATCTTTGCATTTATTATGTCTCTGTAAACTAACCAGGTATTATGACGATCCCGTCCGTTACATCCTCGTGTTTCCGCTATAAGCGGGGGTGTGACAATAAATCAGAGCAACACTCACTATGGGCTCGGGTTATAAAGGCCATTCATGGGCACAACAATGTTCAACATAGATTCCTCGTGAAGAAAACACTCTCGGGGTCGTGGAAAAATATTGTGTCAACTATTTATTACTTCACATCTCTTGGTATCGATTTCGACTCAACGTTATCATGTAAACTTGAAAATTGTTCCAGTATTCACTTTTGGCTTGAAGAATGGGTATAAGTTGGTTGTTTAAAAGAAGCCTTTCCAAACATATTCAAATTGGAAAAAAAGTTTGCTCAATAAAATATAGATTGGAGCAGTGTGGTGGTGGTGTTTGTTTTAATTGGTAATGGAAGTAGGATCCATGAACTGTGCGAGAGGTGTCACAATTAGCTTGCATGGAAGAATCCCTTGAAAATGTCGAGTTGTAGGGGGCCGAGGATATATGGACGTGGGAGTCTGGTGTTTCAGGGCACTTCATCACAAATTAGGTTAGAAATCTAATTGAACAAAGGGTGTTGCCCAACAATGAGGTATTATTTGAGTGGATAAAGCTCCTCCCTTGAAAGTTAATCTACTACGTTGGTGAGTGATTATGGATAGAATTCCGATGATGTGTATCCTTAATAAACGTGGGATCACATATTACTCCTTATGTCCCACGTACAACTGGATATCAGAATTGACAAATCACATGTCCATGCACTACCCGATAGCTTCTGCAGTATGGGATTCCATTCGGTGTTAATGTTGGCTACCGATATTCCATTCAAACTCCATTTTAGAGCTACTAAAAGAAATCAAAACATGGCACCTGACAAAATATCAAGAACAATTAATCAAGGCAATCATATATGTGGCAGTATACTTAATTTGGAAATACAAAAATAAGGTCTTTGAAAGCGCAATTGTGACCCCAAAAGAACTAGTAGGAGAGATTAAAGCTATGTCATTCTTTGGATTAAACATAAGGGAATCTAGAAAATTTTATTGGGAATCACGGTGTAATTTTATATCGTAATGTCTTATTCTCCCCTTGTACTGTCTCTAGCTCCTTGCTAGATTTTAATAAAATCTTCACCGTTTAAAAAAGGTAAAGTATGATTATTTTGCATCAAAATTCCAAATAAAAACAAGACTTAAATACACGGATGGTTCCTTTGGTTAGGGCTGATTTTATCTTTGGTCCCTAACTCACTGAAATTACAAGGTTGATCCCAACTTTACACAAACGTAACAACGATGTCCCTGAAACGGATGGACGTTAACTTTGACTGTTAAATTTTTTAAATGACTAAAATGCCCTTTTATTTAAAAAATGGTCCTCACCTGGATCATCATCTTCCCAGCCTACCCGCCACCACTATCACCGGCGAACACCACCAAATCGGCCGGTACCTTCACTGGTGACCCGTCACCACCATACTTCCTTTCCCCCACATGTCTACCTAAACTACCACTCTCGCTCAACCCATCCGCCAACATCACCATCATCGTCTGTCACACCCCCGCTGGTAGCGGAAACACGGGGATGCGAGCTAGACGGGATCATCATAACACATGGTATACGATAGAGTAGCAATATAAATATGATGACAAGCGTGTCATGACGACACCCGAACACAAATGGAGACTTGTGTCGTGTATAGTCAATGTTCATGACAGCATAGCCATAGGCACAACATAAATGATCACATAAGCATTAAGGATAACTTGTAATGTAAATTCCCACAACTCGGAAACAAGTATTCAAAAGATCATGTTTAAGTAATACAAGATTAATGTTTACAAAATGTATCCTAGGGTTTCCTCTAAGAGGCAGCACTCCTAGATCTTCAATTACCTTGATCACCTGAAAAGAGATGCTCAAAACGGTCAACATAATTGTTGGTGAGCTTCGCAGGTTTTAAGTAATAAAGATGTTAAGATGAAAGCAGTAAGTAAGTTTAATAAGAGCTACCACAACTACACTTATGTATAGGCGGTTTTACCAGTTATAAATAGCTACAACCAAACCTATTCATCGGTTCCACATAGGAATTGATGGTTGTAAAGAAGTATTCCCAAAGCATAAATAGTTTAATATGACGTAGCAAGATCCACAAAGCGCATACGTATAGTTTACAACCAAACCAATCCTTAGGTCCCATTACCGGGATTAATGGTTGTATTGAAAGATTTTCCATAGTATAATAAGTTTAACATGACGTAGCAAGATCCACACAGCGCATACGTATAGGTTACAACCAAACCAATCTTAGGTCCCATTACCGGGATTAATGGTTGTAATGGATGATCGGCTTAGAAGAACCACGCAGAAGAACCACACAGAAGAACCACACAGCCGAGAGCATCCAAGATCAATAGCATTCACAAGTAACATCATACAACACATAGCATCAAAGTAATAGCGCATAGTAATGTAAAGCCACCAAGTAACATACAAGGTAGCAACATAGCATAGAATCAAGAGTCATAATAGTATCATTCAACAAGATAAGTAAGATAAGTTAACCATAAGTGTTGCCGCAGACTTCCACTAGGGAAGATGCTTGAAAATGTGTTAAGTAAGCGAGCATTCTTTTCCCCCAAGTTTGAAAATGTTTAAAAGTATTATAAACGTAAAAGGGGCCGCGAAACTCACTGAATCGATGATAAGCACGAATGATGAAAGATTCCAAAGGCAAGATGCTATGAACGGTCAATCACATATTGACAGTTACTGACAAGCATTAATAATAAGCATAAAGCATAAGATGATGTCAATAGGTTCGGGCAGTTTCGGTTCGGTAGTGGGTAGCACACACACAAGCAGGCATACGCATATCAGACTAGGTTATTTTAAATGGAAATAGTATGTGCCTGTTGATAGCGTTGACTTTAATCTTTGTGGCCAAGCTATGAAACTTTATTAATGTTACCTTATCGTCGTAAGATCTCCGAAAAGGGGATTCACACACACACACATCATCAGTCACACAACAGGACCGGATGCACGACTCAACCTTCCATTCGCACGAATGGACCTTTAGTCATACGAATCAGCTTCATTCGTACGATTGAACCTTCATTCATGCGACTAAGCATTCAGTCGTACCATGCAAGGCCCAATCGCACGACTCAACCTCCATACACACGATTGAACGTTTATTCGCACGAATCAGCTTCATTCGTGCGATTGAACATTCATTCGTGTGACTGGCCTTTCAGTCGTGCGACTCACCCACAATCGCACACACATTCACTCGCATGGACTTAATCGCACACACATTCACTCGCATGGACTCAACCGCACACACATTCAATCGCACACACCCAGGCGCATGACTCAGTCGCACGACTCACCCCAGTCGCACCACTCAGTCGCACGATAGACTCAAACACATAGACTCAGTCGCACGACTCACTCAGTCGCATGGCTCAGTCGCCTGAAAGGCCCAGTTGCCCTGTATAGTAGGTCGTGATGGTTGAGGCACCGAGCAGCGTCCAGCTGCTTTGGACACGGGTTTCACACATCAAGAACCTCCAGAATACCTATTCTAACATGTCTAAACAAGAAGCACACTCAGAAACGCAACACACAAGCCCACACGACCTCAAGTGTAACACCCCAACCCGACACGGCTGACGTGTCACTATCACAGTAATCAAAATCCAAAACACAATCCCATTATTAATAACGATTACAAGTTCAAATTCCAAAACCTAGTAGAAGAGTCGGTTACATCAATTTAAAATATAAATATCAGTCTTCTTTATCCAGACTTCAAATCCTCACTCCCCTCCCGGATGACCCTGCAGACCTGACGTGCATGAAAACAAAAGCACGCCTGAGCATAACGCTCAGTGAACGGAAAAGCAGAAAACAAAAATAAATAGACATGATGATAATCAGAGAATATAATGGTATAAGATATATATATCAGATAGAACATAACCTGAGCTAATAATCATATCATATAATAACTGAACAGAGGGAACACAGGTAGCTAGCCCGTGAACCAATATGAAATGGAGTATGGCGCACATACAAACCTTTCACCAGAGTCCTAAATGGAGTGGTGTGTAACCACCCATCAGGAAATACAGGACTAACCTTGGATCGATCCATACGCCTCTGATGAAATAATAAAAATAACAGATCGGCCAATATATATATTCAGAGTCCTCCTTTAGAGACGCCATGATCTCAGCTCACCGCCACCGTTGGTGCCACGTTATCGATGCCGCAATAACGCGTCTTGGTCACCCCCAAGATAGGGAGAGCTCGGGTAACATATTCAGAAATATAAAGTAGTCTAGCTACTTATAACGGAATCAAAAACACACTATTTACGTATAACATGAATCAAAACTAGAGATGAACGGAAATCAAATATGAGACAGGAATCCGTACTACAAAGTAACGGAAACAAAAGTGAATACTATGATAACAAAGAAACAGAATCCGTACCTTAGTCAAAGAGCAAAAGCAAACAAAATCGAGTAATCCTCAAGTTTCACTAGCACCTACATTATACGTTTATAACCATCTCACGTTACTTTCAGAACCTTAATGAACTTACATGTTGCTTAGCTAACGTTTTGACGGTGCAATATTTGTAATTATTTGAAATAATCATGATCTAAACAATATTAAGTGAAAAGAACGTCTAGACCAATAATAATTTGTGGAATTATAAGAAATTAAATCTTTATGATGATTAAATTATAAAATGTAAATAAAATCTTATAATTAACAATATTAATGTATAATCAAAGATAACGTAATGACTAATAATATTTTAGTGATTTCAACTATTTAAAGTTTATTTTTATAAAAATAAACTAATTATAACATTTGTTAATATTATATATAAGAATTGTTAAGGTATTTAAATAAATAAATTTACAGAAAATAATTAGATAACTTTTAAAATAAACAAGGTTTATAAAACTGATTGCTATAATTTTAAAAATTTTACATAATTGTTTTAAGGCTAAAAAAGCTTTAAAAAAATAATTGAAGGTGCCCGGGTTCGAACCCGGGACCTCAAGATTTGAGCAGCATGAGACTAACCAGTGAACCAAGGCCGAGGCCTTGGTATTCACTTGGTTTTTAAATCTTTTAATCATAACTAAAGAGAACCCCCAAAATCGTATGGACCCTAGAATCAAAATCAACCCAATTGAACATCCAAACGAGTATGTTAATCAACGAAAGTTTAGGGCTTTTAATCTCCACATAAAACCAAATTCAAAGAGTCTTTAATTACCTGTTATGAAGGTGAAATTAATGGGTACAGGTTCGGCTAAAGTCGCGGCTGTGGTGTCATTGGTTCAAGAGGTTTGGGTTGATCGTAATCAAATTCTTTGTACCTGTAGCTTCTAAAGATGATGATAATCAAAAACCCCCTGTTAATTTGGGATTAGGATGTGCTTAGGTTGGAGTTCAAGAAAGTTGCAGATCCGCGATAGAGAGGAAATCGAACAGGGCTTTTGTGTGGATTGCAAGTCAAATTGAGAGCGTAGACAGATTAGTAACAGGTATATGATTGATCAGGTCGACTCAATTTGATTATTATTAACGATTGAGTGGATTTAGTTAGGTAATTGATAGTGGGTTTGTTAGTGGTCCATTACCGTGTAATCCGCAAGCTTTTGCTCCAATTAAATCGTATATTAATGTTCGAATCTGTCCCACGAACGTTTCGTTGCGTTGTGGGGTTGAAAAAAATCGAGTTTTATGGGGTTTTGGGTGGTCGCCGGAGTGCCGCCGGTGTGTGGCCGGCGAGGGGATCGGAAAAACGGGGGGTGGGGCTGGGTTTTTAAAAATTTTTCACCTTTAGTCTCTGTGGTTTAATCTCTTGTCGTTTTATGCACAAACTTAATAATTTAAGTTTCCAAAATGGCACAAATGCCCCCTGAACTTATTATTATTATTATTATTACTGTTATTATTATTATTATTATATTATTATTATTATTATTAATATTATTATGGGTATTATAATTCTACCCCCCTTAAAACAATTTCGTCAATGAAATTGCTAGGTACAGATCGAACAAAGATATGACATAACGTACACGGAGTAGTTAAAAGATATCAAGAAGTGAACAAAACTACTCACAATTATTCAATTGCTGAAACAGAATCGATCCAATAGACGAAATTATATAAGAGATGACTATTGTGATGTCCGAGAAACAGATAATTAATAATCTCATAACTGATACCAGAACACATAAATGATAATAACTAAGAGGTAAATAGATACGGATATTGAGAACGGATTATGTCTTCTATTTCCCAGGTAGCTTCGCGTTCAGAATGGTTTTTCCATAATACCTTAACAAAAGGAATAGTTTTCTTACGCATAATGCGTTCTTGTCGGTCAAGTATGGCCTCGGGTTCCTCCTCGAACGATAAGTCTTCACGAATTAGATGAAGCGGATAATTCACAACGTGAAGAGGATGATAATTGTATCCCCTTAAAAGAGATACATGAAAGACGTTATGCGCATGTGACAATTGAGGTGGTAAAGCCAAACGGTAGGAGACTTCACCAACCCTATCTAAAATCTCAAATGGCCCTATGAATCTAGGGCTAAGCTTTCCTTTGATGCCAAAACGACGTACGTCTCTGCAAGGTGAAACTCTTAAAACACTTTATCACCAACCTTAAACTCCAAAAGTCGACGGTGTCAATCTGCATAACTTTTCTGTCTACTTTGAGCTTCCTTTAACTTTTCTCTAGCAGTAGCAACTTTCTCATTCGTGATTTGAACTAACTCGGGTCCTTCAATGACTCTTTCACCAACCTCTTCCCAACAAATAGGTGCTCTACATTTTACGACCGTATAATAATTCGAAAGGTGCCATGCCAATGCTAGCTTGCCAACTATTGTTGTAAGCAAACTCGACTAAACACAAGTACTCATCCCAGTTCCCACTCCACTCCAAGGCACAAGCTCGAAGCATGTCCTCAAGTGTCTGAATAGTACGCTCCGACTGACCGTCAGTCTGAGGATGAAACGCCGTACTAAACCTTAACTTAGTACCCCATGCGGCTTGCAAACCATTCCAAAATCGAGAAGTGAACCTCGGGTCTCGATCCGACATGATAGAGACCGAAGTGCCATGAAGTCTGATTATCTCTTGTGTAAATACTTCAGATAGTTTGCTAACCGAAAATCCTTATTGAATTTGAAGAAAATGAGCCGACTTTGACAATCTGTCGACTACAACCCATATTGCATCATTCTTCGTGAATGTTCTTGGCAACCCTGTCACAAAATCCATGGAAATATCATCCCATTTCCATACAGGAATATGTAGTGGCTGAAGCAAACCACTAGCTCTCTGATGCTCAATCTTGACCTGCTGACAAGTAAGACAACGGCTAACATACTTAGCCACATCTTCTTTCATTCCATTCCACCAAAAGTTCTGACGAAGATCCCGATACATCTTAGTAGATCCAGGATGAATAGAGAATGACGAACTATGTGCTTCGGCTAATAAAGTTTCTCGAAGAGAAGAATCATTAGGCACACATAAACGTTTACCACACCAGATTACTCCATGCCCATCTACTCTAAATTCTGACTGTTTGTCATCATCCAAATTCTGTACAATTTCCCAAAGTTCACCATCGTCTTTCTGTGCATCCTTAATTCGAGATACAAGGTCTGACTCAATCTGAAGTCTGGCGAGATATCCATCATTCTTACCAATCTGTAGACAAATACCAAGTTTATCAGATCAGTAATAATCTGAGGCTGTAACTGGAGTGAGGCTATCATCCCCGAACTCTTACGGCTAAGAGCATCAGCTACCACATTAGCCTTTCCTGGATGATACTGAATGTTGGCGTCATAATCTTTCAACAGCTCTAACCATCTCCTTGGTCTCATGTTTAACTCTTTTGAGTAAAAATATACTTCAAACTCTTATGATCGGTAAAGATATCACAAGTCTCTCCATAAAGATAGTGGCGCCAGATCTTTAACGCGAAAATGACAGCAGCAAGCTCACGGTCATGCGTAGGATAATTAACCTCATAAGGTTTCAACTGTCGTGAAGCATAAGCAATGACCTTTCCATGTTGCATCAACACACATCCAAGCCCTTTCTTTGAGGCATCACTGTAAATCTGGTATCCACCCGTACCCGATGGAAGTGTAAGAATCGGGGCAGACACCAATCTCTTCTTAAGCTCTTTGAAACTTTTCTCCCGCTCATCATTCCAAGAGTACTTAACCCCTTTCCTTAGAAGTTGCGTAAGGGGTAAAGCAATAACAGAGAACCCTTCGACAAATCTACGATAGTAACCAGCAGGACCAAGAAAACTCCGGACTTCTGTGGCTGAAGTTGGTCTTGGCCATTTCGTGATTGCCTCTATCTTCGCTGGATCCACCATAATACCATCTGCAGAGACCACATGACCCAAGAAGGCTACTTGACTCAACCAGAATTTACACTTTGAAAACTTAGCATAAAGCTTCTTTTTACGCAAAGTTTCAAGCACGATACGAAGATGGTCTTCATGTTCTTCCTTACTCTTAGAATATATCAGAATGTCATCAATAAAAACAATGACAAACTTATCCAAATAGTCACGGAACACTCGGTTTATTAGGTCCATGAAAACAGCCAGGGCGTTAGTTAACCCAAACGGCATAACTAAGAATTCATAGTGACCATATCGCGTACGAAAAGCTGATTTCGGGACGTCAGAATCTTTAATCTTCAACTGATGATACCCAGACCTCAAATCAATTTTTGAGAAACACTTCGCGCCCCGAAGCTGGTCAAATAAGTCATCGATACGAGGTAGAGGGTAACGATTTCGAATAGTGATCTTATTTAATTCCCGGTAATCAATGCAAAGCCTCATAGTTCCATCTTTCTTCTTTACAAATAAAACCGGTGCGCCCCAAGGCGAGACACTTGGTCTAATAAATCCAAGATCTAATAACTCCTGTAATTGCTCCTTTAGTTCATTGAGTTCAAGTGCTGCCATACGGTATGGTGCCTTGGAAATCGGCTCAGCACCAGGAATAAGATCAATAGTGAATTCCACCTCGCGATCCGGTGGAAGTCCAGGTAACTCTTTAGGAAACACATCAGGAAAGTCACAAACAATCGGATAGTCAAAAAATTAGGCTCCTCAGAAGATAAAATATTAACTGAAGCAAGGAATCCTGCATAGCCGTGCCGTAGGGATTTGCGAGCCTTAAGTGCTGAAATTATTTGAAGAGTTTTTTGAGGTTTAGTCCCCTGATAAATGAGTTCAGGATGATGAGAATCTCCAAACATAATGCGACGAGTCTGACACTTAATTGTGACATTATGCCGAGTTAACCAGTCCATTCCCAAGATAACATCAAAATCTTCCATTTGCATGGGCAACAGATCCGCTGTAAGAATGAGCGATTCAACTCGGATCGGACAATCCTCATACACGTGAGAGATTTTAATAGAGTTTCCTATAGGTGTCACAATATTCAGAGTATTTTCTAATAATGTTGGGCTCCTCGTTAGATGTTTAAGAAAAGATTGAGAAACTATGGAGTGTGTTGCTCCGGTATCGAATAAGACTTAAACATCACGAGTGCCTAACATGAGAGTACCAGAAACAGTACCTAAAGAATTTATGACACCATGACATACTTAGTAAATAGATAAGAAGCATAATTTGAATGGTAAGAATTATAGATTATTCGGATACGACATGCTTACATATGTGAGGAATATGAAGAGTCATACCTGGTGTGTTTGCTGTATCCTTTGCATTCAAGGCAAACACTCGTCCTCCGTTAGTAGGTTGTTTAGCATTATTTCCAGCCTTTCTTTTATTATCAGGATATGGACAGTCTTTCAGTAAATGGCCGGTCTTTCCACATCTGAAACAGGCTCCTGATGCTCGACGACAAACACCAAAATGACGTTTCCCACATGTCGTGCACACCGGGGCTTGCTCTTGACCTTGGTTTTCGGCAGGTTTAAGATTCTGCTGTTTTTTATTCCATTGATTTCCTTGGCGGTTATTATTTTTGTTGAATTGGGCTTTCCGATCACCCGTATTGTCTTTCTCGTTCGAAGATTGCCCAGAAGGTGCGGTATGGTTTCCTTCACGATTTCTCTTACGACTCTCCTCAGCTTTAGCCAACCTCTTCTTGTTCTCCATGTCAAGTGTCTTCACAGCATCGGCTACTTCATTGATGTTGTTATACTTCTGGGTCACTATCCATCTTCGAGTTCTCTCATGAACAGCCCATTTCAACTTTTCTACTTGGACCACTAGGCTACCTGCAGCTTCCCCCAGAAAACTAGCCAGCCTACAGAATCTAGCCATGAATTCTTGCCAAGGTTCATCATCTCGTTGCTTAATAGATGCATATTCTCGTGCATACTCATTTCGTTCCACTTCAGAGAAATACTTTCGGAAGAATATAGTGCGGAAGTCGGCTCAAGGAAGGTTAGCAGCATAACTCTCTCCACCATGTGCAAGTTTGACCCCTTCCCACCAAAATAGAGCGTCATCCTCCAGTTTGTAAGAAGCCAACCTAGTTTTAAATACATCACCGACTCCTAGCACCTCGAAAATCTTTTCCACGTGGGCTATCCAGTTCCGAGCATCCATCGGTGTAGCAGCATCACTAAAAGATCTTGGTCTTTGCTTCATAAAGCGCTTAAGCCAAACATGAATCTCAGCCACAGGTGGTGTTGCATTTCCACCGGAGGTGGTCCCGTGTTGTTCCCGCTAGGAGGTGGCCCTGAGTTATTTCCACCGGGTGGAGATCATGTGTTGTTTCCACCAGGTGGTGGTCCATTGTTATTTCCCTCAGATGCCGATCCCATGTTATTTCCACCCAAAGTCGCCTGTTGTATCTGCTGGATGACTGTTTGAGCAGTCTGAGTCATCAGAATAGGGAGTATTCCAGAAATAGCAGCGTTTACGGCATTAGCAATGAGAGTTTCAAGAGGAGTATCAGACGAAGAGTTATTCCCAACATTTCGGTCGTTCGTGCGTCTATTTGGAGCCATGATAACTGAAAACATCGGTATGCGTATAAGCAGGAAGGTATAATTTAAGCGGAAGATTAGAACCTAAACACATGTCTACCCATTACCTCACAGATTTAGTTTTAAAAATTTTAAGTTTCTACAGGAAAGTGCCTAGGCTCTGATACCACAACTGTAACACCCCAACCCGACAAGGCTGGCGTGTCACTATCACAGTAATCAAAATCCAAAACACAATCCCATTATTAATAACGATTACAAGTTCAAATTCCAAAACCTAATAGAAGAGTCGGTTACATCAATTTAAATATAAATATCAGTCTTCTTTATCCAGACTTCCACTCCTCACTCCCCTCCCGATGACCCAGCAGACCTGACGTGCATGAAAACAAAAGCACGCCTGAGCATAACGCTCAGTGAATGGAAAAGCAGATAACAAAAATAACAGACATGATGATAATCAGAGAATATAATAGTATAAGATATATATATCAGATAGAACATAACCCGAGCTAATAATCATATCATATAATAACTGAACAGAGGGAACACAGGTAGCTAGCCCGTGAACCAATGTGAAATGGAGTATGGGCAGACATACAACCATTCACCAGAGTCCTAAATAGAGTGGTGTGTAACACCCATCAGAAAATACAGGACTAACCTAGGATCGATCCATACACCTCTGAGGAAAAATAAAAATAACAGAACGGCCAATATATATATTCAGAGTCCTCCTTTAGAGACGTCGTGATCTCAGCTCACCGCCACCGTTGTGCCACGTTATCGATGCCGCAATAACGCGTCTTGGTCACCCCCAAGATAGGGAGAGCTCGGGTAACATATTCAGAAATATAAAGTAGTCTAGCTACTTATAACGGAATCAAAAACACACTATTTACGTATAACAGGAATCAAAACTAGAGATGAAGTAACGGAAACAAAAGTGAATACTATGATAACAAAGATACAGAATCCGTACCTTAGTCAAAGAGCAAAAGCAAACAAAATCGAGTAATCCTCAAGTTTCACTAGCACCTACATTATACGTTTATAACCATCTCACGTTACTTTTCAGAACCTTAATGAACTTACATGTTGCTTAGCTAACGTTTTGACAATGCAATATTTGTAATTATTTGAAATAATCATGATCTAAACAATATTAAGTGAAAAGAACGTCTAGACCAATAATAATTTGTGGAATTATAAGAAATTAAATCTTTATGATGATTAAATTATAAAATGTAAATAAAATCTTATAATTAACAATATTAATGTATAATCAAAGATAACGTAATGACTAACAATATTTTAATGATTTCAACTATTTAAAGTTTATTTTTATAAAAATAAACTAATTATAACATTTGTTAATATTATATATAAGAATTGTTAAGGTATTTAAATAAATAAATTTACAGAAAATAATTAGATAACTTTTAAAATAAACAAGGTTTATAAAACTGATTGCTATAATTTTTAGAAATTTTACGTAATTGTTTTAAGGCTGAAAAAGCTTTAAAAAAATAATTGAAGGTGCCCGGGTTCGAACCCGGGACCTCAAGGTTTGAGCAACATGAGACTAACCAGTGAACCAGGGCCGAGGCCTTGGTATTCACTTGGTTTTTAAATCTTTTAATCACAACTAAAGAGAACCCCCAAAATCGTATGAACCCTAGAATCAAAATCAACCCAATTGAACATCCAAACGATTATGTTAATCAACGAAAGTTTAGGGCTTTTAATCTCCACATAAACCAAATTCAAAGAGTCTTTAATTACCTGTTATGAAGGTGAAATTGATGGGTACAGGTTCAGCTAAAGTCGCGGCTGTGGTGTCATTGGTTTAAGAGGTTTGGGTTGATCGTAATCAAATTCTTTGTACCTGTAGCTTCTAAAGATAATGATAATCGAAAGCCCCCTGTTAATTTGGGATTAGGACGTGCTTAGGTTGGAGTTCAAGAAAGTTGCAGATCCGCGACAGAGAGGAAATCGAACAGGGCTTTTGTGTGGATTGCAAGTCAAATTGAGAGCGTAGACAGATTAGTAACAGGTATATGATTGATCAGGTCGACTCAATTTGATTATTATTAACGATTGAGTGGATTTAGTTAGGTAATTGATAGTGGGTTTGTTAGTGGTCCATTACCGTGTAATCCGCAAGCTTTTGCTCCAATTAAATCGTATATTAATGTTCAAATCTGTCCCACGAACGTTTCGGTGCGTTGTGGGGTTGAAAAAAAATCGAGTTTTATGGGGTTTTGGGTGGTCGCCGGAGTGCCGCCGGTGTGTGGTCGGCGAGGGGATCGGAAAAACGGGGGGTGGGGCTGGGTTTTTAAAAAGTTTTCACCTTTAGTCCCTGTGGTTTAATCTCTTGTCGTTTTATGCACAAACTTAATAATTTAAGTTTTCAAAATGGCACAAATGCCCCCTGAACTTTTATTATTATTATCATTATTATTATTGTTATTATTATTATTATTATTATTATTATTATTATTATTATTATTATTATTATTATTATTATTACTATTATTATTATTATTATTATTATTATTATGGGTATTATATCATGTGCTCGGATGAACCCGAGCACCCGAAACCCTAGAAAACGCAGCAGTGAAATCGAGAAATAAACGGGACAATCAAGTTGTCTACCTGCAAGGATGGAGTAGTCTAGGTTGTAGGTGACTTCTAGACGACGAAAACGAGACCAAATGGGGCGTTTTTCGTGCTAAAGTGAAGAAGGTAGGTGGTGAAGAAGAAAGGGATGGAGAAGTGAAGAAGATGAAGAAATGGCTGGGAAAGAGGGTTTTATACCCATCCCGAGTTTGCAAAAAGTCACTTTTAGTCCCTGCACTTTGCCCCCGAGTTCCTAAATTTTGTTTCGGTTGAAAATGTTATTAGTTAGTCTTGTTTTATAAATGATAAAATGTCGTTAATGATATTCATAATTTAGAAATGGTTTTATTTGTGACATTATGTTCATATAAAAACGGTGCGGTTAATGATAACGGGGGCAATCTTAGAAAACGCTTTAGTTTGATGATAATTCAAGCAACGATAGCACACGCATAAAGATGACCAAGCAAGCAAATATGATATCCACATAGGTGGGTTACAGAGATGAGGAATGACCGATAGCAAAAGTTAATCGAGCACGTTAAATGACGGACCTTCGGTGACGGATGTCACATCGTCGCACTACCACATCGCACCCTTGCACCCTCGCCGAGCACCCTTTGAGAATAATGAACCAGATCTGCTTGTGCTATGGCATACGATTGTGGTTGTCTAGTATTCTTCTAGAATCATCTTCCTTTGACGGAGAAGATGACCGAAAAACTAAACTTCCAAGGAAAACAAGAACGATGGTGTTACGTTGGTGTTATGGTAGTGGTGGTGACAATGGTGAATGTGTTGCTTGTGACGGTAGTTGAAGGTGGTGGTGGTGGTTGATGGTTGAAGGTGGTGGTGGTTGAAGATTGGAAGTGGTAGTAGTTGTTGTTGATAGTTGAAGGTGGTGTTGGTGGTGACAATGGTTGAAGGTGGTGTTGGTGGTGACAGTGGTTGAAGGTGGTGGGGGTGGTGGTTGAAGGTGGAGACTTTAATGGTGATAGGGGTAGTCTAGATGGAGAAGAAGAAATGTGAAATAGGGTACTTTTGTTATTTCATACGCATTTAACAACAATAATTAATGTTCATCCGTTTCAAGAACAATCGTTATTATATTTGTGCAAAGTTTTAAATTAATAATTTAATTTTAAAAAGTTAGAGAAAAAAATGAAATCAAACTAAACACATGGATCACCAGTGTAATTAAGTCTAAAAAAATAAGAGGAGGCGAATACCCTTTTACTTAATTTTCTTAAAACTTGCCTTTTAGCATGATAATGTTGGTGGTGCATTATACATTTGTACCGTACAAGTAACCATAGCCTATCAAGTTCCACTCATACCATTCACTCTCCCTCAGTCCCTCTATTCCTCCATCATCACTCACTACACACTTTCTTCATCATCATCATAATCATCATCTTCATCTTCATCTTCCTCACTTCCTGCAACTTCTCACCATTAAACCTCTACTCAAATGGTAAACATAGTCCCTTCACACCAGCTCAGCAATGGCTTATACGTCTCGGGTCGACCCGATCACCACAACCAACCCCACCCCACAATCGAACCCGACACCAAAGACATCACCAAACCAATTGCAGACCCACACCCTATTTCGACCACTGAACCACTCAGACCCCACTACAACCCGGGTCCCGACCCGATTCCCACCCGAACTTCCGGGTCGGGTCGGACGATGGCGATCAACCCGACCGGTTTGATAACATCCGGTGAGGTGGATCCGAGAGATTCTGTGGTTTTGTCGGGGAAGAGTGTTTATGGGTCGTCTGTTACGACGTTGGGGTATGATGATGTGAGGTTAGGGTTTAGGGTTTCTAGGAGGTTGATGTGGGTGTTGTTGGTAATGGCGGTGGTGGGGTTGGTGGTGGGGGCGTTTCTGACGGTGGTGGTGAAACAGGCGGTGATTGTGGTGGTTGCTGCGGCGGTGTTGGTGCCGGCGATGGTGGTGATTTTGTGGAATTGTGTGTGGAAGAAGAGGGGGTTGTTGGCTTATTTAAGGGATTATCCTGATGATGAACTTAGAGGTGCTGTTGATGGGCAGTTTGTGAAGATCACAGGGGTAATTCGAATAATCGATTATTCTCTGTTCACAATATGCACTGCTATTGATTGAAAGTATATAAGTGATTGTGCATTGTGAATAAGTATGCATGCAGTGAATCAATGTGTGTTCATATTTCATGATGCTTAGTTGTTTTGTTTGAGTTTCGAAGTTTCACGCTGTATGTGTTTGATATTTTGATTAATTGTTGAAGGTTTCAATCTGATTAAGTGTCAGTTGGGTGTTGATGTCAATCATGTCATGTTGTCTTATGTTCAATCAAAATGAAAGTTAGGTGGTGTCTGGATGAGGGTTTTAGAGATGATTATTGCAATGTTCAAGAATCAGATTTAGATATATTTAGGTGTAACAAAGTTATTAAGTTTTTTGTTGTCATGTTCCATATGGGCTATAAGAATAAGTAAACCTTCAAAGGAGTGATGAAGTAAACGTTTGACGTAGAGGTCTTAGGTTTGAATCTAGCTTCCACCGGTTTCTGGACATTGAAGGTCAATGTCCAGTGCAAGCTATGGTCTAACCAGTCTCATTGGTTAGTGCGGTAGACCGATTCTAATGGTTATATATATATAAAGAAAATTTAGATCTCATTTTGCTATCTTATCAATAATTTTGTCTGAATTATTTCAAGAACACTTGTAAATTCAATTTCCATGTTGTTTTTCGTCTTTTCTTCTTCAAAATAATATGAAAAATAAAACTTTGGTGCAGATTGTCACTTGTGGTAGCATTCCTCTTGAATCATCTTTTCAAAAAGTAGAGAGGTGTGTCTATGTTTCGACCGAGCTGTTCGAACACAACAAAGGCAGGGGAAAATCAGGCATGGCTAAGCTCTGTTGCTTCTCCTGGGGGTGCAGCAATTCAGAGGTTAGATTTCAAGTACCTACATTTCATTTATGAAGTCTGAATTTCCTTGTAAAAAAAAAAAAAATTTACTGGCAGAAATATGTGGCTGATTTTTACATATCAGACTTCCAATCGGGACTAAGGGCTCTAGTGAAAGCTGGATATGGGGCTAAAGTAGCTCCATTTGTTAAAGAAGCAACGATTGTTGATATAACGAAAGAAAATCGTGAGTTATCTCCTAGTTTTTTGCAATGGCTTGCAGACCGCAGCCTCTCAAGTCACGACCGACTTATGCGCCTCAACGAAGGGTAGTCTACTTCTTTTGACATTTAAAGACTTCATTGATATTACACGCAATTTCCTACTAAAATTACATATTCGCCCCTTGTCGGTGTCATTAAATGTTGACTATTGTGCTTTTGGTTCACAAGATTCTGTGCTTATTGTTAGGCATAAAAAACTATAGGGGAAATTGGTGTGTGAATTTGTGTTTGGATAGGCATATTTTGCATCTTGATTATCCATTAGAGGATAATTTAGGGCACAACTATAAGTTTAAAATAATAACTTTCATAACTTTATGCTTGTTGCAGCTCACTGTCAAAGGTAAAATTAATACATAGGTTGCCCAAGTATCAATTCGGCTTTCTTTATCTGATTCTGGCTAAAAAACTTGACATAAATTTGTAAATGACTAAAATGCTACTGTATTTACTCAGTTTTCATCCTTTAATCCATCTGGAGTTGATTCTTTTGAGTAGATTTAAGGGCATTTTGTGATTTTGTAAAGTCAAAGGACAATGTTGTTATTTACCATGTGCGCATTTTTGGATGGAGTAGGATGAAACCTAATTGATAAATGTGTTGTTTGATTTGTAGACGGCTTTAGTGTAATCTTTTTCCACTGTTATTTATAACTTTTTACACCAAACACAACCATACACAATCACATATTACTCATTCAATTAGATTATCTAATTCTGATTATTCAAGGTCCTCCTAAAATCCTCTAAAGAAAATATCTTGTGTTTTTATTATGGTTTTGTGATTCTAAGTGAGACATGCATGGCACATACAGGTACATTAAAGAAGGTAGTACAGTTAGTGTGATGGGCGTGGTGAGGCGGCATGATAACGTGCTCATGATTGTACCGCCAAGCGAGCCCATGTCAACAGGCTGCAAGTGGTCTTGCGGCCTTCTCCCAACCTATGTTGAAGGCCTTGTTTTGACTTGTGATGAAAGCCAAAATGCTGATGTCATACCTGTCTAGATTATATGTTGTTCATCACAAGTACTAAAGTGTCCTCAGATCATGTAACAACTCGTCTATGTCTTTTCTGATGTGCATAGAAGTTGCAGACAGGGCGGGTCGTTTTTAGTTGGTGAACAAGGCATAGGGGTATTTTGGGAACTTCATTTTAGCATTTGTTTTTTGAGAACTCAAATGATTAAAGGAGGTGTGTAAATGTTGGATGAAATATCATTAAAGTTGATCACTTTGAATCTTTAAATTATTAAACACATGTGACATTGATTACGTTCCATGTCCCGGATGAATACTGAACTTGATGTCTATAAATTGTTATTTCTAAAACAGTTTTAGTGAATACTTGAGTAACTGATTGTTTTAAATACAGAAAAAACTACAATCCATTGTTGATTTTGATGGAATATAAGAAGGCTAAGTATATTTTGCAACTTTAAGACATGATAGAGAAACCTAACAATAATATTATGCATACATTCTTGATGTTGATCAGCAATCCTTCCCTGCAACCATCTTCTTAAAACAGACAGCACCATTTCTGCAAAATTGTAATATCATATATAAATAGTGAGAAAATATATAACCAATTTAAAGAAAAGAACCTTGAAAAATCATATAATATTTTATACGTAGTGCTTTAAAGATATAGTGGGAAAGAGAGAGACATATATAAGTTTATATAACCCTTGGGAAAGAGAGAGACATATATAAGTTTATATAACCCTTTTATGTATCACAACTAAAACGATGGATACAAGTGTTTATGAGATTCAAGTCTTTTTTTTTTTATAACCTACCCTTGGGGGATCTCAATCTTTGACTCGGTTTGCATTTACAATTTTCTTATTAGGGATCTCAATCTTTGACTCGGTTTGCATTTACAATTTTCTTATTTTACCATTTTAACGCTCAATCAATATAACGCAAATTGAAGAGAAAGAGAGGCATTTATACGGGTATCACAATTAAATCAATAGATACATGTGTTTATTGGATTCTTGTAGTTTTCTTTTTAAAATTAGTTCGTAAAAAGTTGAAAGAAAATAAAAGAAAAATGGATACACACCTTGGTTCTTCTAGTATCCTTTTTAGGATTATTGAGTTTATGTGCAGGGTGTTGAGGGATTGGTGGGAAGTTAGTGGCTGCAATCTGTTTCTCCTCTTTGACTTTCTGGAAGATGACTGTAAAACCTTCTGCTGATTTTGGGTCCTTGTCATCCCATGCACCAAACATTGGCACTGATGCCGATCTATGTGACTTCAAAAAAAAAAAAAGTCTTATTTAACTCGGTTTTCGAGTTGGTTAAAGGGTGATTGAAAGGAGTCTGGTTGGCTTGACTCACAAACAATTTATTTTTTAAGGTTTATAAAAGTATATAATATTAGCAATGATAGTAATTTGACACTTTAATGACTTTTGACTCATTTGACCCGATTCTTTCTGAACAATGTTTTTCCTGTGTATTAAAAGGGCATGAGAGTTTGCTGTTAAATAAATTACACTTAGAGCAATATCATCGGGTGGATTATAGGCATATCTTGGCCTATTCGGTCCAGGTGAAGGTGGAGGTTGAGAAAAATTGCTCATCCTGTCTCTTGAGTTTGAACTCTTTGTTCGATCTGACTTGTAACTTTGTTGCTTGCTTGAGTTTGAACTCTTATCATTGATGATTACATCATCGTTTTCTCCATATTTCATAAAAGCTTCAGGATTCTGCTCTGGGTCGTTTGGGTTTATCATCACACCAGTGCCTTTATCTTTTCGAGCATTTTCAAAGTAGGCCGTGTAGGGGACATTATCAGCGTCCCAACTCCCAAACTTTGGGATATGTGATTGTTGTTGCTGTAACAGATAAAACACTTAGAAAAATTATTATAAATGAATCAAATCAAGATTATAATTCGAATGGAATCAAGAGAGAACTTACCGGCATGGTTAGTCTTTGATTGAATTCAAATGAGAATCCTCTTTGCAATTGAAATGAAAATGAGAAAGAAGAAGATGATGAACTCTTGCTTTTGTTTTAGTGTGTGGGACCATTTTGGAAATCTTATAATTAAATTTTGGCCTGCAGGGTAATAATCCAAAAGTTAAAGTGTGCTTGGGGACAATTTTTTGATAACTACAATGTTTGAAAATTTCTCAATGGCATAATTAAAATCATCTTTATAATATTGATTATGTCAACTAAACAAATATTATTGAGAGGCAACTTTTAGTGACAAATATGTTTGTGTCAATAGAACAACTTTAGTGGCCAATTCTTATTTGCAGTTTAAGGAATGAATGGTTTATACCAATATTTTCAGAACCGGATCGGATTTCGAACCAGACGCTTTACTGGTTTGGTGGTAGGACCGGTCAAACCGGATTTAAGAACCGGATGACGTCATAATTATATATTTATATATATAGTATATTATATATATAGTTATATATATAATCAAATATAAGTAATTTATATATGATTTATATATGTATTTTAAAGTTATATATAAAACTTAACTATATTTGTATATCTAACACACTAATTTATGGTTTAACACCCCGTTTTTACCCAAAAAAAAATCCGGTCCGAACTGGTTCGGGACGAACCGGCCGATTCGACCAGACAAAACCGAACTATAGCTGACCGGACCGGACCGGACCGGACCGGACCGGCCCCGGTCAAACCGGCCGGTCCGATTCGGTCGTGAAAACCATGGTTCAGACCCATCTCGGATGGGGCATAATTTTCTTAGGCGGCATACATATCAACCCTTTAACATTGCATTGCCTCTCGGCTTGAGGCTTCTTGTGACCATTTTCATAGGCATGTTGCATTTGTCTTTTTTTGTTTGTTTTTTACTTTTTTCAACAACACTACATCTCATCATCTATGTACGGTTATACACAAACAATATTACACACTTTGAATGTAATATCAACCATTGCATACTTGACGTCTATGCAACAATATTTTTTATATGTACAGTGTTGGTACCATTTTTCTCAGATATGTCGTGATGAATAATATAGTTTTCCTTGAACGTTTTTTTTGGCATTAAATTTTGTTTTTTTAACTTCTATTGTCTCTAATATGACATTTATTCCTACCACAAATTGGTGGTTCATCTTTTAGGCTTTCCCTCTACTCCATTCTACCATTTTAATGTGGAGTTAATCAAAAAATTCATATACTTGTATGTGGGCGATTCGATAAAAACAAATGTCTAAAAAAACGACCCAGCTTTTAATTGCTTTGAAGTTACGAGCCTCGTAAAATATGAAGGAAGCGACATAACGAGCCTGACTATGTGACAAGTGTCATAGGTGATTTGACTGACTTTCTAACCCAAATTTCTTAATTTGAAGCCCTGATTTTGCTTAAAAGAATTTCTCCAAGATTCTTGATTGTAATTAATTTCAGTTTGATTATAAAACCTAGAGTAAATTACCATTTGCATACCTGAGGTTTAATGATTTTGACCATTTGCATCCCTACAGTTTAAAAATCCTCATATACCTCCTAACGTTTCATTTTTGTTCCCATTTGAATCCAAAACACTAACACCGTTAACTGATTCTGTTAACTTTTTGTAAAAAGACTAAATTGCCCTTTCTCTCTTTATCTATTTCTCTCTCTATCTCTTTAACCCTTACATGTGATGTGAAGAACATAAAACAGTGAATAAATTAGGGCAAACAATTACGAAAACGAACAGTTCCGATCTTCAAGAACCCATCTACGGTGTGATTCAAAAGGGGATTTCCCATATCGACGATGACTTCAACCTTCGAAGAAGAACTTGAACTCATGAAACTCTTCTTTGGCATCTTCAGTTCTTCGAGTTCGCTTGTATACACAGTAACACACTTGATCGATTGCCTTTGATTGTTTTTGCAGTATCGAGATTTGTTTAATCCGTTGATCACAATTTGACATCTACCCACGTGATTTGTGAGCCACAAACGCTTTTTTAGCTGTGTAAGAATACGACATTATTGCACACTTATTCTATCGCCGCCGTCCTCCTCTCACGCCTCATCGTCAAACCCGCCGTCGCCGCCCCAATTCCGCCACCTCCGGCCACCGTCGAAACCGCCGACTCCGACACCGAATTGCAAAACGAAGAGAAAACCCTAGAAGAACACCTGTCCTCTCACCCTGAGGACATCAAAGCCCTAAAAGCCCTAATAGAAGTCAAAATCAAAAACGGGAAAGTGCAAGAAGCAATTGGGATCCTCAATCAGTTGATCGATCTCGAACCTGAAGATGGCGAATGGTAATTGCTGAAATATCATCTGCATTCATACGGTGGTGATCATGACTCTGCGAAATTAGGGTTTGAGGAAATTATAGCAAAAGACCCTTTGAGAGTTAAAGCTTATCATGGGTTAGTAATGGCTGCTTCTGCTAAAGAATCCCCAACTGAATTGGATGATGTCGAGAAACGAATAGTTGAAGGGATAGAAATCTGCAAGAAACAGAAAAAGAAAGATGAAATTAGGGATTTTAGGCTTCTGCAAGAAACGAAGCGGATAGGGTTTGGAGGTTGACGGTGGTGGTTGTGACGGAGGTGCAGCGGAGGGTGCGGAGGAGTAGGCGAGCTAGCATCATGGCGGTGGTGGTGGATGACGGTGGTGACGGCGGTGGAAGTGGTGACGGTGGTTGTGGTGGTGGAGTGGCTGGGGTTGTGGGTTAAGGGTTAAGAGATAGAGAGAGAAATAGATAAAGAGAGAAAGGGCAATTTAGTCTTTTTATAAAAAGTTAACAGAATAAGTTAACGGTGTTAGTGTTTTGGATTCAAATGGGAACAAAAATGAAACGTTAGGGGGTATATGAGGATTTTTAAATAAGGATGCAAATGGTCAAAATCACCAAACCTCAGGTATGCAAATGGTAATTTATGTATAATGGATTTCATATTCTTTGTTTTTACCCGGTTATTTCATTTTATATCTAACCTCCAAACTTTTACTTCTTAAGATTTGAGAATGCTATTAAAATTAGATTTTTCCTATACAAAGTTTTGTCTTTTCCTTTAGAAATGCACAAATTTACTTGCTATTAAAAACCAAAAACTTTACGCTTTAAGCATGATATTCAACCTTTTATGCATCTCTTTTGTTTTTTGTCATTTCTATAAACCTTTTAATATATGTACTATCTGAAGCAAAAAATATTCTACTATTGGATTCAGTGGTAAACTTCATACGTAGCAAAAGTTTTGCCTTCTGGTTTGTTTATTAAATGATTATTTATATTTATTTATTTTAATGTTATAATTATTATTTTATGTGATTACGATCTTATGTGCTACTTAGCTAGAAATTTACGCTTAGTGATATCTATTTTGTTTAAATTTAACAAAATTTTCTTTTTCATGTGTCATGTTTGAAAAATATTTGACTTAAGCTTAAGTTGTGCTCGAAATACAAAACTGCTTTCGAAGCATAAGAGTAATGCCACACATCGGATATTATGCGATAATGTACCATTAACTTTTTTCTATCAACTTGTTTGCTCTTGATAGTTTTTCACTTTATTTTATTAAGTAAATGTCATAAGTTATATTTATTAATAGTAAGATAAGTAGAGGGATTTGACATCTCTCATCCAACTCTATTAGATTAGCGAAAAAACCATTAAATTTTAAAATATTATGGATGTTTATAAACTGTTAAAAACAAAAGGACTTTTGGTTTAAGGTCTACACGATTAGGTTTTAGTGTTTCACGGTTTATCGAAACCTGAAATGAGCATATAAACTCGCATAATAAGTAAGCATTGTATATACATAATATTCGTAAATCGTCTTTGTTATTTTATTAAAATTTATACTACAAACTAACCATTTGAAGAGAAAATAAGTTCAAATCGTCATGCCGCTAAAACCGACCAACCCATCATATGTAAAAAAAACTTAAATCAAAAGTTTAACCTAGAATTTAACTCTCAATATAATTTAGTATCTTTAATATTTATTAATAATTATGATGACTCATTTGAGACAAATACATATTAAAAATACGATGCACTTAGCAGTACGACGTTTTTATCTTTACTTTTGTTCAAGACTATTATAAAAATTACCTTTCGTTGTCAATATTTGATTCAATTTTATAATCCAATCTTTATTAATATTCTTGCATTTATAATCATCATACTCTGTTTTTTTTACTGAATATACAAATACCATTAAGAACTAATTTTGTTTTTAGTATTTTACTTCATTTCTACAATATTGTTTGATAGGTAAGAATACAGAGGTGATGAAATGAATCATTGTTAGAAAAAAATAGAGTGTTTGGGTGGTTAATAAAAATAAAATTATAATTGAGAGCAGATAGTGGCGGATTCAGAAATTTTTTTATAGAGGTTGTGACACCCCCCGTAGGAAGGTGTACGAGAGCCGCAACTGAATATTGTCCGCTTTGGCCGCAGCCTCACGGATTTAAAACGCGTCCCGATGGGGAAGGTATCCAGCCCCTTATAAAGAGACCTTAGTTCGCCTCCCAACCGATGTGGGATGAGTCATAGCCATATTTTCAGGCATGTGTCCATCCACCCACCGAAGTGAGACCAGCGTCCTCGCTGGCACAACGGCCCGGCCCTGGCTCTGATACCAACTGTGACACCCCCCGCAGGAAGGTGTACGAGAGCCGCAACGTGATATTGTCCGCTTTGGCCGCAGCCTCACGGATTTAAAACGCGACACGATGGGGAAGGTATCCAGCCCCTTATAAAGAGACCTTAGTTCGCCTCCCCAACAAGTATATACGATTACCTAAGTGTACTTGGATCAACCAAGTAGGCTTGTCAGGCCCATAGATCTATGACGTCGCCAGGCTAGCAATAGTTAATGATTGTACATGTATTCGACATTACATGGTAGCTACAAGATTCAATTAATCACAACACACAAGTAAATTGCCATAAGTTTACAAGATTCAACGTGTTTACAAGTACAACGTTTATAAGGTAACATGTTTCACCCAAAAGTGTGTGAAATAATAAAATGGGTATAGAAATACTCACTTGGTCGTCAAGTATATATTGGATGATTAACAAGGAATATAAGCGACGTTCCAACGAATTCTTTTACAAGGTCCCTAAAATATATTTTTATAAGGTTTAAGTTTAATAATAAAATTAACGTTCTAGCGTGAATTATGGTTTTAGGATCTTTGGGGTTTTGTGAATTATTTTTAACAAGTGTATATCAGTTAAGTTTTCTTGGAAACAATAATTCTTGTATTTTATATAATGATGCGAGATAAAATAACGTTTATAATAATAAAGTTTAATAGCTAAAATAAACACGTTATAACCATAATTTATACTTGTTATTTGAACAAATATGATTTAATAAGTTAAACAATATTTAAAATCAATTCTATAGAAAATATGAACTAATTATACAGTTGTCTTAAAAGATAATAATTAAAATAAATAAATTATTAAATAAAGAATGTTAAGATGTGGGATAAGTCATAGCCATATTTATGGCTTCATGTTCACCTTCTGATTCACTTGAGAACGTGAGGATCAAATGAAATCCAAGCGTCCTCATCTTGTCGTCTCAGCCTCCTCGTAAACAAATTTCGGGACGAAATTTCCTAAAGTAGGGGAGACTATGACATCTTGTAACTTGCGTGTTAATACCTTTAATAATAATAATAATAATAATAATAATAATAATAATAATAATAATAATAATAATAATAATAATAATAATAATAACAATAACAATAACAATAACAATAATAATGATAATAATAATAATAATAATAAATAATGATAATAATGATAATAGTATAATAATAATAATAATAATAATAATAATAACATTAATAATAAATAATAACAATAATAATAATAATAATAACAATAATAATAATAAAGTCCAGGGGCCAATCCTGTCAATTTGAAACTTGAAAGAAAGTTTCAAACATAAACGGTCAAAGATGAAACCGCAGGGACCATTTCTGTAAATGTGTAAAAACCCAACTGTTTCTCTCTCCCCGCAAATCCGGCGACCGTCCGGCGAAGCTCCGGCGGTCCTCCGGCGAGTTCAAACGCCCAAATTCACGCGGTTTTAACTCAAATTAAAGGTCCCGACACCCTCGCGACCAAGATTCGAACCCTATGCACCTTTAATCATTGAATAATTCGGATCCAAAGCTCACCACCTCGAATCCACTTTATTCCCGACCGTTCAACGGTCGGTTAACCCACTCAAACATTAAAAATGACCAAATTAATCGAAGTGGAACGACTATTTATATGTTCTTAATCTGTTAACATTTTCAATTTCATCAAAAATCAACAAAAACACCACTAAAGATCACCTCGAACCCGTCAGACCTGCAACTAACTGGTTCACCTTCTTTCGAGCTTCAAAACCCGAAATTGATAAAGGGCTTTCAATCATCATTCCCAATAGAAGCTTCGTGTGGAATCCATTTGATTATCAACGAAGTTTGCACCTCGAATCATACCCAACCGTGGTCGCGACTGTTCTTATTGTGTTCAATATCAATTCATCATTATAAGGTAAATTCTACACACCCACACACTCGGTTTATCATAGGGAATAAAGCCCCATGATTACAGACACTATCGAAATCGAATTGAGCTTCAATTTGGTGGATTCGAACCTAGGGCTCGAATGGGAATTGGGGTTTAATCGAGATTGAACTTAAAAGAATTAAAAACCATCTCTTAACCGCGGCTGCGGCCTTGGTTCACCGGTTCTGTGCCCATTCAATATCCAAGAGGTCCCGGGTTCGACCCCGGGCAACCTCATTATTTTTTTGGGCCATTTTTAAACCTTTAAAAATTCCGAAAAAATATCTAAAAATTATAAAAATGTTTTACAAACATTAAAAATTTTTAAAACCATTAAATTATTTTCTGAAAGTTATCTTGACATTCTTTATTTAATTATTTATTTATTTTAATTATTATCTTTTAAGACAACTATATAATTAATTCATATTTTTCTATAGAATTGATTTTAAATATTGTTTAACTTATTAAATCATATTTTGTTCAAATAATAAGTATAAATTATGGTTAAAACATGTTTATTTTAGCTATTAAACTTTATTATTATAAACATTATTTTATCTCGCATCATTATATAAAATACAAGAATTATTGTTTTCAAGAAAACTTAACTGATATACACTTGTTAAAATAATTCACAAAACCTCAAAGATCCTAAAACCATAATTCACGCTAGAACGTTAATTTTATTATTAAACTTAAACCTTATAAAAATATATTTTAGGGACCTTGTAAAAGAATTCGTTGGAACGTCGCTTATATTCCTTGTTAATCATCCAATATATACTTGACGACCAAGTGAGTATTTCTATACCCATTTTATTATTTCACACACTTTTGGGTGAAACATGTTACCTTATAAACGTTGCACTTGTAAACACGTTGAATCTTGTAAACTTATGGCAATTTACTTGTGCGTTGTGATTAGTTGAATCTTGTAGCTACCATGTAATGTCGAATACATGTACAATCATTAACTATTGCTAGCCTGGCGACGTCATAGATCTATGGGCCTGATAAGCCTGCTTGGTTGATCCAAGTACACTTAGCTAATCGTATATACTTGTAAACGTTTGAGAACTTGTAAAACTTTGTCAAGGTTTGATTGTGCATTCTGTCTTACATCCCTAGTTACCTTGTTCGCTAATTTACAATATGAATTGCCATCTTTTATATACTTATGTATTCAAAACTATAGAATGCTCACCAACAATATGTTGACCTTTTATTTTTAACATGTTTCAGGCAATAGCGTTATGTGGCTGTGAACAATCGTAACTCTCACGCCTCGACGATTCCGCCGTCAAGGTTGGGGTGTGACAGAGGTCGGAATTTTAGGATAGGTTGTCTATAACTAAAAATAAATTTTTTCGGTATAGTATTGTCCGGTTAGGTTCGGACGGTCGGGTCACTCGATAGAAGATCAAACCAATTATAACAAATAATTTGATAATTGATCTACAAATAACTTTCGGTTTTCAAACTAACATTAACATGCAACACTAAATGTGTAAACAAGTCAACACGACTTTTGAGTTGCTCGCCAAAAGTTCGGATAAAGTTAAGTTTGAAGAAGCTCAAGCTTGGAGATCGTAAACCTAAATGAACTTTTATTTATATAATCTATCAAGTATATATTTGTATAAATAATTTCATTACATAAAATTATATGTAATAACAAGGGAGCGCCCGAGCCCCAACAAACCTTCGCCCCTACCTAGGCCTACGTAATCTGATATAGGAATCTACTAATCAGTAATTTAATAATTAATTACAGATAATCAACAATGGATAATATCTATTTATTAGGTGTAAAATTTTGTATAATAGGATCTAGGTTATAATAGGCTTATATTCGCAAGATATCGAAATCTCAGGGTTTTTTTTCTTTGTGTGTGTGTGTGAGTCGGCGTCAAAAGACTATGTCAAATTTTCTTGGAGTCAAAAATAAAATTTTATGAGGATCGGTGTCAAATTTTCATGAGGATCGATCGGAATTAGATCGTGTATTTACTAATACAAGAAAAAAATCATGAGTTGTGAGCGCCCCCCCCCCCCCCCACTCAGACCCTTGGGTCCGCCTCGCTTATGAGAGTAGATAAGCCATACGAGCAATATAACATGGGTTTGGTGTGAGTGATTATGATAGATATGATTGAGAGCAAGAGAGTTTGCTTTATAGGAAAAAGTTCAAAGAAAAAAGGTTTTAAATTAAAGTGTAAGAAAAAGTCTAAACCATCAGTATTTTTTATCAATAGTTGAGATATATTATAGAAAAAAAAAATTGGATGTGTATTTTAGATATGACTATTTTTGTTTACTTTTTTCAAGTCTAATTTTTTTTTAACTTTCATAACCTTTATATACAATATTATTTAGCATAAAAACAAGTATTTTTATCTTTAAAACAACCATAATATCATCATATAAATAAAGTAAAAATTACTTTTTTCAGCTCATATGATTTCTACAGTTCATTGTATCTTTTCATTCGTTATTGTGTTTTTCTGAACACTATTGTGTTTTTCTAAATGATTAGTTCTAAAAAAACATAATGATAAAATAATATTTTTGTGTACTTCTAGTATGTAAAACACAATGATAATATAATAATTAATTAATCTAATACATTGAAAAATAAAAATAATGATAAAATAATATAAAATAATATAAAATATGAAACACATTGATAAAATGCTTCATTATGTTTTTCCTACTCGCTATTCTGTTTTTAAACATTATAAGTTTTCAAAAACAGGTAGATGAAATAATATAATTATGTACTTCAAACTGGAAAAAAAATGACGAAAATAAAATGAAATGATTTAAAACGCAAAACATAAGAAAAAAAATACACAAAACAAATTATGAAAAATATTTTACACAATGACCTGACAAATTAGACATAATGATTTGATATATTTGACATAATAACTAAAATGTCATATTTTTAAAAATCATAAAAAACCAATGTCAATTCTAGAATCCTTTTAATCCTTTTTAGTATTTTTTAGACTAAATTCTCCTCTAATTAAAAACCTACCTATTTTATAATTTAGCTTCCATTATAACATGGGTTTTGCATATCTTTGTGGGTTCTGCGTATCTTTGTGGGTTCTGCGTATCTTTGTGGGTTCTGCGTATCTTTGTGGGTTCTGCGTATCTTTGTGGGTTCTGCGTATCTTTGTGGGTTCTGCGTATCTTTGTGGGTTCTGCGTATCTTTGTGGGTTCTGCGTATCTTTGTGGGTTCTGCGTATCTTTGTGGGTTCTACGTATCTTTGTGGGTTCTGCGTATCTTTGTGGGTTCTGCGTATCTTTGTGGGTGTGGTTATAGGGACACCCAAATTATAATTAACACCTCATATTTTTATACGGGTCGTATATGGGGGGTCATGTAGTCTTATATGAGACGTATAATACCTCTAACAGCCCCTTGAATTTTTTTCTCCTAGTCAGTGTTGAAATTTGTTATACGTGTCGTATAACCTTATATAGGCGTATAGCTTATACGACACGTATAGCCTTCTGAGAGCCCCCCTCCGCCGGGGTGAATTTCCTTGTTTTCAGTATTTTTGACCCTATAAGCCGTGTATAATATTATACGAGACTTATTGAGGATGTCAATTTATAATGTGTGACATCTTTATACTACGACCCATATTTATTAAGCTTTCTTTGGTGCATTAATGTGATGTATTAACTTTTCACCAAAAGGTTTGTCTCTTTTTCTTATTTTCATGTAGTTTGTTTTTAACTTTTAATAGTAGTTTATTGCAGGTTAAAAAACTGTAGTTTATTATTTACATCTATATCTAATATAAAAGGGAGTTTTTTAATAATGTTTTTCTACTATTAAAACTATAATCTTTTACATGAATTATTTTAATGAGTTTCAAAATCAAGTTCCGATTTCTTGTGATTCTTTATTGCATCATGAATCTTTATTAGTGCATGTTGATGTTTTAAATAGACACCATATTGTTTTAAATAGACACTCTATTATTTTAAATCAACACCTCAAAATTTCTATACGGGTCGTATAGCTCCATACGCGTCGTATAGGGGGGTCGTATAGCCCTATACGGGGCGTATAACCCCCTGACAGCCCCCTGAATTTTTCCTCGTAGTCAGTGTCGAAATTAGCTATACGCGTCGTGTAGCCCTATATGTGTCGTATAGCGGGGTCGTATAGGGCTATATGGGACGTATAGCTCTCTGACATCCCCCTGAATTTCCTCGTTTTCAGTGCATTCGACCCTATACGCCGCGTATGGACCCATACGCGACGTATAGGAGGGTGTCGATTTAAAAAAATGGATGTCTATCTATTAGGACCCATTTTGTTCATCTTTTCAGGCGCATTAATTATTTTTCAAGTACATTACTCAATTTCAAACAATCAATGTGTAGTACGTGGCAGATATATATTTGTTGTGATGTTTTACTACTTTTGAATTTTGAGTTATTTTAGAGGATATTATTTTAGAACATTAAACTTTAGCAGTTGTTGAAAATTTCAAATTATATATGAATATGATTAATAGGGTCTTTTTTGAGATATACAATATGTTTGAATTCTCATGTTTTTTATTGTTTACGTTTTGCGTCTCTCTTATCTTCTTCACTTAACAAACAAACAAACATACCCAAGTATATCTCATTCAAGAGTAGGGTCTAGAATCTTATCTTCTTCACTTAAGTGATGTAATGGTTTATTTTTGTTCTTGCCCATGGTTTATATTTCTTGAATACTTTAGTTAAGTGTACTTAACTTTTTAAATGATGTAAATGTTTTATATTGCGGATAATCTATCCTTGGAAAGCAGGTGTAGCCTTTTGTTATCTCGCTATATTACCATTAAAAGTTTTGTCTTTCTCGACTAACATGTTGCAAGCCCATGGTACGTAATTCTGTTTTGTTTGTTGCGGTGAGTTTTAATCGATACGAGTGATTTAGTTTGAGATGGATTTAAGTCATTTGACATGAATTTGTGATTTAACTGAACTATGCTATTTTGAATCTCCTTCAGAGGTTATAAAAAGATCAAATGAAGGCTGCATACAACATGACATCATTGACAAAATGACAAATTAAACTGTATGCATTTTCTTTATATTTTAATAAACCATTGAAGTTTAGTTTTCTCCTAACAAGGTTGTTAGTAGTACTAGTGAACTTTAGATTTGTAGATTTAAATCCAGGTAACATTGATAAATTGGTTGATGACATGATGATGGACTATTTGATGAAGCAGCTTGAGGAGCTTACAAAGTCATAAGTGCTTCAAATATGTTGTTTCATTGATTTAGGTAAATTGGTCGATTTAGATTATGTTTGATCTCTAACTAGTCAAACGGATAAAGATTTACATATAGCAATTGACCCTATGGGTCTAACATGTTAAAAGTTAACGAAAGTGTATCTTTTGTTGGAATTTTGGTCACAAAATAATTATATTTATATATTTGTTATATAAATAGTTATTCTTTTATTGGTTTAAGTTCTCGTTTTTTGCAACGAACTATACCGTGTTCAAACTGAAGCTAAGATGAATTGATATCGATGCTCGAAGTTGAGTGTGCGGAATGAAGAAAATAAAACTTGGGTGACTATAGTAGGAAATTGTTGTAATTTATTTAATACTAATAAAGACATATATTGATTTAAATGAATGTTTTATGTTGATCAAGTATTTTAATAAATATTATGAATATTTATTATGAATCATAATTTTTATTAAAATTTGTATTAAACATGTCATGAATAAAATGAGAGTTTTAATTTGATCTCATAAAACATTTCATAAATCAAATGGGAGTTTTGATTTTAAATCATAAAACTCGCATTAATATGAACTTATTAGCATGAGTATATAAACAAACTCATGATGATGAAAAGAGGAGAAGAAGAAATTTAATTTCTTGAGTGTCAACAAGTTTTATAGAAATTTAGAGAGTAGTACTCTCTAAATTGTTCATCCTACGTCATCACTCATCATCTTTAATCTTGTTCCATATAACTTCATAACACATATACTTTACCCGATGATCTCTTGGGCCGAGGCACTCTCCGGCAGTATATACTGCTTTGGCTGTTGTACCCTGGGAAGCAGACGCGTTGTCTTGAGTAGAGACGCGAAATCTGTTTTAAGGGACTCGTGTCTAACACGATCCTCAGCCACAACCGTTAATCTCTTGTTTGTTAATTGTTGCTGTCAAGGAGTATAGTTGAAGATTCGAACGTGATGAAGACTTGTGTCAAGAATGTTATATGAAGACTGTTGGAGTACATACTAAAGACGGATGTTCGAATCAAGTTTGGTAATAAATATTGTTTATATTTATTTTTCTATTCGTTTTGTAAACGGTATTGTACTAGAATATTTCCCATGACTAACGAGAGTATCGTTAAAATTATTATCTTTTAATATAAAAGTGAACCTATTTCCTACAATCTTTAATATGTAGAAACTTGATTAATATGAAATAAAATATTTTTATAAATATTTCATGCATAAATTATTTATAAAAACTTCAAAACAATTCAAGGGCAACTCAATTTGACTGCACCTGTTATGAACCTTGCCAAAAGCATATGCTCTAATAAGAACATGCTTCTAATTACTTTAACCTCTCTAGTATTGTATTAGAGGTGACAGAATGAGCTTGTTGGATTGGTTGTTGGGTCAGAATGAGACGATGAGTTTAGTAAAAATAGGTTCGGTTAGGATGAGTCGATTGAGAAAATAGGTTAAGATAAGTATGGGTCAGGATGGTTCGAGTCAGTGATTAGTAATGAAAACCATTCAACCACTATAAAGCAACTAATTCGGTTTGGTTAAGCAACTTATAAACTTTGTTTTTTATGAGTCATGAGTCATCTACTAGAATCCAAGGTAGATTTTTAACGTAACCCACTTGCGATTGATATATGAAGTGAGTTTACGCAAATCAGGTACGCCACTACAATAACATACAAAGGTATTTCCTTATGTGTAGATGAAAGTTTTATAATGTTTTAGTATAAGCTAAAGTCAGAGAAGACATAATTCTGCATCTTTTTTGCTACTGTTTTGCATATTTGATATGTTACCTAATTGCATATTTCTTGCTATGGTTTTGCGTAATTGATATATCACCTAATAATTTACCAAGTAGTCTTTTGTTTGACAAAATTGTGTGGCATAAATAAAAGATTTCAAAAGGGCAGTCTTTTGTTTGACAAAATTATGTTACTCTATGCTATTGACTTATGAAATAAATTTTATTTTTTATATTTTTGTGTGTTTTCTACGATTTATTTTTAGATTTAAGATGCTTTTATAAGGAAGGAAGTGCGGTTTGCATATTCATTAGGGCATGTTTCATTAAGGAATTCAGGTTCCATCTTTTGTTATTTGTTTTTCTAAACCTTAACCAATAGTATTTATAAAAGTATGTTTTTTGCCTTTGAAACTTTATTCACTCAAATTATTTCCAAATCTTGAAAGAATCAAGTATCCCTATTTGTTCCTAAACTCCCAAAGTAAGAAATATATTGTTACTATAGAAAATGCATCATACTTTTTGGTGCTATTAGACTTCTATATTTGCATAAAATTCTATTATCTGATTTTTTTTAGTAAATTACCATTTGCATCCCTAACATTTTCCCATATTAATCATTTGTATCCCTGAAGTTTCAAAGTCTTGATTTGCCCCCCTAATGTTTCATTTTTTTCTCCATTTGAATCCAAATGACTAACGATGTCAAATTATTCTGTTAACCTTTTATAAAATGACAAAACTAGCCTCAACTCACATCCACTACTCAATATTAATATAATAAAAAACATCTCCACCCACCCCTACCCCACCCCCACTTATCTCTCTTTCTCCCCTTCTATCTCTCACGCACACAGACACATTAAGTCTCTTTCTCTCTCTCTCTCTCCCCCTTTGTATCTCTCTTTTACTCTATCTATCAGAATCAATAACCACCACCACCACCTCCTCCACGACCACAACCATTGTTACCACACCATCACCGTTCACCACCATCGTTTTCCCCATCCTACCACCGTTCAAAATCATGATTGAGAACTCGAAATCCCAGATTTAAGAAGGAATGAAGTGTTGAGAACGGTTGTAGTTAGGGTTTATAGTGGGTCTAGTAAAAGGTGACGGCAGTGCACTGGTGGGTCGAATATGGAGGCGATGATGAAGAGAAAAGAGTGTGTGATGGTGATAATGATGATTTTCAGTCTGGTGGTAGTGAAGTGGGTGATAGAATACAAACATAACGACACTGATTTGTTTATTGAAAGTGATAATGAATTACACACTAATCACATTTACTTATACTAGTTAGAGCTAACTAACTATTTACATTTATAACCCCTGCACTTATACTAACTAAACAATTCAAGTACAAACATTATTACAAACTAAATGAAAGAATTAAAACTAACAATCACCCCCTAATTCTTTCATGGATCCAACACCAAGCAATTTCTTCATATCACTGAACTTTAATCTAGGCAAAGCTTTAGTTAGAATGTCTGCCTTCTGCTCTTCCCCACTTATATGCTTGACTACCACTAGACCCTTTTCAACACAACTTCGGATATAGTGATACCTAACATCAATGTGCTTCGACCTTCCATGAAAGACTGGGTTTTTCATCAGCTGAATAGCTGACTTATTATCAACATAGATCACAATAGGACCTACTTCACATCCAGTTAATACTTCTAAAACACCCCTTAGCCACACAGCCTGCTGAGCAGTTGCAGTAGCTGCAATAAACTCAGCTTCACACGATGACAAAGCAACTGTCTCCTGTTTTTGGCTCACCCAACTGATAGGACCTGCTCCATAATAAAACACCATACCAGTAGTGCTTTTCCCATCTGCTTTAGTTGGAGCATGTGAACTATCACAAAACCCAACTAAGTCACCAACACCTCCATTCTTGTACCAAATCCCATGGTCAACTGTACCTTTAAGATACCTCAAAATATGCTTTACAGCATGCCAATGAGATGATCTTGGCGACTCCATGAACCTACTTGCAATTCCCACAGAATATGACAAGTCAGGTCTTGTTTGTGTCAAATACCTTAGACACCCAATGAGCCTCCTATACAATGTAGCATCTACTGTATCTAGTTCTTCATCCTTTCCTAGTTTAAAACCAGGATCCATAGAAACTTTTGTTGGATTACATTCCCACATTTTGTGCTCCTCTAGAATCTTGGCATATCCTGACTGACACAAGAAAATTCCCCTTTCTGCTTGTTTAACTTCTATTCCAAGATAGTATTTCAACTGTCCTAGATCAGTCATCTCAAATCTAGATCTCATCATGGACTTAAAATCTTCAACCATTCTAGAACTAGATCCAGTTACTATCAATTCATCAACATATACACCCAAAATTACTGTTTCATTCCCAACTTGGCTTTTATAAACAGCATGCTCTTGTTGACATCTTTCAAATCCAAACTCTAATAAGGTAAAATGTAACTTCTCATTCCAGGCTCTAGGTGCCTGTTTAAGGCCATACAGAGCCTTTATGAGCTTGTAAACCATTTTTTCCTTACCAGGCTTCACAAAGCCTTCAGGCTGTGATACATACACATCTTCCTTCAGATCTCCATTCAGAAAAGCAGTCTTTACATCCAAATGATGCACCTTCCATTTGTTCACTGCTGCTAAGGCCAATATCAGTATCACTGTTTCTAGCCTGGCCACAGGTGCAAACACCTCCTTATAGTCAACCCCAAATCTTTGTACATAGCCTTTTACCACTAATCTGGCTTTATGTCTAGTGACCTCCCCTCAGCATTCTTTTTCAATTTAAAAAGCCACTTAAGCCCAATTGGCTTCACATTCCTCGGACACTCAACCAGGTTCCAAGTCTTGTTCTTCTCTATGCTATCCATTTCATCCTGCATAGCTTTGTTCCACTCAGGATTACCTTTTGCCTGCTCATAAGACTTAGGTTCTTTGATCAACAGTAATTCAGATTCATTGAACATGGGTGGTTCAAATGGAATCTGCTCCAATACATCTGTTCTATCAAGAACATTATTTATGCTTGTAAAACCTCTGGGTGGTGTATCATCGTAAGTAGACCTAGGGATCTGTTCATTGTCTTCAGGATTCCCTTCATTTCCACCCCATGAATCTACAATATCATCCTCTGATTCATGATTAACAGTGGAGTAATATTGATGATCTTGACCTTCACTGATTGAGGGTTCATTTCCTTCACTGTTTGACACTGCTGGTACAACATCACTTTGACTAGAACCAGTAGTTTGCAACCCAAATTTAGCATACACCTGATTAGACACATCAGGGTCAGTTCTTTCCCATTCCCAAGGTCTCCCTTCATCAAACTTGACATCCCTGCTCACAATCAATCTTCCTGTCCCTAGGTTATATAACCTGTAGGCTTTGGATCCAGGCTCTATACCCAAATGGACCACATGGATACTTCTGTCATCTAGCTTCTTTACTTGATGACTAGGGACCTTTGCATGTGCCTTGCACCCAAAGACCCTAAGATGGCTGACCTTAGGCTTTCTTTGATAGAGACCATCATAGGGAGAGATGCTTTCCAAGGCCTTTGTTGGGCTTCTGTTCAACAGGTAGATTGAGTGCCTCACAGCCTCAGCCCAGAAGTTCAAAGGCATGTTCATGGCCTTCAACATGGATCTAGTCATCCCCATCACAGCTTGGTTCCTTCTCTCCACAACCTTATTTTGTTGTGGGGAGTATGGAGCTGTCAAAAACCTCTTGATGCCATCTACACTACATAGCTGCTCAAAGCTTCTCGAAGTGAACTCACCCCCCCTATCTGTCCTGAGTGCCTTTATCACATGGTTGGTTTTCTTGCTGCACCTGAGTCTTAAACTCAGCAAAAGTCTCTGGTGCCTGATCTTTTGATTTCAACAGGTAGACCCACATATACCTAGAATAATCATCTACTAACAACATGAAGTATCTGTTACCTCTAGGTGTAGGTGGATCTATAGGGCCACATAGATCAGCATGAATTAGTTCCAAGGGTGTCTTGGCTCTAAAACTGCTAGAACTAGGATAGGACTGACTTCTATGTTTTCCAACCAGACAGCTTTCGCATAATTGAGCCTTGTGGTTGATCTTGGGCATTCCCCTCACCATATTCTGCCTGGACATCTTGTTGATGGACTCAAAGTTCAAGTGTCCCAGCCTTGCATGCCACATCCAGGCTTGGTCATGCATGGCTGTCAACAAGCACATAGGAAGGGTCACTGTAAGCTTGATCTTGTAGAGCCTATTCTCAGACTTCTTCACCTTCATTAGGACTCTGCCACCTTCTTCATAGACCCATAGAAGCCCATCTTGCATTAGAACTTCACAGCCAACTTCATCCAGTTATCCCAAACTGAGAATGTTGCTTCTCAGGGCAGGGATGTAGTAGACATTAGTCACTACTCTATGTTCCCCATTGCTACATTGAAAGCAAATAGAGCCCCTGCCTCTGATCACAACCACATACCCATCCCCAAACTTCACCTTGCCAGTTATGGCCTCATCTAACTCAGTGAAGTGAGTTTTGATACCTGTCATATGGTTGCTAGCCCCATTGTCTAGATACCATGTGCATGAATCTCCTTCATTTGGTAAGTTCTTCGGGAACACACTCTGTTCCTCAAGAAGACCCATATCCAGCTTTGCCATCAACAATGCTGGTTCATGATCTTCTTGAGTTTGAGATAGGTGTGCCTCCTGATCACTTCTTCTTGGGGCTCTGCATTCACTTGAAAAATGCCCCAATTTGTCACAATTATAGCACCTTAGAGTTCTTTTATCTTTCTTAGATGTGTTGCCACCTCTATCATTGCCATCAGGGTTGGATTTTCCCCCTTTGCCCTGTGCATATCTCCCTTTTCCTTTGCCCTTGTTCTTGTTTTCCCACCCATTAGACCCGCCTGGTCTTGAACTCAAAGGCCTGGACTCAGTCTTGGTCCTCTCCTGCCATTCACTCTTGGTCAGGAGTAGTTGGCCACTTGAATTCTTCCCATGAGTGGTAGGCTTCAACCTCTCTTCATAAGCCTTCAATCTTCCCACCAATTCCTCAAATGACATCGTATCCAACTCAGAGAATTGTTCTATGGCTGCCACAATGGGCAAGAACCTATCAGGAGCAGCCTTCAAGAACCTACTAACTTATTTAGAGGAGGGCACAGTCGTTCCAAGGGCTCTGTATGTTGATACTAATTCGCCCATCTTACCCGCGAACTCATCTACAGTTTCAGTCTCTCCCATGCGCAGCAATTCAAACTCATGATCAAGAGTTTGAATTCTGGCCTGCTTAACTTGTCTTCACCTACATACCGCTTCTTCAGGGCATCCCCAATGTCTTTTGCCAACTTAAATGCGGCCACCTGCATGAGCACATCCTCAGGCAGGGCTTGAAATATGAAGGCCTTTGCCTTCTTGCCCAATTTGACATCCACCGCAGCATCGGTGGGAGGTTCGATGGCATCCCAGATCCCCTGGGCATCCATGAACACCTCCATCTTGATCGCCCAAGAAGTGTAGGTTGTCGGAGTAAGAACTGGAATCTTGAACGCGATTGAATCGCTGGTGTCCCTCTGCACCACTTGTCTATCTTCGTTCGCCATTGAATTCGATCAAGAACCTTAAAATCGGGATCAATTTGGGGAAATTAAGTAATCGGATCAGTCGATTACACTCGAATTAGTCGATTACAATCGGATTTTCGGAAATTGAATGTTGTTTCGATCGCAGATCAATTTGATTGAAGAGCTGAGAGAATCGATCGAGAGGAAATCGATTTTTGGGAAGATTGATCGAGAGAAGAAGATTTCAAATCGAGGGAGAAGAAGATTCTTGGATCGAGAGCCTTTACTGCTCTGATACCAATTGATAGAATACAAACATAACGACACTGATTTGTTTATTGAAAGTGATAATGAATTACACACTAATTACATTTACTTATACTAGTTAGAGCTAACTAACTATTTACATTTATAACCCCTGCACTTATACTAACTAAACAATTCAAGTACAAACATTATTACAAACTAAATGAAAGAATTAAAACTAACAGTGGGTTCTGGTGACGGGCATGGAGGTGGTGTGGGTTGTGGTGACGACGACAGTGGATGTGGTATGGGTTGTGGTGACGTCCGACAATGGAGGTGGTGTGGGTCGTGGTGACGGGCAGCGACAGTGGTGGTGTCGGTGATAGTGGCTCAATTTGATCAAAAATGATTGAAGAATCTCATAGCACAAGTTTTTGGGGTTTTGAAGAAAAACCCTTTTTTGATTTGGGTTCTGATATGGCTTCGTTGAATTGTAGTTATGACTGCCGGTGATGATCAATCTCCGACACCTGGGGTTTGTGGTTGGTCAGAGGCTATGAAGGTGATGTGGGTCATGGTAACGGACGATTGTGGTGGTGGTGACGAAGAAAGGAAATGTGTGATAGTGGTGTTGATTTACAGGTGGTCGTGATGATTTGCAGGTGGTTGTGCTGATAGACTACTGTGGTGGTGGTTACGGTGGTGGTGATGGAGAAAAAGAGTGGATGGTGGTGGTGAGTTGTGGTGATGCAGATATGAGAGAGAGAAAGAAAGAAAGAGTGTGAAAGAGAGAGAATGTGTGGTTTCTGTTCGTGAGAGAAAGAGATTAAAGTGTTATGATGGTCAAAATGATGATGTTAGTGGGTGTCATAATTTTTTTTTTGTTTTTTTATCTTAAGGGGTATTTTAGTCTTTTCTACAAAAGAGTTAACAGAAAAACTAACACCGTTAGTCACCTAAATTCAAATGGTTACATAATTAAAATATTAATGATGCAAATGGTTAAAAATATAAACATCAGGTATGCAAATCGAGACTTTGAAACTATAGGGATGCAAACGGTTAAAATGGACAAAAGTGAGGGATGCAAATGGTAATTTACTCTTTTTTTTATATTATTCATGAGCGTTGATTCTATTTTATCATAGATATATATTTTATGTGACAAAATGTTTTCACATTGTATGTAGGGAGGCGAAACAAATGAATTGATAGAAGCTAAGTGTCCGAATTAGTTGCGCCACAAATGAAAGACCCAAATCCTATTGTAACAACGCTCCGGTGTGAACTATATATTTGTGGCAAGACTAAAAATCAAGCAGTACCTTTGGAAGCCTTGCTCAGGACAAGATGGTATGTGGATTTAGTAAAACAACCACCAAAATCTTTTGTATGTTTCTCTAGACTAATACAATGCCTCTAAAATCCCATCGTATAAAATACTATAGATAATTTGTTTTCAAACATAAATAAACGTTGCGCAATGTGCTCTAATTGTATACTTTCTATCTAGATACATTTTCTATTTAAAATCATAATCTTATAGGCTATGTGTTCATAAGATGGCAAACTAGTGTAGTAGAAACTATAAAATCCACATATGTTGGTTTGTTTTACAAATGAAATTAGGAAATTTCATATTACCACTTATTGATATAAGAGGACGTATAATCTAATGCAATCTTGATTGATTTAGTTCCTTCTTTTAGCTTTGATTTCAATTTATGTTTTTACTAAAATACGACTACCAATTGAATTTGTTTATAACGAGTGACCAACTTATCAATAGGGGCTGATTGTTTGAGGTTGAAGCTATAATTATAGGATAATATATTACACGTTCATTTATGTTTTAGATGCACTGTCTGTATATAAGTTTGCAACGATGCTATTACCTATATCTCATGATCAGTTACCCGTACATGAATGTATAACCGCCGTAGCGCAATATGGCGGTTAAAAGCTAGTTCTACTACAATTTGAATGATAGATTTTTAAAAAGATTAACTGATAAAATGGCCCAATACTAATGGTTATGGCAGATTCATAATCTAACATGTAATGATAGATTCATATCAATAACAATTGTTTGGATTGCGGTTTGGAGCCATAACCCTTTGATGTGTGCGAGTGTATATATATTTATAACGATTTTTCATACAAAATTTGTTTTAAATTTATGAAAATTATTGTCATCTCAGAACTAAATTATACATAATTATACAAGTATACCTATCATATATATAGTATAGCTTTGATAATTACTAAATGTTATCACAAAAAAATAATAACTACTAATAGTAAACTTTTATCATTTATTCAATCAAAAAGTATCAATGATATGATATTTTAAATTCCAAACTATAACAACCAAAAATGATAAAATTGAAAGATAATTAAGCAAAGGATGTGGTCATTTAGACTTCAAAACCACAAAACCAAACAATGACAACATATATAAATTTATGATAAATAATTTTTTACACATAATTAACATGAAAGTATACTAGACTCCGATCAAAATTACTTAATCATATAAGTATTGGGAAGTTAAAATGATGTCATCATAATAATCCTAAAGTCATTTCATGAAAATTCAGGGGGTGTTTGTTTTTTGAAAAAACTCTTCCCCACCTCTTCATCTGCGCGCTCGCAGACGCGGGAAGAGGTTTTTACTTCGCAGACTGTTTGTTTTCTGGAAGACGTTTCATTAAAAAACGTCTTCAACACCTCTGCACGGAGAAGAGGTGGAACAATGTCTTCACACCTCTTCTAACCTCTTCTCCATTTTCTACCCATCTCCCCCAGTCTCACAATGGCCACAGACCCCCTACTGTCCGTCTCCCCATCCACCACCATCTCCTCCGACCACCACCACCACCACCACCTCTTCACCGCCGTAGACCTCGGTACCAACTCCTTCAAGCTCCGCATCGTCCAGGCCAACCCCACCACCGGCCGCTTCCTCACCCTCCACCGCCTCAAACACCCCGTCGTCCTCCCCTCCGCCACCACCACCACCGCCGCCACCACCACCACCACCCACCATCTCCCCCTCCGCCCAATCCCGAGCCATCGAATCCTTTCGTAAATTCCAACACATCATCCACTCCCTCAACATCCCCCTCCCACCTCCGCCTCGTCGCCACCTCCGCCGTTCGAGAATCCTCAAACGATCGTGATGGACCATATGGGTCCGATCACCCACCACGGTTCGGATCGCTTTGCTACTCTGGTCACACGCACCTCTCGAACACAACCCAAACAACAACAATCGCCCCTGTTGATTGGTCTTCTTCCCCCACCAACGCATACCCCTGCACACTCTCTGCTGTTACTCTTGAATCTTGCGGTGCCATCATCGATTTTGAGAGAAAAATAGCCCATTTGGTGTCAAGATTCAGAAGATGAAGATGATGATAGAGATTTGGGGGAGTGAGAGTGAGGAAGCATATGGATGAGTGGTAAAAGGTAAAGAAAGAAGAGGACATTTGTTGAAAAGCATATGTCTTGAGTGGATGAGTTTTTATGTTAGATTTTAGTTTTTTTAATTATTATTATATGACATTTGAGTGATCATAACTCAAAGTTTATTGTTAACTTGTGTTAAATTAGATTATGTCTAGCTATCTGTTTTGTTTTGCTGGAGCTTGCATTAAAAAGCTATGATACGATATAGTTTTTTAACAGTCTGCAGATGTTAAAAAACAAACACTTTTTTTGCAGACTGCAGACATTTGGTCCACCTCTTCTGTTGCAGATGTCTGCAGATGTGGTCCGCAGACTGCAGACATTTTCCTGCAGAAAAAACAAACAGCACCTCAATTATGTTGAATATAAAACAAACTAAACTCCTGTTAATATTATTTATACTTATAATTCTTTAGAAAGGTAATAATATAAACACATATTAAAGTTTAAACACCTCAAATCATGTAAGAAAAACAACATCATAAAGTTCTTTAACTTTTAAATATCATACCACGAATGTGAACAAATTTACTCTAGTAAACCATAATATAACACATACATGGTAATACGAGAAACAAACGAATGTAACAAAGTTCCAAGAATATACATAATAATGCACATTTGAACAACAATCACACATATTCGAGTTCACATCCATCATTCATAGTCAAATGCCATGAATATGACACACATACACATATCCATGAATAAATGTCCTAACATATATGATTTTCCAATATAATATGATCAACATACCCACAAATTTAAACATATAATTAAGTTAAACAAACACACATAATCATCAAAGAAGCTTCATAAACATGTTAAAGTTATAAACACAATCGTCGTCAAAAAATATCAAGAATTCATCTAACATAACTGAATCAATAATTTTAACTAATGCCAGCTACAAAAACATCCAAAGTACTTACAAAAACTAAACAAAACTTAACAGAGCGAAATCAAACCAAACCAAATTCAAAACGGTTAACACATAATAAAATATATAATTTATTACACGTATAATTTCCTCTCACACTATATGTGATTATCTTTCACGCATTACATAAAAACACTCACACGACTTTCATAACACCGAACTTGGAAGTAATTCCGTATCCAACACTACCCACGTCTCACGAAAGGATTCTCACAATTATTTAACAATTTTTAAAGCGGTGATATATATTTATATAATATAAATACTCAAATCCTTAATCCAAAATACTTGTAAAAAGATATTTAAGAAATGATACATATAATAATAATAATTTATTATATTATTATTTGAATGGAATAGAAAAGAATCGGAGGGGAAGACTCCCACATAACGTGGTCAGTTTCCACCCATACACGCACAGAGACACCCTTTGCGAACAAGCGTCACCACCGTGATCCATTGAACACATTTTCACACACAAAACCCTCACACACACACACACACACACACTAACTCTCGCCGGAGATTTGCATGACGATGGGCGGTGGTTCGGTCGCCGGAGTGATTGTGCCGTCGGTGAAGGCGGAGCCGTCGGCGGAGCGACTCGCATCTCCTCCTCCGCCACCGCCGCTGTCTCAGAACCCTCCGGCTACGGATTCCGCCGCGACGGCGGTGGAGGCGGAGGCTAGGGGGAGTGATCGTCAGCCGGTGGATGTTGCAGCGGTGGATAAAGATGTGTTGTGTCCGATTTGCATGCAGATTATTAAGGATGCGTTTTTGACATCGTGTGGTCATAACTTCTGTTATATGTGCATTTCTACGCATCTGCAGAATAAGAATGATTGCCCCTGTTGTGCTCAGTATCTCACGACGAATCAGCTGTTTCCGAATTTTCTGCTTAATAAGGTGAATTTTATCTTAATTAATCTCGATAGTGATCGCTACTTGAAATTGATGTGCCCTAACGCAATTTTTGATTCGTATACGTGATGTTATTAGTTGTTGTTACGCCAATTAGAAGATTTCGCTGGAAATTTGACATCTATAGTTACAGACTTCAAAAGTTTGTAGCACCTGATTACTGTAAAACATTTAGGATATAGAGACTTGATTTGTGTGTATTTTGATATTTTAGATGTGGAAATGGGGAATAGTTTTAGTACTGTTGTTTGGCATGAATTTATCAATGTTGGAGTTCTGTTCTTCATTTTTGTTATGTGATAGTTAACACAAAAGTAAATGTTCTGCAGATGTTAATGAAGGCTTCAGCTTGTCAAATAGCAAAAGGTGCTTCTCCTGTTGAACAAGTTCGCCTTGCATTTCAGCAGGTCAGTTATTGTATAGATAATTAATTGCTCTTATGGTCGTAATGGTATTACTGTTTGATTAAGAAACTAGCTAATCTGCACAGATATATTCACTACTCGGCTGTGCAGATTGTTTGTATGTGAATATTTTCATTACAATCTTAATTAAGCTTAAAACTAACGTCCTCTTGGTAATTAATGCAATAGTTTACACTTTACTTGATAGATATTGTGCCATCTTAGGAAAATCCCACATTGATCCGTCCCCTTATGCGACATAAGGAGTGCCCGACTGCCACCATTGCTTCATTGGCGTATTGATTGTGGATGAGAGGATTTCACAGTTAAGAATAAGCTTGGGTGGGAGTAATTCATGACGGGTGATATCCTGGGTGCTGTTGGGTGGGGGTCCTACACTCCTACTTATGGGGACAAATCATCCCCCACTTAAGCAACCAATAACAAAATTGTGAACTCCTTGTGTTCAAAGCGGAGAATATTGGTTGGTTTGAGGGGCGGATGCTAAAGATGCTATGTAATGAATGTTTCTTGATGATATTGATTTAATATTGTTTATATAAAGCGAAACTTGTCTTTCTGGTCATGATTTTTTTTGTTTATCTTGTAATAAAAAAGGCGACTCTTTGTCTTAGACAGGGATGCGATGTGTCGGTGAAAGAACTGGACAGCCTCTTAAATCTTCTTAAAGAGAAGAAAAAACGAATGGAGCAAGAAGAAGCCGAGTCAAATCTTCAAATTATGCATGATTTTTTGCATTGCTTAAGAAGGCAAAAGCTTGAAGAACTAAATGAGGTGTTCCCATTTATCAACCATTTTAACTAACACATATGATATTGTAATATTTGTTTTTATCTTGTGATTAATGCCGATTCTTTATTGCAGATACAAAATGACCTGCAGTACATTAAGGAAGATATAAATGCAGTAGAAAGACACAGAATAGAATTGCATAGAGCTAGGGAAAGATGTTCTGTAAAGCTAAGGATGATTGCTGATGATTTTAGTGTAAAAACATCATTAATGGACAAGCGCAGTATGCTTAACATTCCTGATGTACATGAAAGAAAGGATGTGTGTAGCGGGTCAGATTCACAAGCAGGAATCTCTGTAGCAAGAAAAAGGCGGGTCCATGCACAGGTCAGCACCCTCTTCATTTGATATTTGGTTGCCATGTAGGATCGGGAAGGGTTTTCGGATAAACTTTTTTATATTATATTTATATAGACAATGTGCAATAGTTTGATCTCTACTTTATACAAATATGCTGATAAAATTCTTGAACATTCAATTGCATTTGTTCTTTGATTGCAAAAGTTCAACGACTTGCAAGAATGCTACCTGCAAAAGCGGAGACATTGGGCAAAACAGGTACAGAAACAGGAAGAGAGAGAGGGTGTTCTTGTAAAAAGAGAAGGTTATCATGCAGGACTAAAGGATTTTCAGTCTCTGCTTTCTTCATATACACGATACAGGTTTAGCATGATCTTAATGTGTACTTTGTTCTTTATTTTTGTCAAGCAGGAATCTTTAGTATATCAATCTTGTTTTATTTTTATATAGTCGATTGCGAGTCATTGCTGGACTTAGACATGGGGATCTTTTTCACTCAGCTGATATTATATCAAGGTTAGTTAAATTAGTTAAGTATAAGTAGTAGAATTGTGGTGTATGATCATTTCAAACTCTTTGAAAAATGAATCCTTGATGATGTAAACATTGCAGCATAGAATTTGACAGAGATGATGAGCTTTTTGCTACTGCTGGAGTTTCAAGGCGCATTAAAGTTTTTGAATTTGCGTCCGTAAGTGTGGCATCAATCCAGATATGGACTTCTATATGTTATGAGTGTGTATTTATCGTTTAAAATTGTGTATTTAATTTATTGCATTATCTTACATTTTCAGGTGGTGAATGAACAAGCAGATGTTCAATGTCCTGTGGTGGAAATGTCAACACGGTCAAAACTTAGTTGTTTGAGCTGGAACAAATATACCAAAAATCATATTGCCAGTAGTGATTATGAGGGTATTGTCACTGTTTGGGATGTAACTACTCGCCAGGTAGAATATTGCCCTTAGTTCCTTTTTACTTATTTTCATGCCAATCTAAATTGCAACTCTTACCTCAGAGCGTAATGGAGTACGAGGAACACGAGAAACGAGCATGGAGTCTTGATTTTTCTCGTACTGATCCTACAATGTTAGTTTCTGGAAGTGATGACTGTAAGGTATTCACTCATTTACTTATTCATGGGTCTGTTTAGGGTCGTTTTTTTATCTGTAACAGGTTAATGGTTGAATAAAAAAAAGTAATAATGAAATTTGCTTAAAAGGAACACTTTGAACCGGTCAAAAGTTACCCGCATGTGTCTTTAATGCATAAAACTTTGTCATTTTTTGCCAAAACGAAATTATATTATTGCTCTAGTAACATATTCTTTTTGTAAACCATCCAACAGGTAAAGATATGGTGTACAAGACAAGAGGCAAGTGTCCTAAACATTGACATGAAAGCAAATATTTGCTCAGTGAAGTATAATCCTGGATCTAGCTTTCATGTGGCAGTAAGTTCTTGTCTTATTTTAAATCTTATTAATTGTTGATTAGACTTTTTCAACAAAATATACATTATTGCAGGTGGGTTCTGCAGATCATCACATTCATTATTACGATTTAAGAAATATAAGCCAACCGTTACATATTTTCAGTGGGCATAGAAAAGCTGTTTCCTATGTAAAATTCCTGTCCAATCATGAGCTCGCTTCCGCATCTACTGACAGCACATTGCGCTTGTGGGATGTTAAGCAAAATATCCCTGTCAGTCATTCTCATTTTTAATCACATTTGAAGCACTGGGTAGTTATAGATGATCATGTTAAAATAAATAAATAACTAAATACGCATTTTCCTAATCTTGCAGTTGCGCAACTTTAGAGGACATGTGAACGAGAAGAACTTTGTGGGTCTAACTGTAAATAGTGAATACATCGCCTGTGGCAGTGAAACTAATGAAGTCTTTGTGTACCATAAGGTTCTTTTGCAACTTTACACAATAACTTCACCGTATACTTTAATTTGTTGGGTTAACTGCACCAAAAAGAATTCAGCTTAACACTTATTCTCATTGCAACTTTGCAAGTAGCATTAATCATAATCTTTAAATGTACAACGCCTGTAAATTTTACCATCCAATGTATTGATTGACTTGAACAAAGAGTAAAGGGGCCATTTATTTGTTTTCTTTTTCTTTTAAATTTTTTTGATAAAATATAGCTTATTATTATAAATACTAAAATCAATAAGTGCATTTTTGTAAGTCCTTTTGCTTTAGATTTTTGAAATCTGGGTAGACAGTTTACAATTTGTGTCAAGTTTAGTATATTTTGAAAATCTCAGTTGCATGTAGTTTCATGTCTTTCATCGCATAAGACGGTAAAAATATCAAGTTGGGTGCAGCATTGAAAGATAATAATTTAGTATGCTAAGCATTGAAAGATAATAATGTTTTGAGATATTCGTCGAAATAATCTCTATGTTTATGTGTTTCACTTGTAGGCTATTTCAAGGCCTGCAGCATGGCATGGTTTTAATTCCGATGCAAACGAAGGTGAGGAGCCTGGGTCATATTTCACAAGTGCTGTTTGTTGGAAAAACGACAGCCCAACGATGATAACCGCAAACAGTCGAGGAACAATTAAAGTTCTGGTTCTCGCGGAATAGTAAGTGTATACTATGTTACATGGTATAGTATAAAGTATAAACTTTATGGCGCCAAAGTGGGTTCCTTTTAGCAGTTCTTTTTTTATGATATCTTGTCCTAATGTTTCAGGTAAGTAAATTAGAAGCATTGGTAAATTGTAAGGATAATTATGTTTCAGTAAATCCTAAATCAACTGTTGATGATCGATTGATTATATTTTGGGTCAAAAAGTTGAGCCCTTAAATGAAAACTAGTATACTCAATTTGTTAGATACATACCTGTGTGTGTGCCACCTCAGCGTTTCAAGTCAGCGTGATGGGTGTTACTACTTGCCTTTTCAATAACTTACTAGATGATTGGCACACTCGTGTCAACTTGAGGTGCACAAATCAGTTTCCAGGCGCAATCCGGCTCGGTTTGGTTTTGACCAGTTTCGTACCAATTTCACACTTAAGGTTTTGGGTCTGTTCAAACTCGTTTCCAAAACGGTATCGCTTCGTAAAAACCGGTTACACTTATTATTTGCAGCTCTGGATCTGGTGTCAACATGATCTAGTTATGGGCCTCACTCACTAGGCTAGTAGTGGGCTTTGAGCTATAACTTGGGCACCGGCACGTACAGTTTTGTCATCAACCTTGCCTACATGTTGATTGTTGATGTTTTGATGAGCTACGTGATCAAAGTGGGCTTTGTGTTGAGTTTGGTCCTAATCAGTTTAACCTTGGGCTGGACTAATGACTCAAAATGTTCGTCTTTTGAGTTATGAAACTTGAAAGTGTGGTTGTTTCATGGACAGAGGACACCAAATTCCCGTCTTATGGACTCCTGGCTCATATCGCGCCGACACGTCTGACCTAACTTTGGCTCAAGATGCAAAACTCTATAATTTTTTAAAAAGCAAAATAATAATAATAATAATAATAATAATAATAATAATAATAATAATAATAATAATAATAATAATAATAATAATAATAATAATAATAATAATAATAATAATAATAATAATAATAATAATAATAATAATATATAATAATAATAATAATAATAATAATAATAATAATAATAATAATAATAATAATAATAATAATAATAATAATAATAATAATAATAATAATAATAAACTTTCCAGAAGAAGAATAAAATGGGAAGAAATAAACTTTCCACAAAATTGGGTGATAGATAAAGCTACCCCATCACAGCAATATACGGATCATAATCCAATAAATATTTCACAAACAATAGAAGGTTCAGTACAAATACAATTTGAAAATATAAAAACAAATAGTGAACCATCTCTATCTAAATCCGTGTCATCACACTATTATATTTCACCAGTAGATTACACTGTTAGGAGTCCTTCTAGGGCGTCTACTTCTAAGATTAGAGAAGAATTTCCTGAAAGAAAAATAGATGAATTAAGAATAAACTCTGATAATATAGTCAGAGGAATTAAGCAAGTTGATCCGGAAATAACCGAATCTGAATTTAATTTTGCATAATTAATGGAAGAAAAACTAGATTTTACTCCAGGATCTCTATTAAGAGATACAATTTCAAAAGAATTTTTTACCCCTAAATGGGAATTATTTAGAAAATGGTTTTTCTCTAATTTTAATAACAAAGAAAAAGAGTTCTTTAGTGAAAAATTTTATAATGACTTAGCAGAAAAAAATAAGGTCATACCTTTTGTCCCTTGGTTTATTGAAAAATATACTCAAAGTATAATTTCGATAATAGAGAGACAATACAATATAAATGGTACAATAAGTACTCAAGTTTTCCCTCCAACAACTGGTTTCAAAATAGAAAAACAAGGAGAGGAAAGATGTTATCAAGCTTTTCAAAAATTACTGGAAGGTGATACCTTAGCAGTAACAATTTCTCATATAAATAACCTCATAAAATCACAAAACTATACAAATTTATATCTTATAATAATAGGAGAACAATTGCAGGATATTGCTAAAAAAATGGATAATATATTATCACATTTCAAAGAAAAACAAAGTATTGTTAATAATAAAAAAGAATATAGTGCTACTCCAAGCATACAATTACCACCAAAAATAACAGATTTTAAAACAAAATCGGAAGAAAATATTCTTCAAACTCTAAATGATTCAATAAATATATTGAAGAATCTCAAAATTAATACTTTAACTGAATTTGAAGAAAGTATTAATGAAGAAAATTATAAACAAAGAATAAATGATGAAATAGCAAAAATGTCATCAAAGTTTGCAGATAAGCCAACTCAAAGAATGTATTATTATCCTAGACCAACACCACAGGATATTCTTATAGAAGAACAAGAATATATAGTTAATAACTCATATAGTGGTAAAAATATCTATGAATGGAACATAGATGGTCAAACTGAATCCCAAATATATAAAACAGTCCATAGGATGTTAATGTACAGTACTATTTGTCAGAGTAATAGGAACTCAACTAAGACAATAGCTCATATGATTATATCAGGCTTTACAGGACAGCTTAAGGCTGGTGGGATAATTATCTATCTGAAGAAGATAGGAGGAAAATCCTCAATAGTGTAAAAGAAGAGGATGGAGTAACAGAAAATAATTCTGTTTATTCATTAATAGTAAATATCATAGAACATTTTACAGGCAGATGGTCTGATAATTCAGAGAATATTAGATCTTTATTACAAAACCTTAAGTGTAGAACCCTTACATCTTTTAGATGGTATAAGGATACGTTCTTAACAAGAGTGATGGAACTCCCAGAGAGTAATAGCTCTCATTGGAAATCTAAGTTCATAGATGGACTTCCTCATCTATTTGCAGAAAGAATAAGGAATAACCTTAGAAAAGGAGGAAATAATATAGATTATGATGAATATACTTATGGGAAATTAATAGGTATATGCATGCAAGAAGGTTTAAATCTATGCAATGAAATAAGATTAAACCATCAAATTAAGAAACACTCTTTGAATGAAAAGAGGCAACTAGGTCAATTTTGTGAACAATTTGGATTAGAAGTAAAACCTAGTACTTCTAAGTCATTAAAATTAAAGAAATCTAACCCTTATAAACATAGGAAAAGGAAAAAGAAAAGGGAAGATAGAAAATCTAAAAGAATTGAAAAATATAAAGCTTCATATAAGCCTAAGTTAATTTGTAGAAAATGTGGCAAAATAGGTCACAAAGCAAAAACTTGTTGGGTTAGGAAAAAGCTTAATAAGCTAGAAGATGAAGAATTGAAAAATCAAATCACTAAGATATTATTAGAGTCAGATTCAGAATCATATTCTGAGCAATCTTCTTCTGAAGAAAAAGAAATAGACAATTTAGAAAATGAAAGTCTTTATTCTTTGTCTGAAGAAGAAAATGACTGTAATAATAATTGCAACAAGGAATGTTGTAATCCAGAAATAAAAGAAGATGATATCTATCAAATTATTTCACAATTCCAAGATATGGAAATAAATGTAATAACTAATGAAATTCTGGAATTATTAAAACTCATAGATAATCCACAAATAAAAGAGAAAATAATCTCGTCACATTTTAAGAGCCAAGAAGAGGAAGAAGCTTCTACTTCGGCAGAACTAAAACCCTTCTCTTTGGCAGAATTAAAAAATCAATTAAACAAAAAGAATAAGAGACCTTTTGATATTCAGGAATTAAAACAAGAAATTAATAACCTAAAATAGAAATAAAATTGTTACAACAAAACAATAAAGAATTAGAAAAAAGGATCATAGGTCTAGAAATAGGAAAAATAATTCCTCAACCAGAGGAATCAGAATCTCATTATTTAAAAAATATTATGGAAATTATAACTTCACAGAAGTGGCATACGAAAATAAAACTCCTTATAGGACAAGACTTCTTTATAGAAGTAACTGCACTAATAGATAGTGGTGCAGATTTGAATTGTATACAGGAAGGATTAGTACCTGTAAAATATTACCATAAAACTTCTCATAGTCTGAGTCATGCGGGTAAAGGAAAACTCGAGGTAAATTATAAAATACCCAAGGCATTCATATGTCAAGAAAATATATGTATAGATACTAATTTTGTACTAGTAAAAAATCTAGCAAACCAAGTAATACTCGGTAGCCCATTTCTTGATAAGATTTTCCCTATAAAAAGAATAGATCGTACTGGAATAACTGGTACATACCAGGAAAGAGAAATAAACTTTCCGTTTATAAGTAATCCTTTAACAAGGACATTAAATAATGTAAAAGAAGAATTATTAAAAGCAAAATAAATCAGATTGAATTTCTACAAAAAGAAATATTTTCTTTAAATATTCAAGAAACATTAAGCAAAAATAGGTTACAGGAAAAGATTAAATTAATTGAACATCAATTTTCCCTACAAATATGTAATGATCATCCTAATGCGTTTTGGGAAAGGAAGAAACATATTGTTTCTCTCCCATACGAAGATGATTTTAAAGAAAGTCAAATACCGACTAAAGCAAGGCCATGCCAAATGAATTCTGAATATATGGAATTATGTAAAAAAGAAATAAAATCTCTCTTAGATAGAAATTTAATTAGAATCTCTAAATCTCCTTGGTCATGCACCGCATTTTATGTTAATAAACATGCAAAACAAGAAAGAGGTGTACCTAGATTGGTAATAAATTATAAACCTCTTAATAAATTCTTAAAATGGATTAGGTACCCTATACCTAATAAAAAAGATTTACTAGATAAATTGCATGATGCAAATATATTTTCAAAATTTGATTTAAAGTCAGGATACTGGCAAATTCAAATAGAAGAAAAAGATAGGTACAAAACTGCTTTTACAGTACCTATAGGACATTACGAATGGAATGTAATGCCATTTGGTCTGAAGAATGCACCTTCAGAATTTCAAAATATAATGAATGATATTTTTATTCCATATAGTAGATTTATCATTGTTTATATTGACGATATCTTAGTATTTTCTAAAGATATTGAAACCCATTTTAAACATTTGAATATATTCAAAGAAATAATTTTAAAAAATGGTTTAGTTATATCTAGAACTAAAATGATGCTTTTCCAAACAAATATAAGATTTTTGGGTCATAATATCAACCAAGGAAATATAATTCCGATTAATAGAAGTATTGAGTTTGCATCAAAATTTCCTGATGAAATACAGGATAAAACTCAACTTCAAAGATTTCTTGGAAGCCTAAATTATATTCTTCCATATTATAAAAATTTAGCAGAAGACACTGCAATTTTATATGAAAGATTAAAAAACAATGCTAAACCGTGGTCTCTAGATCACACTAGAGCAGTTCAAAAATAAAGCAAAAGGTTAAAAACCTTCCTTACTTAATGATAGCAAATCCCATGATGGATAAAATTGTTAAGACTGATGCCTCTGAGATAGGCTATGGAGGAATTTTGAAACAGAAATCTCCAGAAAGTAAACAAGAATATCTTGTTAGATTCCATTCAGGTAAGTGGAATACTAGCCAAAAGAATTATGCTACTATTGCAAAAGAAATTTTAGCAATAGTAAAATGTGTTTTAAAATTTCAAGATGATTTATATAATAAAAAGTTTGTCATACGAACAGATTGTCAAGCGGCAAAGTATATGTTTACTAAGGATTTTAAACATGATGTTTCTAAACAAATGTTTGCAAGATGGCAGTCACATTTGGCGCCATTTGATTTTGAAATAATTTATAAAAAGGGAACTGATAACAGTTTACCTGATTTTCTTACACGGGAGTATTTAAAATGAGAAGACCCCCTCGAGAACCAAAAAATTTTAAAGGACCAATTGGAATAACATATTCCAAATTGTCATATTTAAAATATATTAATATCCTTAATAAGCAAATTAGGGAAATCCAACTTCAAGTAAAAATTCAAAATTATATTGAAGAAAGGAAAATAGCTCTCTAAGCTTATTACAAATTGAAGATAAATTCAGAGAAATTAAAATTCTTGAATCAGAAAAAGAATACTTTAAAAGGATTATAGAAGAACTTGAAGCCAAAATGGCTATAATTTCTAGTGCATAATGAGTCATAATAGAGGACCTTTAAGAAACACTATTCAAAAAATTATTGAAACAAAAAATGACTTCCAAATAATAGAAACAATGCTTTTAAATAGAATGCAAGAAATTAGAAATAATGTAAATTTGTCTAGAAATGCAAAAGAACATGTTTGTAAGGCCCCGATCCCGGGCACCTCACAGTTGGTCGTCATTACCCAGAAAACATACATTTGATATAACCTAATAAAAACAATGCAGCGGAAACTTTAAATTTTACTAAAAATGCTTTTGCAAAGTAATACAACACCTGTTACAAAATATCCTTTGTTTGCATTACAATACAAAAACATTAACAAAAGAATGCCATCCCAAAATAAAGCTGAGTAGCCGCCTCGTGCCATCCTCAGCAACACTACCTGCCAACTGGAAAATACATAAAAGTCAGCGTTGCTGAGTGAGTTCTAGTTTTGTAATAAAACATACTTTTACTTATTTAAAAGTATCCTTTCGTTCATACGTTCATACATCATACGTACACATAGATAATGTTCATTATTATCTTCATCATTCATTATTCATCGTTCTCTTTAACATCTCGTATGGATTCTGTCAGACTTTTCCCACTTCATAGCACTCGGCTATGATTACTGTGGTCGAATGACACGAATCCCGTTCATACTTACTTGCACTTTGGCTATCTTTTGTACCACTACCTTGTGCTGTACCCCAAACGTTATTAGCTACCGGGCCGAAGTCAATAAATGAACAGCAAAACGTATGCCCGGTACTCGAAGTAAGCGGTAGGGTTCCATACACATAAATACTTACTTGCACGCATTGAAAGGTTAATTGTACCAATACCATATGCTACACCTCGAACAGTCTTAGCTACCGGCCGAAGTCAATCCATAGACAGCAAAACGTATTGCCACAGTACGGGCCGAGGTCAACAAATGAACAACAAACATATGCCACGTACTGGGCCGAAGTCTATGGAGGGACAGCAAAACATAGTGCCACGGTACTAGAGGTAACGTCATTAGCTACCGGGCCGAAGTCAACATATGAACAACAAAACGTATGCCCGGTACTAAAGGTAAGCGGTAGAGGTACCATGACCATGGTCAATCACATAGAAGGACCAATCGCGTTATTCAATGCTTGCAAAACATAACTCATTCGTTCATTAATGCATGTATTCATTATCATTCTTCATTTCGTTCATTCGTTAATACATGCATTCGTCATCATGTTCCTCTTTCATTATCTTTCACTTTACGATACATAATACTTCATTAAATCATTTCTCGTTATTCGTAAAGTTTCAGAAAGATAACATACACAATCACAAGGGACATATACACATCATACATATTCATCATACATTCATCATCATACAATCATCACCATACGTACATCATCATGCATAGCATCATACCTTACTTAACAATATTTTATGATATTGTTAACAATAATATACTAATAATAATATTAGTAACAATTAGGGTTAATCATTCTCATCATTATATGCATGAGACATCATCATTTATTAACCCTAGTCAACCCTGGTCAAACCTCGAACCTCGGGTTTACTGAAAATTTCCTGAAAATTTCTAAGTGTCTAGGCGTTTTAGCACTATTGGTCGTATAACCCCCTGGTCGTATGAGCACTATTAGCCGTATGAGTCCTGCTAGACTTTTCACCTAACACTTAGAATTATTCACTGGTCATACGACCTGGTCGTATGACCCCTGCTGGTCGTACCACTCTGGACTTAGAAACATATTCGGATCATACGACCACTGTTGGTCGTATGAGTCCACACTTAGAATTTTCATCATCATCATACGACCACTGTTGGTCGTATGAGTCCTGTGGGCCTCAGACTTGGAAATTCTCACATAATCATACGACCACTGTTGGTCGTATGAGCCCTATTGGCCTCATACTTAGAAAATATAACATATTCATACGACCACTGTTGGTCGTATGAGTCCTATTGGACTCATCAACACTTAGAAAGTCCTGATCATACGACCACTGTTGGTCGTTTGAGCACTGCTGGACACATCAACTTTTCTTATTTATTCTAAGTCCCATTTTCAGACACATTAGCATCCTACTCATATGTCTAATTCATACTTCAAGTCCAGAACATCCAAAATGCCTATTTCTAAGCATATGCACATAAATTCTAAGCATAAATTTTAACATAAACATAAACATACATACAGTCATTCATACGGGTTTCGACCCAAACTTTTATAAAAACATCTTTACATGCATTTCCAGCCCCAAAACATTTAAAAACAGTAAAAACGGGGTCTAGAACTCACCTTAGTCGTCTTCTTCGAGTTTACACTCTTCAACCCGAACCTGCTCACTTGTTCTAACACCTAGAAACACACACCACACCACCCGAACACACAAGACACACTTATAAGCACCCACACGGTTCTAGAATTATCTAAAACTTCAAAAACTAGAGAATTCTTACCAAAAGCTTCCAAGTTCACAGGTTCTTCTTCAAAAATCCGAGGGTTTTCTGCTCCTGCTACTTTCTCTCTCTAAAAAGTTCGAATGAGTGAAATGCAGACAACATGGGTGGCCATTCCACCTTTTTGTGCCAAATAAATATAAACTTTGCATATTTGGCACTTTCAGTCCTTCCACAAGGTAGACTTTTATTTCTTTCCCTTTCTTTCTATTTCATTCTTTTAATTTCTTTAATAAGAAATTACGGGTGTTACAAGTCCACCCCCCTTATATAGGTTTCGTCCCCGAAACCTGTTATTCCTCAAACAGATGTGGGTAGTGTTGTCTCATCTCCTCTTCAGTCTCCCACGTAGACTCGGATCCCTTCCTGTGCTTCCACTGTACATGCACAAGAGGAACCACTTTATTCCTTAACCTCTTCTCCTTACGATCAATGATTGCCACTGGTTGCTCCACGTAGTTGAGCCGTTCGTCTACTTCAATATCCTCCAGTGGTACAACCATGTCTTCATCAGCTAAGCACTTCCTCAGATGAGATACATGGAATGTGGGATGAATTCCACTTAACTCATCTGGCAGTTCAAGTCGATAGGCCACCTCTCCTACTCGTGCGATAATTCGGAAAGGTCCTATGTACCTCGGGCTTAGCTTACCTCGTTTTCTGAATCTAATGATTCCTTTCCAAGGTGAGACCTTCAACATAACCCGGTCACCGACCTTGAACTCTATCGGTCTACGCCTCTTGTCAGCATACGACTTTTGCCTATCTTTCGCCGCCTTCATGAAGGCTTTGATCTTCTCTAATTTCTCAGTCGTTGCTTCAATCACCTCAACACCTCCTAACTCCTTCTGCCCAATGTCTCCCCAGCACACGGGCGTCCTACATCTCCTACCGTATAGCATCTCGTAAGGTGGCATGCCAATGCTGGCGTGATAACTATTGTTGTACGAGAATTCTGCTAACGGCAAGTGATCATCCCAACTTCCTCCAAAATCGATCACGCACGCCCGAAGCATATCTTCGAGTGTTTGGATCGTTCTCTCAGACTGACCGTCTGTTTGAGGATGATATGCCGTGCTAATATGCAACCTCGTCCCCATGGCATCATGGAATTTCTTCCAAAATTTGGATGTAAACCGGGTGTCGCGATCAGACACAATCGACACCGGTACACCATGACGAGTTACGATCTCTTTAATGAAAAGATCGGCCAACCTTTCGGACGAATATGTCTCCCGCATCGGTAAGAAGTGAGCACTCTTCGTCAATCGATCCACAATCACCCAGATCGTATCATACCCTTTAGGGGTACGTGGCAGCTTTGTGATGAAATCCATGGTGATGTGTTCCCACTTCCACTCCGGGATGTCCAAAGGTTGAATCTTTCCATACGGCTTCTGGTGCTCCGCCTTCACTTGCAAACACGTGAGGCATTTACTCACATACTCCACCACATCGCGTTTCATACCCGGCCACCAATAATCTTTCTTCATATCTTGGTACATCTTGGTGGCGCCGGGATGAATGGAGTATCGAGACCTATGAGCTTCATCCATAATTCTACTACGTAGATCCCCGTATCGAGGAATCCACATTCGCCCAAATCGGGTCTTAACACCTAGAGTGTTCTCACCCAACTCCGTCACTAGACCTCTCATCCTTTCGGAGTTAAGACGATCTTCCTTCAAAGCCTCATCTTGGAACTCCTTAACCTGTGTCATCACGTCGGAGGTCATGATCAACTGATAAGCCTTCACCCGGATCGGCTCAGGCCTTTCTTTTCGGCTAAGGGCGTCAGCCACCACATTGGCTTTGCCCGGGTGGTAATGGATCTCACAATCATAATCTTTTATCAGTTCCAACCACCGCCTCTGCCTCATGTTTAGATCCTTCTGCTCGAAGAAATACTTCAAGCTTTTGTGGTCCGTGAAGATTGTGCACTTCGTCCCGTATAGATAGTGCCGCCAAATCTTCAACGCAAAAACCACCGCAGCTAGTTCTAGATCGTGTGTGGGATAGTTGACTTCGTGGGTCTTCAGTTGTCGAGATGCGTAGGCTATCACCTTTCCACGTTGCATCAACACACAACCTAGCCCAGAATAAGACGCATCCGAATAGACCACTAAGTCTTCACTTCCCTCAGGCAAAGTCAAGACAGGAGCTTGTGTTAGTTTTGCCTTCAACTCCTCAAAAGCCATCTCCTGCTCTCGACCCCACACGAATTTCACATCCTTACGAGTCAATTTTGTCAAAGGTGAGGCTATCTTTGAAAAGTCTTGAATAAACCTTCTATAATAGCCCGCCAATCCCAAGAAGCTACGAATCTCGGATGGCGTCTTTGGGGGTTTCCATTGCATCACAGCCTCAACCTTTGCTGGGTCCACCATTATTCCTTCTGCATTCACTACGTGACCCAGAAATTGCACCTCGCGTAGCCAAAAGGCGCATTTGGAGAATTTGGCGTACAATTTCTCCCTTCTCAACGTTTCCAACACTTCCCGAATATGCCCAGCATGCTCTTTTTCACTTCTTGAATAAATCAAAATATCATCGATGAATACAATTACTGATTTATCCAGCATTGGTCGGCACACTCGGTTCATCAAATCCATAAAAGCAGCCGGCGCATTGGTCAACCCAAAAGACATAACAAGAAACTCGTAGTGACCATAGCGCGTACGAAAGGCTGTTTTAGGGATATCTTGTTCCTTCACCTTTAATTGATGGTAGCCAGATCGAAGATCTATCCTCGAGAACCAACTGGCACCCTGGAGCTGATCAAACAAGTCATCGATTCTTGGTAAGGGGTATCTGTTCTTCACCGTCAGCTTATTCAGCTCGCGGTAGTCGATGCACATCCGCATACTACCATCCTTCTTCTTTACGAACAGAACCGGAGCACCCCAAGGTGAGATACTCGGTCGAATAAACCCCTTATCCAGCAGCTCCTGCAACTGATCCATCAATTCTTTCATCTCCGTCGAAGCCAAGCGATACGGTGCTTTCGCGACAGGTTGGGCACCCGGTATCAGGTCGATCTGGAATTCGATCTCTCGGTCAGGTGGCAAACCCGATAAGTCTTCGGGAAACACATCTGGAAAGTCACACACCACTGGCACATCGCATAGCTGTGGTGTTGGCGTCTCTACGTTCTTTACATAACATAAGTAGGCGCTGCATCCGCGCCTCATACACTTTCCCGCCACCGCCATCGAGATCACCTTTGGAATCGTCGTAACCCGATCGCCATAAATCGTCACCGGACTTCCGTCGGTCGCTGTCAGTCTAATCATCTTCTTTTGGCACACGATATTCGCTTCGTAGGTTGCTAACCAGTCCATCCCTAACACTACATCAAATCCTCCTAGAGGCATCACATGTAACATGGCAGCAAACCTATGGCCCTCTAATTCTATGGTACAGCCCTCTATCACATCTGTAACCCTAGTGGATTTTCCAATAGCGGTTTCTACATCAAAGGACTTATCAAGGCATTTACTCCTAACAGGCAGCTTAGCACAGAAAGTAACAGAAATGAAACTCCTACTAGCACCAGAGTCAAATAACACAGAAGCAAGAGTTTGGTTTACTAGAAACGTACCTGACACCACATCGGGGTCCGTCCTAGCCTCTTCTTGTGTCATCGTGAACGCCCTAGCCTTTGCCTTCGGTGCTTCTCCTCCCTTCTTCTTCTCTCCCGAGCCCTCAGCCCTCGGCTTCTTGCAATCCTTGCTCATATGACCAATTTCCCCACAGTTAAAACACTTGCCCTTTAGACAATCCTTGGCCATATGCCCAGTCCTCCCACACTTGAAACAGATGTTGTATCCCCATTTGCACTCCCCTGAGTGCTCCTTTCCACACTTACCACACTTCTTCACCCCAGCTCCAGACACGACCACTCGGCGGTCATCCACCCTTGCTTTCTTGTTGTTTGTCGGAGTATCACCCGACCAAATCTTTTCCCCTGCCAGTTCTTCTCTCCACTTCCTTTCTTGCTTCCCTCAGCCTTCACCAAAGCAGCACGTTCATCGAATAACCTTCCCGCCAAGTCCACTGCCGACCTGAAAGTGTTCGGTCGGGCAGAAATCAAGTGCCAACGAATTTCAGCCGGCAGTCCTTGAATATACCGGTTGATCTTTCGAGACACCGGCGTCACCTGCTCTGGCACCAACAGCGCCAACTCGTTAAACTTGGTGGTATATTGTTGGTGGGTCATCGTCCCCGCCTCCAACTGCAGGAACTCTCTCTCTATCCTATCCATTTCCCGTCGAGGACTGAATTCCTCGATCACCAGCCTTTTCAGCTCAGCCCATTTCATCTTCCCTATAGCCCTGCTACCCTCGGCTTGGACTATATTCTTCCACCAGCATAAGGCCGACCCTGTAAAAGAGTGGGTAGCAAACTTCACCTTCTTGTCCTCCTGGCAATCACTGATATCGAGGACAGCCTCCATTTCCATCACCCATTGGTGAGCATCGGTAGCAGTACCAGACCCATCGAAAGTTGGGGGCTTGCACCTCATGAATTTCCCGTAATCACAGCCCCGGGCTGTCTCCCGTACCTGTTCTTCCTCCTCATCATCGGACAATACCGTTTCTGCCCCTGTCTGTTGTTGTCCACCGGAGGACTGGTTTCTCCCCCGTCTCTCATCCTCTCGTACTGCCTTTAACACTTCTGTCATTACAGACGGTAAGATCGTCTGCATAACCTGGTGCACCTCCTCGACAACTGCCTCCTTCACCGAGGCCCTAAAATCATCACTCTCATCCACTCCCCTCGAGGGAGTAGTATTAGGTCCTTCGGGAACCTTCTTCTCTTTTCTAGGCCTACCTCTTGTGACTCGTGGTTCCGTACCACTTCCGCCACTGCCTCCACCAATTGGGGCTTTCGATGATCTACCACCGACCATCTTCTATCACACTGAAAGATTTAAACACCAACACGGTCATTCAAGGAAATAGCTCAGTTTATGTTAAGTACAGTAAGTCCCTAATTACAGTGGCCAGTTGTGATTAGCCACTTACTCTACTCTTCACACCCCGAGCATTACCTGTCCTGACTACATTAGTATCTAAGTCTAACAGTACACATAAACACATAACATGCACACATACACTGGTTAACTTTCAAGAAAATACCTGATGGCACGCAGCTACTCAGATGGCATTCCCATTCCCCCTGTCCCATTCTCAGTTTAAGTCTTAGGTTTATTCTAAAAATATTTTACCCAATTCACTTAAACTTTGGCTCTGATACCAACTTGTAAGGCCCCGATCCCGGGCACCTCACAGTTGGTCGTCATTACCCAGAAAACATACATTTGATATAACTAATAAAAACAATTGTAAGGCCCCAATCCCGGGCACCTCACAGTTGGTCATCATTACCCATAAAACATACATTTAATATGACTTAATAAAAACAATGCAGCGGAAACTTTAAATTTTAATATAAATGCTTTTGTAAAGTAATACAACCCCTGTTACAAAATATCATTTGTTTGCATTACAATACAAAAACATTATCAAAAGAATGCCATCCCAAAAGAGCTGAGTAGCTGCCTCGCGCCATCCTCAGCAACACTACCTGCCAACTGGAAAATACATAAAAGTCAGCGTTGCTGAGTGAGTTCTAGTTTTGTATTAAAACATACTTTTACTTATTTAAAAGTATCCTTTTGTTAATGCATTCACACATCATACGTACACAGAGATAATATTCGTTATTATCTTCATCATTCGTTATTTATCATTATCTTTAACTTCTCGTATGGATTCTGTCAGACTTTACCCACTTCATAGCACTCGGCTATGATTACTGTGGTCGAATGACAGGAATCCCGTTCATACTTACTTGCACGCATTGAAAGGTTAATTGTACCAATACCAAATGCTACACCCCACTTAGTCCTAGCTACCGGGCCGTAATCAACATATGACGGGAGCGTATGCCCGGTACTAGAAGTAAGCAATCAGTCTTAGCTACCGAGCCGTAATCAACAAATGACGGGAGCGTATGCCCGGTACTAAAGGTGAGCGGTAGAGGTACCATGACCATGGTCAATCACATAGAAGGACCAATCGCGTTATTCAATGCTTGCAAGACATATTTCATTCGTTCATTAATGCATGTATTCATCATCATTCTTCATTTCGTTCATTCGTTAATACATGCATTCGTCATCATGTTCCTCTTTCATTATCTTTCACTTTACGATACATAATACTTCATTAATTCATTTCTCGTTATTCGTAAAGTTTCAAAAAGATAAGCATACCCAATTATCAGGAACACACATCATACATACTCATCATGCGTTCATCATCATGTATTCATCATCGTACATAGCATCATACCTTTCTTAACAATATTTTAATAATATTGTTAACAGTAATTTACTAATAATAATATTAGTCACAATTAGGGTTAATCATACTCATCATTATATGCATGAAACATCATTATTTATTAACCCTAGTCAACCCTGGTCAAACCCCGAACTTCGGGATTACTGGAAATTTCCTGAAAATTTCTAAGTGTTCTAGTCGTTTTAGCCCTGTTGGGCGTATAACCCTCTGGTCGTATGAGCACTATTAGTCGTACGAGCACTGCTGGGCTTTTCACTTAATACTTAAAATTTTCAACTGGTCATACGACCTGGTCGTATGACCCCTGCTGGTCGTACCACTCTGGACTTAGAAACATATTCGGATCATACGACCACTGTTGGTCGTATGAGTCCACACTTAGAATTTTCATCATCATCATACGACCACTGTTGGTCGTATGAGTCCTGTGGGCCTCAGACTTAGAAATTTTTCACATAATCATACGACCACTGTTGGTCGTATGAGTCCTATTGGGCCTCATACTTAGAAAATATCACATGTTCATACGACCACTGTTGGTCGTATGAGTCCTATTGGACTCATCAACACTTAGAAAAAATCCTGATCATACGACCACTGTTGGTCGTATGAGCACTGCTGGACACATCAACTTTTCTTGTTTATTCTAAGTCCCAATTTCAGACATATTAACAACCTGTTCATGTGTCTAATCCATAATCCAAGTCCCAAACATCATAATGCCTAGTTCTAAACATATACATATGATTCTAGGCATAATCTAACATAAACATAAACATACACACCTTCATATCATACGGGTATCAAACACAAATTTTATAAAAATATATTTTTGCATGCATTTTCCAGCCCCAAACATTTAAAAACCAGTAAAAAGGGGTCTAGAACTCACCTTAGTCGTCTTCTTCGAGTTTACACCCTTTAACCCGAACCTGCTCACTTGTTCTAACACCTAGAACACACACACCACATCACCCGAACACACAAGACACACTTATAAGCACACATAGGGTTCTAGAATTATCTAAAGCTTCAAAAACTAGAGAATTCTTACCAAAAGCTTCGAATTTCTCGGATCTTTCTTCAAAATCTCGATGGTATTCTGCCCCTGCTGTTTTCTCTCTCTAAAACCCGATTGAAAATGTTGTGCAGATGGTAATGGGCGGCCATGCCACCTTTTTACCAACTTTATAAGATCTTTTTATCATTTGCACTTTTGGTCCTCCAACTTGGGGTTGACTCCCTTTTTCTTCTTTTTCTTTCTTTCTCTTTATTCCTTTATTTCTTGATAATAAAAATACGGGTGTTACAAGTCCACCCCCCTTATATAGGTTTCGTCCCCGAAACCTGTTATTCCTCAAACAGATGTGGGTAGTGTTGTCTCATCTCTTCTTCAGTCTCCCACGTAGACTCGGATCCCTTCCTGTGCTTCCACTGTACACGCACAAGGGGAACCACTTTATTCCTCAACCTCTTTTCTTTACGATCAATGATTGCCACTGGCTGCTCCACGTAGTTGAGCCGTTCGTCCACTTCAATATCCTCCAGTGGTACAACCATGTCTTCATCAGCTAAGCACTTCCTTAGATGAGATACATGGAATGTAGGATGAATTCCACTTAACTCATCTGGCAATTCAAGTCGATAGGCCACCTCTCCTACTCGTGCGATAATTCGGAAAGGTCCTATGTATCTCGGGCTTAGCTTACCTCTTTTCCTGAATCTAATGATTCCTTTCCAAGGGGAGACCTTCAACATAACTCGGTCACCAACCATGAACTCTATCGGCCTCCGCCTCTTGTCAGCATACGACTTTTGCCTATCTTTCGCCGCCTTCATGAAGGCTTTGATCTTTTCTAATTTCTCAGTCGTAGCTTCGATCACCTCAACACCTCCTAACTCTTTCTGCCCAATGTCTCCCCAACATACGGGCGTCCTACACCTCCTCCCGTATAGCATCTCGTAAGGTGGCATGCCAATGCTGGCGTGATAACTATTGTTGTACGAGAATTCTGCTAACGGCAGGTGGTTGTCCCAACTTCCTCCAAAGTCGATCACGCACGCCCGAAGCATGTCTTCGAGTGTTTGGATCGTCCTCTCAGACTGACCGTCTGTCTGAGGGTGATATGCTGTACTAATGTGTAGCCTCGTCCCCATCGCATCATGAAACCTCTTCCAAAACTTGGAGGTAAACCGGGTGTCACGGTCAGACACAATAGACACCGGTACGCCATGACGAGCTACAATTTCTTTAATGAATAGATCCGCCAATCTTTCAGATGAATACGTCTCGCGGATCGGTAGGAAGTGGGCACTCTTCGTCAATCGATCAACTATCACCCATATAGCATCATACCCTTTCGGGGTACGTGGGTAACTTCATGATGAAGTCCATGGTGATGTGTTCCCACTTCCATTCGGGTATATCCAGTGGTTGGATCTTCCCGTAGGGCTTCTGGTGTTCCGCCTTCACTTGTAAACAAGTCAGGCACTTACTCACGTACTCCACTACGTCACGTTTCATGCCCGGCCACCAGTAGTCTTTCTTCATATCGTGGTACATTTTGGTAGCACCGGGGTGAATGGAGTATCGTGTCTTATGGGCCTCATCCATAATGCTACTACGTAGATCCCCGTATCGAGGAATCCACATTCGCCCAAATCGAGTCTTAACACCTAGAGTGTTCTCACCCAACTCCGTCACTAGACCTCTCATCCTTTCGGAGTTAAGACGATCTTCTTTCAAAGCCTCGTCTTGGAACTCCTTAACCTGTGTCATCACATCGGAGGTCATAATCAACTGATAAGCCTTCACCCGAATCGGCTCAGGCCTTTCTTTTCGGCTAAGGGCATCAGCCACCACATTGGCTTTGCCCGGGTGGTAATGGATCTCACAATCATAATCTTTTATCAGTTCCAACCACCGCCTCTGCCTCATGTTGAGATCCTTCTGCTCGAAGAAATACTTCAAACTTTTGTGGTCTGTGAAGATAGTGCACTTCGTCCCGTATAGATAGTGCCGCCATATCTTCAATGCAAAAACCACCGCAGCTAGTTCTAGATCGTGTGTGGGATAGCTGACTTCGTGGGTTTTCAGTTGTCGAGATGCGTAGGCTATCACCTTTCCACGTTGCATCAACACGCAACCTAGCCCAGAATAGGATGCATCCGAATAGACCACTAAGTCTTCACTTCCCTCAGGCAAAGTCAGGACAGGAGCTTGTGTTAGTCTTACCTTCAACTCCTCAAAAGCCATCTCCTGCTCTCGACCCCACACGAATTTCACATCCTTACGAGTCAATTTTGTCAAAGGTGAGGCTATCTTTGAAAAGTCTTGAATAAATCTTCTATAATAGCCCGCCAATCCCAAGAAGCTACGAATCTCGGTTGGCGTCTTTGGTGATTTCCATTGCATCACAGCCTCAACCTTTGCTGGGTCCACCATTATTCCTTCTGCATTCACTACGTGACCCAGAAATTGCACCTCGCGTAACCAAAAGGCGCATTTGGAGAATTTGGCGTACAATTTCTCCCTTCTCAACGTTTCCAACACTTCCCGAATATGCCCGGCATGCTCTTTTTCACTCCTTGAATAAATCAAAATATCATCGATGAATACAATTACTGATTTATCCAACATTGGTCGGCACACTCGGTTCATCAAATCCATAAAAGCAGCCGGCGCATTGGTCAACCCAAAAGACATGACAAGAAACTCGTAGTGACCATAGCGCGTACGAAAGGCTGTCTTGGGGATATCTTGTTCCTTCACTTTTAATTGATGGTAGCCAGATCGAAGATCTATCCTCGAGAACCAACTGGCACCCTGGAGCTGATCAAACAAGTCATCGATTCTTGGTAAGGGGTATCTGTTCTTCACCGTCAGCTTATTCAGCTCGCGGTAGTCGATGCACATCCGCATACTACCATCCTTCTTCTTTACGAACAGAACCGGAGCACCCCAAGGTGAGATACTCGGTCGAATAAACCCCTTATCCAGCAGCTCCTGCAACTGATCCATCAATTCTTTCATCTCCGTCGGAGCCAAGCGATACGGTGCTTTCGCGATAGGTTGGGCACCCGGTATCAGGTCGATCTGGAATTCGATCTCTCGGTCAGGTGGCAATCCCGATAAGTCTTCGGGAAATACGTCTGGAAAGTCACACACCACTGGCACATCGCATAGCTGTGGTGTTGGCATCTCTACATTCTTTACATAACATAAGTAGGCGCTACATCCGCGCCTCATACACTTTCCCGCCACCGCCATCGAGATCACCTTTGGAATCGTCGTAACTCGATCGCCATAAATTGTCACCGGACTTCCGTCGGTCGCCGTCAGTCTAATCATCTTCCTTCGGCACACGATATTCGCTTCGTAGGTTGCTAACCAGTCCATCCCTAACACTACATCAAATCCTCCTAGAGGCATCACATGTAACATGGCAGCAAACCTATGGCCCTCTAATTCTATGGTACAGCCCTCTATCACATCCGTAACCCTAGTGGATTTTCCAATAGCGGTTTCTACATCAAAGGACTTATCAATGCATTTACTCCTAACAGGCAGTTTAGCACAGAAAGTAACAGAAATGAAACTCATACTAGCACCAGAGTCAAATAACACAGAAGCAAGAGTTTGGTTTACTAGAAACGTACCTGACACCACATCGGGGTCCGTCCTAGCCTCTTCTTGTGTCATCATGAACGCCCTAGCCTTTGCCTTCGGTGCTTCTCCTCCTTTCTTCTTCTCTCCCGAGCCCTCAGCCCTCGGCTTCTTGCAGTCTTTGCTCATGTGGCCACCTTCTCCACAGTTAAAGCACTTGCCCATCCGGCAATCTTTTGATATGTGCCCTGTCCTTCCGCACTTAAAGCAGAGATTAGATCCCCACTTGCACTCCCCTGAGTGCTCCCTTCCACACTTACCACACGTCCTCACCCCAGCTCCAGACACGACCACTCGGCGGTCATCCACCCTTGCTTTCTTGTTGTTTGCCGAAGTATCACCCCGACCAAATCTCTTCCCTTGCCAGTTCTTCTCCCCACTCCCTTTCTTGCTTCCCTCAGCCTTCACCAAAGCAGCACGCTCATCGAATAACCTTCCCGCCAAGTCCACTGCCGACCTGAAAGTGCTAGGTCGAGCAGAAATCAAGTGCCAACGAATTTCAGCCGGCAGTCCTTGAATATACCGGTTGATCTTTCGTGACACCGGCGTCACTTGCTCCGGCACCAACAGTGCCAACTCGTTAAACTTGGTGGTATATTGTTGGTGGGTCATCGTTCCCGCCTCCAACTGCAGGAACTCTCTCTCTATTCTATCCATTTCCCGACGAGGACTGAATTCCTCGATCACCAGCCTTTTCAACTCAGCCCACTTCATCTTCCCTATAGCCCTGCTACCCTCGGCCTGGACTATATTTTTCCACCAGCATAAAGCCGACCCTGTAAAAGAGTGGGTGGCAAACTTCACCTTCTTGTCCTCCTGGCAATCACTGATATCGAGGACAGCCTCCATTTCCATCACCCATTGGTGAGCATCAGTAGCAGTACCAGACCCATCGAAAGTTGGGGCTTGCACCTCATGAATTTCCCGTAATCACAGCCCCGGGCTGTCTCCCGTACCTGTTCTTCCCCTCATCATCGGACAATACCGTTTCTGCCCCTGTCTGTTGTTGTCCACCGGAGGACTGGTTTTCTCCCCCGTCTCTCATCCTCTCGTACTGCCTTTAACACTTCTGTCATTACAGACGGTAGGATCGTCTGCATAACCTGGTGCACCTCCTCAACAACTGCCTCTTTCACCGAGGCCCTAAAATCATCACTCTCATCCATCCCCCCCGAGGGAGTAGTATTAGGTCCTTCGGGAACCTTCTTCTCTTTTCTAGGCCTACCTCTTGTGACTCGTGGTTCCGTACCACTTCCGCCACTGCCTCCACCAATTGGGGCTTTCGATGATCTACCACCGACCATCTTCTATCACACTGAAAGATTTAAACACCAACACGGTCATTCAAGGAAATAGCTCAGTTTATGTTAAGTATAGTAAGTCCCTAATTACAGTGGCCAGTTGTGATTAGCCACTTACCCTACTCTTCACACCCCGAGCATTACCTGTCCTGACTACATTAGTATCTAAGTCTATCAGTACACATAAACACATAACATGCACACATAACACTGGTTAACTTTCAAGAAAATACCTGATGGCACGCAGCTACTCAGATGGCATTCCCATTCCCCCTGTCCCATTCTCAGTTTAAGTCTTAGGTTTATTCTAAAATTTTACCCACTTCACTTAAACTTTGGCTCTGATACCAACTTGTAAGGCCCCAATCCCGGGCACCTCACAGTTGGTCATCATTACCCATAAAACATACATTTAATATGACTTAATAAAACAATGCAGCGGAAACTTTAAATTTTAATATAAATGCTTTTGTAAAGTAATACAACCCCTGTTACAAAATATCATTTGTTTGCATTACAATACAAAAACATTATCAAAAGAATGCCATCCCAAAAGAGCTGAGTAGCTGCCTCGCGCCATCCTCAGCAACACTACCTGCCAACTGGAAAATACATAAAAGTCAGCGTTGCTGAGTGAGTTCTAGTTTTGTATTAAAACATACTTTTACTTATTTAAAAGTATCCTTTTGTTAATGCATTCACACATCATACGTACACAGAGATAATATTCGTTATTATCTTCATCATTCGTTATTTATCATTATCTTTAACTTCTCGTATGGATTCTGTCAGACTTTACCCACTTCATAGCACTCGGCTATGATTACTGTGGTCGAATGACAGGAATCCCGTTCATACTTACTTGCACGCATTGAAAGGTTAATTGTACCAATACCAAATGCTACACCCCACTTAGTCCTAGCTACCGGGCCGTAATCAACATATGACGGGAGCGTATGCCCGGTACTAGAAGTAAGCAATCAGTCTTAGCTACCGGGCCGTAATCAACAAATGACGGGAGCGTATGCCCGGTACTAAAGGTGAGCGGTAGAGGTACCATGACCATGGTCAATCACATAGAAGGACCAATCGCGTTATTCAATGCTTGCAAGACATATTTCATTCGTTCATTAATGCATGTATTCATCATCATTCTTCATTTCGTTCATTCGTTAATACATGCATTCGTCATCATGTTCCTCTTTCATTATCTTTCACTTTACGATACATAATACTTCATTAATTCATTTCTCGTTATTCGTAAAGTTTCAAAAAGATAAGCATACCCAATTATCAGGAACACACATCATACATACTCATCATGCGTTCATCATCATGTATTCATCATCGTACATAGCATCATACCTTTCTTAACAATATTTTAATAATATTGTTAACAGTAATTTACTAATAATAATATTAGTCACAATTAGGGTTAATCATACTCATCATTATATGCATGAAACATCATTATTTATTAACCCTAGTCAACCCTGGTCAAACCCCGAACTTCGGGATTACTGGAAATTTCCTGAAAATTTCTAAGTGTTCTAGTCGTTTTAGCCCTGTTGGGCGTATAACCCTCTGGTCGTATGAGCACTATTAGTCGTACGAGCACTGCTGGGCTTTTCACTTAATACTTAAAATTTTCAACTGGTCATACGACCTGGTCGTATGACCCCTGCTGGTCGTACCACTCTGGACTTAGAAACATATTCGGATCATACGACCACTGTTGGTCGTATGAGTCCACACTTAGAATTTTCATCATCATCATACGACCACTGTTGGTCGTATGAGTCCTGTGGGCCTCAGACTTAGAAATTTTTCACATAATCATACGACCACTGTTGGTCGTATGAGTCCTATTGGGCCTCATACTTAGAAATATCACATGTTCATACGACCACTGTTGGTCGTATGAGTCCTATTGGACTCATCAACACTTAGAAAAAATCCTGATCATACGACCACTGTTGGTCGTATGAGCACTGCTGGACACATCACTTTTCTTGTTTATTCTAAGTCCCAATTTCAGACATATTAACAACCTGTTCATGTGTCTAATCCATAATCCAAGTCCCAAACATCATAATGCCTAGTTCTAAACATATACATATGATTCTAGGCATAATCTAACATAAACATAAACATACACACCTTCATATCATACGGGTATCAAACACAAATTTTATAAAAATATATTTTTGCATGCATTTTCCAGCCCCAAACATTTAAAAACCAGTAAAAAGGGGTCTAGAACTCACCTTAGTCGTCTTCTTCGAGTTTACACCCTTTAACCCGAACCTGCTCACTTGTTCTAACACCTAGAACACACACACCACATCACCCGAACACACAAGACACACTTATAAGCACACATAGGGTTCTAGAATTATCTAAAGCTTCAAAAACTAGAGAATTCTTACCAAAAGCTTCGAATTTCTCGGATCTTTCTTCAAAAATCTCGATGGTATTCTGCCCCTGCTGTTTTCTCTCTCTAAAACCCGATTGAAAAATGTTGTGCAGATGGTAATGGGCGGCCATGCCACCTTTTTACCAACTTTATAAGATCTTTTTATCATTTGCACTTTTGGTCCTCCAACTTGGGGTTGACTCCCTTTTTTCTTCTTTTTCTTTCTTTCTCTTTATTCCTTTATTTCTTGATAATAAAAATACGGGTGTTACAACAATGCAGCGGAAACTTTAAATTTTACTAAAAATGCTTTTGCAAAGTAATACAACACCTGTTACAAAATATCCTTTGTTTGCATTACAATACAAAAACATTAACAAAAGAATGCCATCCCAAAATAAAGCTGAGTAGCCGCCTCGTGCCATCCTCAGCAACACTACCTGCCAACTGGAAAATACATAAAAGTCAGCGTTGCTGAGTGAGTTCTAGTTTTGTAATAAAACATACTTTTACTTATTTAAAAGTATCCTTTCGTTCATACGTTCATACATCATACGTACACATAGATAATGTTCATTATTATCTTCATCATTCATTATTCATCGTTCTCTTTAACATCTCGTATGGATTCTGTCAGACTTTTCCCACTTCATAGCACTCGGCTATGATTACTGTGGTCGAATGACACGAATCCCGTTCATACTTACTTGCACTTTGGCTATCTTTTGTACCACTACCTTGTGCTGTACCCCAAACGTTATTAGCTACCGGGCCGAAGTCAATAAATGAACAGCAAAACGTATGCCCGGTACTCGAAGTAAGCGGTAGGGTTCCATACACATAAATACTTACTTGCACGCATTGAAAGGTTAATTGTACCAATACCATATGCTACACCTCGAACAGTCTTAGCTACCGGGCCGAAGTCAATCCATAGACAGCAAAACGTATTGCCACAGTACGGGCCGAGGTCAACAAATGAACAACAAACATATGCCACGTACTGGGCCGAAGTCTATGGAGGGACAGCAAAACATAGTGCCACGGTACTAGAGGTAACGTCATTAGCTACCGGGCCGAAGTCAACATATGAACAACAAAACGTATGCCCGGTACTAAAGGTAAGCGGTAGAGGTACCATGACCATGGTCAATCACATAGAAGGACCAATCGCGTTATTCAATGCTTGCAAAACATAACTCATTCGTTCATTAATGCATGTATTCATTATCATTCTTCATTTCGTTCATTCGTTAATACATGCATTCGTCATCATGTTCCTCTTTCATTATCTTTCACTTTACGATACATAATACTTCATTAAATCATTTCTCGTTATTCGTAAAGTTTCAGAAAGATAACATACACAATCACAAGGGACATATACACATCATACATATTCATCATACATTCATCATCATACAATCATCACCATACGTACATCATCATGCATAGCATCATACCTTACTTAACAATATTTTTATGATATTGTTAACAATAATATACTAATAATAATATTAGTAACAATTAGGGTTAATCATTCTCATCATTATATGCATGAGACATCATCATTTATTAACCCTAGTCAACCCTGGTCAAACCTCGAACCTCGGGTTTACTGAAAATTTCCTGAAAATTTCTAAGTGTCTAGGCGTTTTAGCACTATTGGTCGTATAACCCCCTGGTCGTATGAGCACTATTAGCCGTATGAGTCCTGCTGGACTTTTCACCTAACACTTAGAATTATTCACTGGTCATACGACCTGGTCGTATGACCCCTGCTGGTCGTACCACTCTGGACTTAGAAACATATTCGGATCATACGACCACTGTTGGTCGTATGAGTCCACACTTAGAATTTCATCATCATCATACGACCACTGTTGGTCGTATGAGTCCTGTGGGCCTCAGACTTGGAAATTCTCACATAATCATACGACCACTGTTGGTCGTATGAGCCCTATTGGCCTCATACTTAGAAAATATAACATATTCATACGACCACTGTTGGTCGTATGAGTCCTATTGGACTCATCAACACTTAGAAAGTCCTGATCATACGACCACTGTTGGTCGTTTGAGCACTGCTGGACACATCAACTTTTCTTATTTATTCTAAGTCCCATTTTCAGACACATTAGCATCCTACTCATATGTCTAATTCATACTTCAAGTCCAGAACATCCAAAATGCCTATTTCTAAGCATATGCACATAAATTCTAAGCATAAATTTTAACATAAACATAAACATACATACAGTCATTCATACGGGTTTCGACCCAAACTTTTATAAAACATCTTTACATGCATTTCCAGCCCCAAAACATTTAAAAACAGTAAAAACGGGTCTAGAACTCACCTTAGTCGTCTTCTTCGAGTTTACACTCTTCAACCCGAACCTGCTCACTTGTTCTAACACCTAGAACACACACACCACACCACCCGAACACACAAGACACACTTATAAGCACCCACACGGTTCTAGAATTATCTAAAACTTCAAAAACTAGAGAATTCTTACCAAAAGCTTCCAAGTTCACAGGTTCTTCTTCAAAAATCCGAGGGTTTTCTGCTCCTGCTACTTTCTCTCTCTAAAAAGTTCGAATGAGTGAAATGCAGACAACATGGGTGGCCATTCCACCTTTTTGTGCCAAATAAATATAACTTTGCATATTTGGCACTTTCAGTCCTTCCACAAGGTAGACTTTTATTTCTTTCCCCTTTCTTTCTATTTCATTCTTTTAATTTCTTTAATAAGAAATTACGGGTGTTACAATGTTCTACAGATCTTGCAGGGAAGACTTAATGGAGTCAGAAGACAAATCCAGGAATTAGAAGCAAAGAGATTAATAATTTCTTATGCTTAATTTCAGCCATGATTCCTTGGGAACGCGGCAGAGGTCGTGGAAGATCTTCCTCTCATAGGGGAAGAGGTGAAAGAGTTATTTCCCAAATTGGGAACAAAAAGCTTATAGCTTTTAACGCATCAACAAGTGCGTCATCATCAAACATAGTTGATGAAGAAACATGGAAGGATTATATGGCCTTCAAAGCCTCAAAGGAAAATAATCCTCAAGGCAAGGCATCATATGCCCAAATCACCACTGATGAAGGTGATGATGATGAATGGGTTCATAACCCAAACAAAGAAGTCATACTTCTTTTAGAAAATAAAGATAAAAAATGGAAAGATAATCCTTGGTTAATAACCAATCGATATCTTGATAAAGGATTATATCCTGCTGAGACATATAAGTCTCTAACATTTTATGAGGAAATCCTCAAAAAAGAATCATGCGAAATAACGCATTATGCTGGGGCTAATAAAGCCATCAGTTTCAGTAAAATCGTAATTAAACAGATCATATCTGTTGAAACTTGGGGGACATCACCTCTAAGAACAAGGGAAATCATATTTCCTGAATCTAAAAATCCTATTAGTTATAACTATTGGGATTATATCAAAGCTTTTGACAGAGTTCTTTTATATGAGAATCCTAGTCAAAAACATTCTTGGTTTATAAAAATTTGTTCAAAAGTCTATGATTCGGATATTCCAAACTGGATTTTTAAATGGTGGCAGTTATATGGTCCATCAGTAAATATATTTACTAAAAATGCAAAAATATTTAAAGATTTATATACCCAATGGGTAGATTTATCTCCAATCTTAATCGAAGCCCAACATGATAATACCATTATGGAAGGAATGGCTTCATTTTATTATTTTACTCAGTTCAGTATCCCATGGATATTGAAGTGGGTTCCAGAAACGGGTTATACCCCAGAAAATATTTTCTGTTTAAAAAGAAAATTTATGACTAAATTCTGGAAGAAAATGATGCAAGAGGAAAATGGCAAATTAAATTGCCAAGATACTCTGGATTATATCCAGGAAATTATTCAGTCATACAAGCTGCAACAGCAGAAGAGACAACAAAGGGAATCTCCTAGTCCGTTCAATCATATTGTTACAAAGCTTAAAATGATTAAAGGCACTGATGATATTAGTGAAGAAGAAATTATGAAAGTATATCTCGCAGAAATGAAGAAGGACATAGCGAGACATTTCAAGAAAGGAGCATCTCCTTCGACGGATACTACATCAGGTACATCTTCAAATAATGAAGAAAATCAATTTATTTTTCAAGACTCTCAAGATCCATATGAAGAAGACTTCAATGAAGAAGTTTACCAAAGAATAATGGCGGAAGAAGAACCAGAAATATCTGGTAGCTCAAAAGAAAAGAAATAATACAATAGGTCCCACAACAAAATAAAGGACGTCAATAATTCAAAAGAAAGGACGAAATTTCTCCATTCACCAGACAAGTTTTGTTTGGTTGTTGCATTATTGTAACTTTTGCTTTTATAAAGCAACTTTAATAATTGTACTCTAGACGCGTAATACGCATAGGATGCGAATATTCGCATATTATTAGCATATTTTAGTGTATGAGCCTCCTATAAATAGAGGCAATTGTAATCAGTTTAGACACACCTCGATCACTACTAAGATCGAAATCCCTCTCCACTCTCTTGTAAAAAATTCTCTTATAATATATAGAAGTTAAAGTTTAAGAGTTTTAAGAGCAAGCGCCTACGCTCCAAAATTCTGGTAATTCCTCTCTCCTTCTTAAATATATTCTTCTGATGATAGTCTCTCTAAGAGGCTAAACATCTAAGTGTTAAAACATCACCATGCTTAACTGAATTCTATGACTTATTATTATTATTATTATTATTATTATTATTAAAAAAAAAAAAAAAAAAAGTCTGGAAGGCCAACGATAGTAAAAATTCTGGAAGGATGATTATGAACAGGTTGCAGTCTGTTCAAGATGTTAATGTGGCGGTCGAACTCTTGGGGCCCGTTTTAAGCCAAAAAGCCGGGATGGCGTGGGGCGTTTTAGGGCTGACCTTTACTGATCACATGTTAACATCCTTGACAAAGGCTGTGTAAAATCTCCAATTGGTTCATAGCCTTCCTGGATCTAGCCGTTGGTGGCCCAACAGATTTTATTGTTTATAAGATTCTATTAAAAGTTTTTAAGTTTTAAGTATGTTTTCTAAATAAACATACCTCCTGGGGAGGCTCCGGCCTACTTAGTTGGTATATAATAATAATAATAATAATAATAATAATAAGTAGGCCGGAGGCCTCCCCAGGAGGTATGTTTATTTAGAAAACATACTTAAAACTTATAAACTTTTAATAAAAAACAATAAAATCTGTTTATTTAGAAAACATACTTAAAACTTATAAACTTTTAATAAAAAACAATAAAATCTGTTGGGCCACCAACGGCTAGATCCAGGAAGGCTATGAACCAATTGGAGATTTTACACAGCCTTTGTCAAGGATGTTAACATGTGATCAGTAAAGGTCAGCCCTAAAACGCCCCACGCCATCCCGGCTTTTTGGCTTAAAACGGGCCCCAAGAGTTCGACCGCCATATTAACATCTTGAACAGACTGCAACCTGTCCATAATCATCCTTTCTGAATTTTTACTATCGTTGGCCTTCCAGACTTTTTTTTTTTTTTTTTTTTTTTTTTTTTATTTAATAATAATAATAATAATAATAATAATAATAATAAGTCATAGAATTCAGTTATCAGAGCCATGTTGCTCTAAAAAAGCCATAGAAGAAAGTTATGTATGTGGATGTTTTAACACTTACTTTGTTCATACATTATGAACATATTAAAATCAGAAGATACTGTTAAAAACAGTATGGAAGAGGAGTATGATATCCCTCATAATCTAGAATTATTAAATAAATGGACAATTCCAAAAATGGATTACAAGCTAATTTATAAATTAGGCACTTTTGAAAAATTAGGATTAAAACAAGTTGTGAAAACAACTGAAGAAACATTTTCTTTAAATAAAGATGAAATGATAATAAGATTGTTATCAAACAAAGATTTAAATAAATATAAAAAGGAATATAAATTTATTCATATAGGTCTTGTGCAAATAGCATTTAAGCCTTTAACATTAGAAGGCTTACCAGAAAGTTTTATATCAGCTCTTAGAGATGCTAGAAACTTAGATTGGAAACAATCCCTTATGGGAATTGTTCAGTCAAGCCTGGCCCATGGCCCGGTATATTTTAATGTTTATCCAAATTTGCAGTTATCATTGTCAGATATAAATATATTAGATGCTTTGACATTAAATGTCAAGACTCATGGATACAATTATGCTCCAGGATCAGAGGTAATATGTATCTGTTATAGAATCTATTATAAACCTTTATTCACGTTAAACCCACAATGTAAAATGGTAGATAAACCATTAAATGAGACAATAATGATAGAAACTAATTTTGGTAAATCAAATATAACTACCAGAAGAAGAATAAAATGGGAAGAAATAAACTTTCCACAAAATTGGGTGATAGATAAAGCTACCCCATCACAGCAATATAAGGATCATAATCCAATAAATATTTCACAAACAATAGAAGGTTCAGTACAAATACAATTTGAAAATATAAAAACAAATAGTGAACCATCTTTATCTAAATCCGTGTCATCACACTATTATATTTCACCAGTAGATTACACTGTTAGGAGTCCTTCTAGGGCGTCTACTTCTAAGATTAGAGAAGAATTTCCTGAAAGAAAAATAGATGAATTAAGAATAAACTCTGATAATATAGTCAGAGGAATTAAGCAAGTTGATCCGGAAATAACCGAATCTGAATTTAATTTTGTATAATTAATGGAAGAAAAACTAGATTTTACTCCAGGATCTCTATTAAGAGATGCAATTTCAAAAGAATTTTTTACCCCTAAATGGGAATTATTTAGAAAATGGTTTTTCTCTAATTTTAATAACAAAGAAAAAGAGTTCTTTTGTGAAAAATTTTATACTGATTTAGCAGAAAAAAATAAGGTCATACCTTTTGTCCCTTGGTTTATTGAAAAATATACTCAAAGTATAATTTCGATAATAGAGAGGCAATACAATATAAATGGTACAATAAGTACTCAAGTTTTCCCTCCAACAACTGGTTTCAAAATAGAAAAACAAGGAGAGGAAAGATGTTATCAAGCTTTTCAAAAATTACTGGAAGGTGATACCTTAGCAGTAACAATTTCTCATATAAATAACCTAATAAAATCACAAAATATACAAATTTATACCTTATAATAATAGGAGAACAATTGCAGGATATTGCTAAAAAAATGGATAATATATTATCACATTTCAAAGAAAAACAAAGTATTGTTAATAATAAAAAAGAATATAGTGCTACTCCAAGCATACAATTACCACCAAAAATAACAGATTTTAAAACAAAATCGGAAGAAAATATTCTTCAAACTCTAAATGATTCAATAAATATATTGAAGAATCTTAAGATTAATACTTTAACTGAATTTGAAGAAAGTATTAATGAAGAAAATTATAAACAAAGAATAAATGATGAAATAGCAAAAATGTCATCAAAGTTTGCTGATAAGCCAACTCAAAGAATGTATTATTATCCTAGGCCAACACCACAGGATATTCTTATAGAAGAACAAGAATATGTAGTTAATAACTCATATAGTGGTAAAAATATCTATGAATGGAACATAGATGGTCAAACTGAATCTCAAATATATAAAACAGTCCATAGGATGTTAATGTATAGTACGATTTGTCAGAGTAATAGGAACTCAACTAAGACAATAGCTCATATGATTATATCAGGTTTCACAGGACAGCTTAAAGGCTGGTGGGATAATTATCTATCTGAAGAAGATAGGAGGAAAATCCTCAATAGTGTAAAAGAAGAGGATGGAGTTACAGAAAATAATTCTGTTTATTCATTGATAGTAAATATCATAGAACATTTTACAGGCAGATGGTCTGATAATTCAGAGAATATTAGATCTTTATTACAAAACCTTAAGTGTAGAACCCTTACATCTTTTAGATGGTATAAGGATACGTTCTTAACAAGAGTAATGGAACTCCCAGAGAGTAATAGCTCTCATTGGAAATCTAAGTTTATAGATGGACTTCCTCATCTATTTGCAGAAAGAATAAGGAATAACCTTAGAAAAGGAGGAAATAATATAGATTATGATGAATATACTTATGGGAATTAATAGGTATATGCATGCAAGAAGGTTTAAATCTATGCAATGAAATAAGATTAAACCATCAAATTAAGAAACACTCTTTGAATGAAAAGAGGCAATTAGGTCAATTTTGTGAACAATTTGGATTAGAAGTAAAACCTAGTACTTCTAAGTCATTAAAATTAAAGAAATCTAACCCTTATAAACATAGGAAAAGGAAAAAGAAAAGGGAAGATAGAAAATCTAAAAGAATTGAAAATATAAAGCTTCATATAAGCCTAAGTTAATTTGTAGAAAATGTGGCAAAATAGGTCACAAAGCAAAAACTTGTTGGGTTAGGAAAAAGCTTAATAAGCTAGAAGATGAAGATTTGAAAAATCAAATCTCTAAGATATTATTAGAGTCAGATTCAGAATCATATTCTGAGCAATCTTCTACTGAAGAAAAAGAAATAGACAATTTAGAAAATGAAAGTCTTTATTCTTTGTCTGAAGAAGAAATGATTGTAATAATAATTGCAACAAGGAATGTTGTAGTCCAGAAATAAAAGAAGATGATATCTATCAAATAATTTCACAATTCCAAGATATGGAAATAAATGTAATAACTAATGAAATTTTGGAATTATTAAAACTCATAGATAATCCACAAATAAAAGAGAAAATAATCTCGTCACATTTTAAGAGCCAAGAAGAGGAAGAAGCTTCTACTTCGGCAGAACTAAAACCCTTCTCTCTGGCAGAATTAAAAATCAATTAAACAAAAAGAATAAAAACCTTTTGATATTCAGGAATTAAAACAAGAAATTAATAATTTGAAAATAGAAATAAAATTGTTACAACAAAACAATAAAGAATTAAAAAAGGATCATAGGTCTAGAAATAGGAAAATAATTCCTCAACCAGAGGAATCAGAATCTCATTATTTAAAAAATATTATGGAAATTATAACTTCACAAAGTGGCATACGAAAATAAAACTCCTTATAGGACAAGACTTCTTTATAGAAGTAACTGCGCTAATAGACAGTGGTGCAGATTTGAATTGTATACAGGAAGGATTAGTACCTGTAAAATATTACCATAAGACTTCTCATAGTCTGAGTCATGCGGGTAAAGGAAAACTCGAGGTAAATTATAAAATACCCAAGGCATTCATATGTCAGGAAAATACATGTATAGATACTAATTTTGTACTAGTAAAAAATCTAGCAAACCAAGTAATACTCGGTAGCCCATTTCTTGATAAGATTTTCCCTATTAAAAGAATAGACCGTACTGGAATAACTGGTACATACCAAGAAGAGAAATAAATTTTCCGTTTATAAGTAATCCTTTAACAAGGACATTAAATAATGTAAAAGAAGAATTATTAAAAGCAAAGATAAATCAAATTGAATTTCTACAAAAAGAAATATTTTCTTTAAATATTCAAAAACATTAAGTAAGAATAGGTTACAAGAAAAGATTAAATTAATTGAACATCAATTTTCCTTACAAATATGCAATGATCATCCTAATGCATTTTGGGAAAGGAAGAAACATATTGTTTCTCTCCCATACGAAGATGATTTTAAAGAAAGTCAAATACCGACTAAAGCAAGGCCATGCCAAATGAATTCTGAATATATGGAATTATGTAAGAAAGAAATAAAATCTCTCTTAGATAGAAATTTAATTAGAATCTCTAAGTCTCCGTGGTCATGCACCGCATTTTATGTTAATAAACATGCAGAACAAGAAAGAGGTGTACCTAGGTTGGTAATAAATTATAAACCTCTTAATAAAGTCTTAAAATGGATTAGGTACCCTATACCTAACAAAAAAGATTTACTAGATAAATTGCATGATGCAAATATATTTTCAAAATTTGATTTAAAGTCAGGATACTGGCAAATTCAAATAGAAGAAAAAGATAGGTACAAAACTGCTTTTACAGTACCTATAGGACATTACGAATGGAATGTAATGCCATTTGGTCTGAAGAATGCACCTTCAGAATTCCAAAATATAATGAATGATATTTTTATTCCATATAGTAGATTTATCATTGTTTATATTGATGATATCTTAGTATTTTCTAAGGATATTGAAACCCATTTTAAACATTTGAATATATTCAAAGAAATAATTTTAAAAAATGGTTTAGTTATATCTAGAACTAAAATGATGCTTTTCCAAACAAATATAAGATTTTTGGGTCATAATATCAACCAAGGAAATATAATTCCGATTAATAGAAGTATTGAGTTTGCATCAAAATTTCCTGATGAAATACAGGATAAAACTCAACTTCAAAGATTTCTTGGAAGCCTAAATTATATTCTTCCATATTATAAAAATTAGCAGAAGACACTGCAATTTTATATGAAAGATTAAAAAACAATCCTAAACCGTGGTCTCTAGATCATACTAGAGCAGTTCAGAAAATAAAGCAAAAGGTTAAAAACCTTCCTTGCTTAATGATAGCAAATCCCATGATGGATAAAATTGTTGAGACTGATGCCTCTGAGATAGGCTATGGAGGAATTTTGAAACAGAAATCTCCAGAAAGTAAACAAGAATATCTTGTTAGATTCCATTCAGGTAAGTGGAATACTAGCCAGAAGAATTATGCTACTATTGCAAAAGAAATTTTAGCAATAGTAAAATGTGTTTTAAAATTTCAAGATGATTTATATAATAAAAAGTTTGTCATACGAACAGATTGTCAAGCGGCAAAGTATATGTTTACTAAGGATTTTAAACATGATGTTTCTAAACAAATGTTTGCAAGGTGGCAGTCACATTTGGCGCCATTTGATTTTGAAATAATTTATAAAAGGGAACTGATAACAGTTTACCTGATTTTCTTACCAGGGAGTATTTAAAATGAGAAGACCCCCTCGAGAACCAAAAAATTTTAAAGGACCAATTGGAATAACATATTCCAAATTGGCATATTTAAGATATATTAATATTCTTAATAAGCAATTAGGGAAATCCAACTTCAAGTTAAAACAGAAAATTATATTGAAGAAAGGAAAAATAGCTCTCTAAGCTTATTACAAATTGAAGATAAATTTAGAGAAATTAAAATTCTTGAGTCAGAAAAAGCATATTTTAAAAGAATTATAGAAGAACTTGAAGCCAAAATGGCTATAATCTCTAGTGCATAATGAGTCATAATAGAGGACCTTTAAGAAACACTATTCAAGAAATTCTTGAAACAAGAAATGATTTCGAATAATAGAAACAATGCTTTTAAATAGAATGCAAGAAATTAGAAATAATGTAAATTTGTCTAGAAATGCAAAAGAACATGTTTTACAGATCTTGCAGGTAAGACTTAATAAAGTCAGAAGAGAAATCCAGGAATTGGAAGCAAAGAAATTAATAATTTCTTATGCTTAATTTCAGCCATGATTCCTTGGGAACGCGGCAGAGGTCGTGGAAGATCTTCCTCTCATAGGGGAAGAGGTGAAAGAATTATTTCCCAAATTGGGAACAAAAAGCTTATAGCTTTTAATGCATCAACAAGTGCGTCATCATCAAACATAGTTGATGAAGAGACATGGAAGGATTATATGGCCTTCAAAGCCTCAAAGGAAAATAATCCTCAAGGCAAAGCATCATATGCCCAAATCACCACTGATGAAAGTGATGATGATGAATGGGTTCATAACCCAAACAAAGAAGTCATACTTCTTTTAGAAAATAAAGATAAAAAATGAAAAGATAATCCTTGGTTAATAACCAATCGATATCTTGATAAAGGATTATATCCTGCTGAGACATATAAGTCTCTAACATTCTATGAGGAAATCCTCAAAAAAGAATCATGCGAAATAACGCATTATACTGGGGCTAATAAAGCCATCAGTTTCAGTAAAATCGTAATTAAACAGATCATATCTGTTGAAACTTGGGGACATCACCTCTAAGAACAAGGGAAATCATATTTCCTGAGTCTAAAAATCCTATTAGCTATAACTACTGGGATTACATTAAAGCTTTTGACAGAGTTCTTTTATATGAGAATCCTAGTCAAAAACATTCTTGGTTTATAAAAATTTGTTCAAAAGTTTATGATTCAGATATTCCAAATTGGATTTTTAAATGGTGGCAGTTATACGGTCCATCAGTAAATATATTTACTAAAAATGCAAAAATATTTAAAGATTTATATACCCAATGGGTAGATTTATCTCCAATCTTAATCGAAGCCCAACATGATAATACCCTTATTGAAGGAATGGCTTCATTTTATTATTTTACTCAGTTCAGTATCCCATGGATATTGAAGTGGGTTCCAGAAACGGGTTATACCCCAGAAAATATTTTTTGTTTAAAAAGAAAATTTATGACTAAATTCTGGAGGAAAATGATGCAAGAGGAAAATGGCAAATTAAATTGCCAAGATACTCTGGATTATATCCAGGAAATTATTCAGTCATACAAGCTGCAACAGCAGAAGAGACAACAAAGGGAATCTCCTAGTCCGTTCAATCATATTGTTACAAAGCTTAAAATGATTAAAGGCACTGATGATATTAGTGAAGAAGAAATTATGAAAGTATATCTCGCAGAAATGAAGAAGGACATAGCGAGACATTTCAAGAAAGGAGCATCTGCTTCGACAGATACTACATCAGGTACATCTTCTAATGAAGAAAATCCATTTATCTTTCAAGATTCTTAAGATCCATATGAAGAAGACTTCAATGAAGAAGTTTACCAAAGAATAATGGCGGAAGAAGAACCAGAAATATCTGGTAGCTCAAAAGAAAAGAAATAATACAATAGGTCCCACAGCAAATAAAGGACGTCGATAATTCAAAAGAAAGGACGAAATTTCTCCACTCACCAGACAAGTTTTGTTTGGTAGTTGCATTATTGTAACTTTTGCTTTTATAAAGCAACTTTAATAATTGTACTCTAGATGCGTAATACGCATAGGATGCGAATATTCGCATATTATTAGCATATTCCAGTGTATGAGCCTCCTATAAATAGAGGCAATTGTAATTAGTTTGGACACACCTCGATCACTACTAAGATCGAAATCCCTCTCCACTCTCTTGTAAAAATTCTCTTATAATATATTGAAGTTAAAGTTTAAGAGTTTCAAGAGCAAGCGCCTACGCTCCAGAAATTCTGGTAATTCCTCTCTCCTTCTTAAATTTATTCTTCTGATGATAGTCTCTCTAAGAGGCTAAACATCTAAGTGTTAAAACATCACCATGCTTAACTGAATTCTATGACTTATTATTATTATTATTATTATTATTATTATTATTATTATTATTAAATAAAAAAAAAAAAAAAAAAAAAAGTCTGGAAGGCCAACGATAGTAAAAATTCAGAAAGGATGATTATGGACAGGTTGCAGTCTGTTCAAGATGTTAATATGGCGGTCGAACTCTTGGGGCCCGTTTTAAGCCAAAAAGCCGGATGGCGTGGGGCGTTTTAGGGCTGACCTTTACTGATCACATGTTAACATCCTTGACAAAGGCTGTGTAAAATCTCCAATTGGTTCATAGCCTTCCTGGATCTAGCCGTTGGTGGCCCAACAGATTTTATTGTTTTTTATTAAAAGTTTATAAGTTTTAAGTATGTTTTCTAAATAAACATACCTCCTGGGGAGGCCTCCGGCCTACTTAGTTGGTATCTAAGTAGGCCGGAGGCCTCCCCAGGAGGTATGTTTATTTAGAAAACATACTTAAAACTTATAAACTTTTAATAAAAAACAATAAAATCTGTTGGGCCACCAACGGCTAGATCCAGGAAGGCTATGAACCAATTGGAGATTTTACACAGCCTTTGTCAAGGATGTTAACATGTGATCAGTAAAGGTCAGCCCTAAAACGCCCCACGCCATCCCGGCTTTTTGGCTTAAAACGGGCCCCAAGAGTTCGACCGCCATATTAACATCTTGAACAGACTGCAACCTGTCCATAATCATCCTTTCTGAATTTTTACTATCGTTGGCCTTCCAGACTTTTTTTTTTTTTTTTTTTTTTTTTTTTTTTTTATTTATATAATAATAATAATATAATAAAATAATATAATAATAATAATAATAATAATAATATAATAATATAATATAATAATAAGTCATAGAATTCAGTTAAGCATGGTGATGTTTTAACACTTAGATGTTTAGCCTCTTAGAGAGACTATCATCAGAAGAATAAATTTAAGAAGGAGAGAGGAATTACCAGAATTTCTGGAGCGTAGGCGCTTGCTCTTGAAACTCTTAAACTTTAACTTCAATATATTATAAGAGAATTTTTACAAGAGAGTGGAGAGGGATTTCGATCTTAGTAGTGATCGAGGTGTGTCTAAACTAATTACAATTGCCTCTATTTATAGGAGGCTCATACACTGGAATATGCTAATAATATGCGAATATTCGCATCCTATGCGTATTACGCATCTAGAGTACAATTATTAAAGTTGCTTTATAAAAGCAAAAGTTACAATAATGCAACTACCAAACAAACTTGTCTGGTGAGTGGAGAAATTTCGTCCTTTCTTTTGAATTATCGACGTCCTTTATTTTGCTGTGGGACCTATTGTATTATTTCTTTTCTTTTGAGCTACCAGATATTTCTGGTTCTTCTTCCGCCATTATTCTTTGGTAAACTTCTTCATTGAAGTCTTCTTCATATGGATCTTGAGAATCTTGAAAGATAAATGGATTTTCTTCATTAGAAGATGTACCTGATGTAGTATCTGTCGAAGCAGATGCTCCTTTCTTGAAATGTCTCGCTATGTCCTTCTTCATTTCTGCGAGATATACTTTCATAATTTCTTCTTCACTAATATCATCAGTGCCTTTAATCATTTTAAGCTTTGTAACAATATGATTGAACGGACTAGGAGATTCCCTTTGTTGTCTCTTCTGCTGTTGCAGCTTGTATGACTGAATAATTTCCTGGATATAATCCAGAGTATCTTGGCAATTTAATTTGCCATTTTCCTCTTGCATCATTTTCCTCCAGAATTTAGTCATAATTTTTCTTTTTAAACAAAAAATATTTTCTGGGTATAACCCGTTTCTGGAACCCACTTCAATATCCATGGGATACTGAACTGAGTAAAATAATAAAATGAAGCCATTCCTTCAATAAGGGTATTATCATGTTGGGCTTCGATTAAGATTGGAGATAAATCTACCCATTGGGTATATAAATCTTTAAATTTTTTGCATTTTTAGTAATATATTTACTGATGGACCGTATAACTGCCACCATTTAAAAATCCAATTTGGAATATCTGAATCATAACTTTGAACAAATTTTTATAAACCAAGAATGTTTTTGACTAGGATTCTCATATAAAGAACTCTGTCAAAAGCTTTAATGTAATCCCAGTAGTTATAGCTAATAGGATTTTTAGACTCAGGAAATATGATTTCCCTTGTTCTTAGAGGTGATGTCCCCCAAGTTTCAACAGATATGATCTGTTTAATTACGATTTTACTGAAACTGATGGCTTTATTAGCCCCAGTATAATGCGTTATTTCGCATGATTCTTTTTTGAGGATTTCCTCATAGAATGTTAGAGACTTATATGTCTCAGCAGGATATAATCCTTTATCAAGATATCGATTGGTTATTAACCAAGGATTATCTTTCCATTTTTATCTTTATTTTCTAAAAGAAGTATGACTTCTTTGTTTGGGTTATGAACCCATTCATCATCATCACTTTCATCAGTGGTGATTTGGGCATATGATGCCTTGCCTTGAGGATTATTTTCCTTTGAGGCTTTGAAGGCCATATAATCCTTCCATGTCTCTTCATCAACTATGTTGATGATGACGCACTTGTTGATGCATTAAAAGCTATAAGCTTTTTGTTCCCAATTTGGGAAATAATTCTTTCACCTCTTCCCCTATGAGAGGAGATCTTCCACGACCTCTGCCGCGTTCCCAAGGAATCATGGCTGAAATTAAGCATAAGAAATTATTAATTTCTTTGCTTCCAATTCCTGGATTTCTTCTGACTTTATTAAGTCTTACCTGCAAGATCTGTAAAACATGTTCTTTTGCATTTCTAGACAAATTTACATTATTTCTAATTTCTTGCATTCTATTTAAAAGCATTGTTTCTATTATTCGAAAATCATTTCTTGTTTCAAGAATTTCTTGAATAGTGTTTCTTAAAGGTCCTCTATTATGACTCATTATGCACTAGAGATTATAGCCATTTTGGCTTCAAGTTCTTCTATAATTCTTTTAAAATATGCTTTTTCTGACTCAAGAATTTTAATTTCTCTAAATTTATCTTCAATTTGTAATAAGCTTAGAGAGCTATTTTTCCTTTCTTCAATATAATTTTCTGTTTTAACTTGAAGTTGGATTTCCCTAATCTGCTTATTAAGAATATTAATATATCTTAAATATGCCAATTTGGAATATGTTATTCCAATTGGTCCTTTAAATTTTTTGGTTCTCGAGGGGTCTTCTCATTTTAAATACTCCCTGGTAAGAAAATCAGGTAAACTGTTATCAGTTCCCTTTTTATAAATTATTTCAAAATCAAATGGCGCCAAATGTGACTGCCACCTTAAACATTTGTTTAGAAACACATGTTTTTTTAAATCCTTAGTAAACATATACTTTGCCGCTTGACAATCTGTTCGTATGACAAACTTTTTATTATATAATCATCTTGAAATTTTAAAACACATTTTACTATTGCTAAAATTCTTTTGCAATAGTAGCATAATTCTTCTGGCTAGTATTCCACTTACCTGAATGGAATCTAACAAGATATTCTTGTTTACTTTCTGGAGATTTCTGTTTCAAAATTCCTCCATAGCCTATCTCAGAGGCATCAGTCTCAACAATTTTATCCATCATGGGATTTGCTATCATTAAGCAAGGAAGGTTTTTAACCTTTTGCTTTATTTTCTGAACTGCTCTAGTATGATCTAGAGACCACGGTTTAGGATGTTTTTAATCTTTCATATAAATTGCAGTGTCTTCTGCTAATTTTTATAATATGGAAGAATATAATTTAGGCTTCCAGAAATCTTTGAAGTTGAGTTTTATCCTGTATTTCATCAGAAATTTTGATGCAAACTCAATACTTCTATTATCGGAATTATATTTCCTTGGTTGATATTATGACCCAAAATCTTATATTTTTTGGAAAAGCATCATTTTAGTTCTATATAACTAAACCATTTTTTAAAATTATTTCTTTGAATATATTCAAATGTTTAAAGGGTTTCAATATCCTTAGAAAATACTAAGATATCATCATATAAACAATGATAAATCTACTATATGGAATAAAATATCATTCATATATTTTGGAATTCTGAAGGTGCATTCTTCAGACCAAATGGCATTACATTCCATTCGTAATGTCCTATAGGTACTGTAAAAGCAGTTTGTACCCTATCTTTTTCTTCTATTTGAATTTGCCAGTATCCTGACTTTAAATCAAATTTTGAAATATATTTGCATCATGCAATTTATCTAGTAAATCTTTTTGTTAGGTATAGGGTACCTAATCCATTTTAAGACTTTATTAAGAGGTTTATAATTTATTACCAACCTAGGTACACCTCTTTCTTGTTCTGCATGTTTATTAACAAAAATGCGGTGCATGACCACGGAGACTTAGAGATTCTAATTAAATTTTCTATCTAAGAGAGATTTTATTTCTTTCTTACATAATTCCATATATTCAGAATTCATTTGGCATGGCCTTGCTTTAGTCGGTATTTGACTTTCTTTAAAATCATCTTCGTATGGGAGAGAACAATATGTTTCTTCCTTTCCCAAAATGCATTAGGATGATCATTGCATATTTGTAAGGAAAATTGATGTTCAATTAATTTAATCTTTTCTTGTAACCTATTCTTACTTAATGTTTTTTGAATATTTAAAGAAAATATTTCTTTTGTAGAAATTCAATTTGATTTATCTTTGCTTTTAATAATTCTTCTTTTACATTATTTAATGTCCTTGTTAAAGGATTACTTATAAACGGAAAATTTATTTCTCTTTCTTGGTATGTACCAGTTATTCCAGTACGTCTATTCTTTTAATAGGGAAAATCTTATCAAGAAATGGGCTACCGAGTATTACTTGGTTTGCTAGATTTTTTACTAGTACAAAATTAGTATCTATACATGTATTTTCCTGACATATGAATGCCTTGGGTATTTTTATAATTTACCTCGAGTTTTCCTTTACCCGCATGACTCAGACTATGAGAAGTCTTATGGTAATATTTTACAGGTACTAATCCTTCCTGTATACAATTCAAATCTGCACCACTGTCTATTAGCGCAGTTACTTCTATAAAAGAAGTCTGTCCTATAAGGAGTTTTATTTTCGTATGCCACTTTTGTGAAGTTATAATTTCCATAATTTTTTAAATAATGAGATTCTGATTCCTCTGGTTGAGGAATTATTTTTCCTATTTCTAGACCTATGATCCTTTTTTTCTTTTTTTTTGTTTTGTTTGTAACAATTTATTTCTATTTTCAATTATTAATTTCTTGTTTTAATTCCTGAATATCAAAAGGTTCTTATTCTTTTTGTTTAATTGATTTTTTAATTCTGCCAAGAGAAGAGGGTTTTAGTTCTGCCGAGTAGAAGCTTCTTCCTCTTCTTGGCTCTTAAAATGTGACGAGATTATTTTCTCTTTTATTTGTGGATTATCTATGAGTTTTAATAATTCCAAAATTTCATTAGTTATTACATTTATTTCCATATCTTGGAATTGTGAAATAATTTGATAGATATCATCTTCTTTTATTTCTGGACTACAACATTCCTTGTTGCAATTATTATTACAATCATTTTCTTCTTCAGACAAAGAATAAAGACTTTCATTTTAATTGTCTATTTCTTTTTCTTCTTCAGTAGAAGATTGCTCAGAATATGATTCTGAATCTGACTCTAATAATATCTTAGAGATTTGATTTTTCAAATCTTCATCTTCTAGCTTATTAAGCTTTTCCTAACCCAACAAGTTTTGCTTTGTGACCTATTTTGCCACATTTTCTACAAATTAACTTAGGCTTATATGAAGCTTTATATTTTTCAATTCTTTTAGATTTTCTATCTTCCCTTTTCTTTTTCCTTTTCCTATGTTTATAAGGGTTAGATTTCTTTAATTTTAATGACTTAGAAGTACTAGGTTTTACTTCTAATCCAAATTGTTCACAAAATTGACCTAATTGCCTCTTTCATTCAAAGTGTTTTCTTAATTTGATGGTTTAATCTTATTTCATTGCATAGATTTAAACCTTCTTGCATGCATATACCTATTAATTTCCCATAAGTATATTCATCATAATCTATATTATTTCCTCCTTTTCTAAGGTTATTCCTTATTCTTTCTGCAAATAGATGAGGAAGTCCATCTATAAACTTAGATTTCCAATGAGAGCTATTACTCTCTGGGAGTTCCATTACTCTTGTTAAGAACGTATCCTTATACCATCTAAAAGATGTAAGGGTTCTACACTTAAGTTTTGTAATAAAGATCTAATATTCTCTGAATTATCAGACCATCTGCCTGTAAAGTTCTATGATATTTACTATCAATGAATAAACAGAATTATTTTCTGTAACTCCATCCTCTTCTTTTACACTATTGAGGATTTTCCTCCTATCTTCTTCAGATAGATAATTATCCCACCAGCCTTTAAGCTGTCCTGTGAAACCTGATATATCATATGAGCTATTGTCTTAGTTGAGTTCCTATACTCTGACAATCGTACTATACATTAACATCCTATGGACTGTTTATATATTTGAGATTCAGTTTGACCATCTATGTTCCATTCATAGATATTTTTACCACTATATGAGTTATTAACTACATATTCTTGTTCTTCTATAAGAATATCCTGTGGGTGTTGGGCCTAGGATAATAATACATTCTTTGAGTTGGCTTATCAGCAAACTTTGATGACATTTTTTGCTATTTCATCATTTTTCTTTGTTTATAATTTTCTTCATTAATACTTTCTTCAAATTCAGTAAAGTATTAATCTTAAGATTCTTCAATATATTATTGAATCATTTAGAGTTGAAGAATATTTCTTCCGATTTTGTTTTAAAATCTGTTATTTTTGGTGTAATTGTATGCTTGGAGTAGCACTATATTCTTTTTTATTATTAACAATACTTTGTTTTTCTTTGAAATGATAATATATTATCCTTTTTTTAGCAATATCCTGCAATTGTTCTCCTATTATTATAAGGTATAAATTTGTATAATTTTGTGATTTTATAGGTTATTTATATGAAAATTGTTACTGCTAAGGTATCACCTTCCAGTAATTTTTGAAAAGCTTGATAACATCTTTCTCTCCTTTTTTTTTTCTATTTGAAACCATTTGTTGGAGGGAAAACTTGAGTACTTATTGTACCATTTATATTGTATTGCCTCTCTATTATCGAAATTATACTTTGAGTATATTTTCAATAAACCAAGGGACAAAAGGTATGACCTTATTTTTTTCTGCTAATCAGTATAAAATTTTCACAAAGAACTCTTTTTCTTGTTATTAAAATTAGAGAAAAACCATTTTCTAAATAATTCCCTTTTGGGTAAAAAATTCTTTGAAATTGCATCTCTTAATAGAGATCCTGAGTAAAATCTAGTTTTTCTTCCATTAATTATACAAAATTAAATTCAGATTCGGTTATTTCCGGATCAACTTGCTTAATTCCTCTGACTATATTATCAGAGTTTATTCTTAATTCATCTATTTTTCTTTCAGGAATTCTTCTCTAATCTTAGAAGTAGACGCCCTAGAAGGACTCCTAACAGTGTAATCTACTGGTGAAATATAATAGTGTGATGACACAGATTTAGATAAAGATGGTTCACTATTTGTTTTTATATTTTCAAATTGTATTTGTACTGAACCTTCTATTGTTTGTGAAATATTTATTGGATTATGATCCTTATATTGCTGTGATGGGGTAGCTTATCTATCACCCAATTTTGTGGAAAGTTTATTTCTTCCCATTTTATTCTTCTTCTGGTAGTTATATTTGATTTACCAAAATTAGTTTCTATCATTATTGTCTCATTTAATGGTTTATCTACCATTTTACATTGTGGGTTTAACGTGAATAAAGGTTTATAATAATATTCTATAACAGATACATATTACCTCTGATCCTGGAGCATAATTGTATCCATGAGTCTTGACATTTAATGTCAAAGCATCTAATATATTTATATCTGACAATGATAACTGCAAATTTGGATAAACATTAAATATACCGGGCCATGGGCCAGGCTTGACTGAACAATTCCCATAAGGGATTGTTTCCAATCTAAGTTTCTAGCATCTCTAAGAGCTGCTATAAAACTTTCTGGTAAGCCTTCTAATGTTAAAGGCTTAAATGCTATTTGCACAAGACCTATATGAATAAATTTATATTCTTTTTTATTTATTTAAATCTTTGTTTGATAACAATCTTATTATCATTTCATCTTTATTTAAAGAAAATGTTTCTTCAGTTGTTTTCACAACTTGTTTTAATCCTAATTTTTCAAAAGTGCCTATTTATAAATTAGCTTGTATCCATTTTTGGAATTGTCCATTTATTTAATAATTCTAGATTATGAGGGATATCATACTCCTCTTCCATACTGTTTTTAACAGTATCTTCTGATTTTAATATGTTCATAATGTATGAACAAAGTAGTGTTAAAACATCCACATATCATAACTTTCTTCTATGGCTTTTTTAGAGCAACATGGCTCTGATACCACTAATAGGCCGGAGGCCTCCCCAGGAGGTATGTTTATTTA